>NEWO01000202.1:867218-901609 GCA_003013225.1 Phalaenopsis aphrodite
AAGTGTGTGAGTGTGTGAAATTATGAGCTTAATACGCAGTATAAAGAGAACTTAATCCGATAAGTTCAGGCTAGTTCTTTAACAGCCTTTTCAAGTCTGATGTAATACTTCTTATCTTAGATTGAGCGTTTATTAGGCCTTAAATACGTTTGTACCTCTAAGCTAAAAGTCTATAGCTTTGTTTTTGTATTGTTGTGAAGCACATTTATGAAAGAAAATCGTATATTATTCCATCAATAGAGAACATGACAAGTACATAGTTCTGCATTTTTTTTTTTCATTATAGAACTACGTACATGATCCACACTTCATTATTTCTTGATTTAATAATGACAATATTCAAATTCTAGATCTAATTATCAATGCTAAAATTAGCAATATTAACTTTAGTACTTCATCTAAAATAACGAGAGTTATTATTAGTGGATAAGACCACTATTTTAATTAAATACATAGAAAAGCTTGCATTTTTTTTTCCTTCTTAACTCTATTTCTGCTCGAGATAAAAAAGATCTAAAGAAAATGAAATTGATCCTCATTTACACCTGATATGTCACCAAAAAAATTATCTTAATTATGCACCATTCTTGACACGCATTGAACTAAGAGCTTCAAAAATTAACTCCAAAACTATCTACGCTCAAATTCAAATGAGGTATCATGATAAGAGAAGCCAGTTGATATCAAACATAGCTTGATTTAAGTCCAAATGAGCCCAAATTGTACACTTAAATCAAAAGAAAATTGTTTTAAATATATTTTGGGATCAAAGAATCTCCAAATCTTACAAGGTTATATTCAAATTGAGTGTATTGATAAAACAGATCTAATGAGCTCAATATCACTTAATTTTGACATCCTTAAGACACCTTAATACTCATAAAACCTTATATGATCAAAGGGATCACTCATAAAAACTCACCTACTTTCTTCATGAAAAAGAGAACCTGGACTTGGACCTCAAGGAAAATGCTGAAAAAACTCCAAGCACTTGAAGGTTTTTGAGCTCCACCATCGTCAGACCATTGTCGTCGAGCTACCACCGCCACTAGGTCATCTCCATATGGCTCTCACCACAATTGGACCACTGTTACCGAGCCAGCATTATCGCTACCATCGGACAACCATTGCCCGGTCACCATCTTGATCGCCACTGAACCACCTCCAATACCAAACCACCTTGACTGTCGTCAGACCTTCATAGTTATCGGACTGTTGTCGCCTTTAGACTACAACTGCCTGATAACCACCATCATCACTACCTGACAACCCTACCACTGCTGGCTGACCACCACTATTGCCATCGTCGTATGGCCAACATCGCCACTAGACAACCATCGTCTCTAGACCATCGTCATTCGGCTACCAACATCACCACCGATGTACCCCAACCCACTATTACATGGCAACCACCATTGTCGCCACGGAACTATCGCCATCTAGCTGCCTCCATTGTCCAATCACCGCCATTGCTTTTTTCGGACCACTGACGTCAGGGCGACGCCACTTCCCCAATGCATTGTACCAAGTAGAAGTCATGTCAACAACCCTCCACTTCTGTAATATATTTTATGTCTAGTCAAGGATCGGTAAAGTCTTGTATCCTACATGAAAATAGTGAATTCATTTCAAATGTGCTAGGTCTCCCTAATTTTTATCATTTTAAGTTTGCCACATAAAAATTCTTGTTATTCTCTTTGTTAATTTCTCTACTAACTAAGTGGGTGACGATTATCTGCGCAATACTGTGATGTTAATATATCAGTCTACCAAAAATTTACTGAAACAATACTAAATTTGATTCATATATTTTAACATAAAAATACATGTACTTATCTTTAGTATATTATTATTTCAAATCCCATGATAAAACAAATATATATTAGGTTAAATGATTTGGCGCATGAGAAAAAAAAATCTTCCACTCTTTAGGCCAACTACCGAAGGATGCCGATATCTCACCAACTCCTCTACTTAACCCCACAACCCCACAACCATTGACAACGTCTACTAACTTGCCTTCTAAACAAATAAACATCCTTTAAATATTATTCTATTCATCCTCAACTGCTCCACCCAACATAAAACCATGATCGTCATGCCTCCAACCATCCATTTAAGAATATCAATGATTCACTTATAAGCTAATTAAATTTAATAATTAATAATATAGTTATCTAACATGGGGGGAAAAATATAAAAGTAATTTCACGCTTATGTAACACCAAGCAATTGAGGAAACAAGATGCAATACTTATCTTTGGTTCACAAAGTATCTGCAATAACTTTTAAGGATTAGAAGAGCATAAGGCTATTTAAATCGCACTATTAATGATTATTTATGTTCAAATTAAGCCTTCTATAACATAGATTTCAAACATATTTTATTTGTAAATTGAAAAACAATTTTTATTTATATATCACATTTCCCGTGTAACATTAGCGAGATGTTGGTTATAATCAAACAACAAACAAACAATAAGAGACAGTGTGATTTATGTGGTTCAACATAAATCTTCATACGTCCACGTAGAGAGGTTCTTCACTATCACAAGGCAAGAAGAAAGAAATGACAGTTGAAATAATGTTACAACTCCACACAAAAAAATCAACCTTAATCCCTCCTATTAATAAAAAAGGATTAGGGCACACTGATAAAAATAGAACATGTCTTATTTATCCTTTATACAAATAAAATCTATAATACAACAATTTCCACCTTATCTCTCACTTTCAGATGAGTACTTATGATAAATGAGAGATGACTAAATCAACTCCAACACCAAAATGATTACACTAATATGGTTGCCTATGTACCCCATCCTAAAGAAATTAAGACTCTTATAGCCTTTTCAAAATGCTCAAATGGACAATCAATCATAAGCTCAAATGTCCACCAAACTTTTACAAAATTTGAATTACGGATTGGTAGTACCTTTGTGAGTTATGCGCCCTTGGCGTGTTTTATGTCAATTTAAATCCTCGGTAACAGTGTAAAAAACTTGATCCGTCCAGAAATTACGCAGTAATTTTGAAATGTTATAAAATATCAGTGGTTCCACACAAATGCACGCTTTGCTTCAAGTAATATAAGGTTTCCTTTAAGATTAGTTTAGAAGGTCGATATAAGTGGTTTTTCTAACAAGTACTCCTAAATGTAAGTCTTAAGTATCAAACAACAAACAACTTCTCCTAAATGAAAATATTAATTATAAAGATAACCCTTTCTGGATGAATTGATTTGGAGAATTTTGAGATGTAAAAAATTATTATTCTTATGTAGTAAATTGGATAATGTATAGGAATGAGATACATTAAATTTTGTATGTGCCAAATATGAGCAATCGTAATCTTTACCCTCTGAGAGTGCATAAAGAGCATTGACTAATCCAGAGTTTGATCCCTAAATCTGTGCTTAGGTTGAAAGGATACTGGCTGCCACTCCAAAGCTCCCGCTTCTCCCTCTCCTAAGGCTAACAATCTCATTTTAGTTTCTAAACAGCTGGACCAAATTGGGGATTTTAGTCTGTCACCCTAAAATTTCCAATTCTACACCCATCAAAGTATATTTTTTTATTTATTTGCACTCAACCCTTGGACTATATTCTCATCCATGAAATTGAATGTGATTTTTACTTTGTTGTAGAAATCATAGCCCTTTTTGATCTTATGTTTCTCAGCAAATTTTAACATTACAACAGGTCTAAATTGCAATGTAAATGAAGTTTAAGTAAAAAACCATCACATTTATAATTAAATCAAATACTAACATGCATCCCAAAATCCTACACATGAATCCTACTCATTTCAAAAGAAAAGTAAAATGAAAACAATGACATAATCTTCTCATGCCACTATTTTTAAAAAAGAAGAAAGAGTAAGAAAAACTACTCAAAAAGCATGAAGAAACACAACAAAAACTTCATTACATCAAAGAAAATCCATTATATAAGAGTTTACAAAATCATAAGATAATTAAGATACAATACTTAGCTTTTTTCCCTTTGAAATAAAGATTAAAATCTCTTCCACAAAGCCTCCCACTGATCCATGCAATGTTAGTACAATTCCTTATTAATTCTCTCAAAATTCCCTCTCCAATATCTCAAAAAAAAAAATGTAAATCCACATTTCTGCTCCTATTCTAAGACCTCTAAACATTCCTTTCAATTTTCCCCTCATACATATGCCTACCGTCATCAATGAGAGGCATCAACTCCTCTATTTTAAAGAGACAGAAAGTTCATCATTTTTCCCAAAAGAGACATTTTTTCATTCTAAGAGACAAATCTCTTCATCCAAGAGACATATCTCTTCATTCAAGAGTCTTTTCCAATTGTTTAGATTTATTGAACCACTCCATGGGGCATTTAATTCACTTAAAGCCTTCTAAAACATCTCAAACTAGTCAAACACCGACAAAAATACGTCAAACCTTATCGCTGACGCCTTCAGCGTTGTTTCTGGCACTCTAGTGCCTGTTCTCTAGATTTTGGGGCCCCCCGACGCCATTTTGTCCCCTTTGGCACCTGTTCTCTGGATTTTGGTGCTTCTGGAGCCACCATGTAGCTGCTCCACCATTTCACTCCATTTGCCTCTCTTTTAGCTTCGTTTCGCCCCGTTTCAGCTGTGTTTCGCTCCTAACAGATATACTAAAAAGATAAGCTTTAAAATAAGATTTCTTTAAAGTTTAATTTCATTTAAAAATATATGATAAGTGTAAATGAGATTAAGCATAGAAAGACATATCAAAATGTGTCAGGTCAGAATTTTCTTTCTTGCTCGTTCTTACTCCAAATTACACCATTTTTGCTTCCTTTCTCCAAAGTCCATTTCTTGTACCTAACTTAAAAAATATACAAAATACCTTCATTTAAAGTGTAAAATCATTAAAAATGTGCATAAAATTAGCATGAAATATACTTTAAAAATAGGTAATTTCTAGGTGCATGAGCATGTCCTCTGAAATTTATCTTCTCAATAAAACATTAATGATATAAAAAAGTAAGTCTGGAGCAAAGTGGTACCTCGTATTAATGTTCTTGGTACAATAGAAATTGATTTGTTATCAAGAATATCACACTCAACCTAACTCAAAACACCTTGGGAGACTTCTGATCAATTCCCAAGTCATCTAATAAGCATTGCATCCATATTTCTTTTTTCATCACCTCCATTAAGTATTCAACCTCTATGGTAGATAAAATAATGAAAGAATAAAGAATTAATCTCCAACAAACTGGAACTTCTAAAAATATAAATGAATAGCTAGTCAAAGACTTGTGTTTATCTATATCATCTGTATAGTTTGAACCATTGTAGCATACATAAAAATTAGAAATAGTTAGTTGATTTGTAAACAATAAGCCAACATCAAATGTACCCTTCAGATATCTGAAAATATTCCTCACAATCTATCAATGACTCCTTCTTGGATCAAACATAAATCTGCTTGTAAAACCAACTGCTTTTGCATGATTGTTGTTTGATTAGGAGACTAGCATAGTCCACATATCAAAATTATTGATGATTATTCGATTAAGAGTTAGAGATTTCTACAAAAACTTCACCAATTGATGGAAAAGTATCTTAATGTGTGAGGTGAATTTGAGAGAGTAACGCTATTTTGAGATAAGAGAGAACAATCGGAGCAGTTTGAATTTGAGGCCAGTGATCAATGATTTCTGAGTTGGCATTTTGATCCTGAAGATCTAGCTTGAAAGTGATGCTAAGAGATTGTCTCCCTGAGGATGTTAAACTAAGTGTTACCTTTAAAGGCAACCCAAGTGTTATCTTAAGATCTGCACTTTTTATTGTTGAGTATCATGTTTGTTTTTTTGTTATGTTTGTTGTTTATGTGTTTTATGTTGTCTTGTTATCCACAAAGTATTAGATTACTATTAGGAGGAGGAGAACAATGTGTAAACATTTAGTATGTGTATACACTGGTGCACCCGTGCCAGAGTTAGGGCATATCCATGCCTCATAGGTCTCCCTTGCGCCTTTGATTCAGCGCGTTCACATTAGATCTAGAGAAATTCTTGTTTCCAAAAACCAAAGAGCATGGAAAACCCATGTTAACTCTATAGTACACCCTTGTTCATGCCAACTCAACCACATAGACCGCTTGGCGCATCTGCGCCCTTGAGTAGACCTGCATGCCCTAGAAGTGATAAGGCACCCGCAATCGTTAATGCGGCGCACCTGTGCCTGATCCCGATACAATGGCGTGCCCACACTAGTATCGCAGCGCACCCACTATGAACCTTTTTAAAGCCTTTTTTTCTAATTTTCCAATTTTCTCCTCCACTTTCCCTTTCATGAAAACACTCTAGAAGATGCCTAAGTTATAGGAAACCACCATTGGAGGTTGTATGACTATGAAGAAAGGTCCGATCTACAACACTTAGCTTCTAAGAGGTACATTTTTTCATTTTTTTTACAAATTTTATTGTGCATTGTGACACACTTTCCTCTTATATTGGGAATGGCTCCAAAAAGCAAAGGTAAGAATAAGGAATCTAGCATTGATGACATGATTTTCATAAGGGTGAAGGCCACTAATTGCTTTTACAATCTTCTTCCATCGAGTAAATGAATCTTGGAATGAGCATTTTCGCTATCGAGAGGGGGAATTGCCTAACAAATAGAGGGAAGAGTTTGTGAGATTTTACACTATAAAAATTTACCTACCACTATTCCTACTATTTGTGAGTTCTGGTGGCGAATCGAGGCGGTCGCTCGCCGCTGGTGTCAGGTCACCTGGGCCAAGAGGGGCGCGTGTCGGTTTGATATGTTAAGGAGTAGCCAAATTTATCTATCTTGTTTATTTCTTCGTCCTAATTTCTGAATCATTTATTCTATTCGGATTATGTCAAGAATCCTTAGAATTTTAAGAAATCCAAAAAATGATAAGGGAAGGGCTAAGAATAATAGAAGGTAGAAAAGGAAAATATTAGGTGATAAATCTATGACGGAAATCTTTAGAATATGTGATTTCGAAAGTTTTCCAAGAAAATTTTTTTAACCAGAGGTTCTGTTTGGGTCCTTTAAGTCTCCTATAGAAGCAAGCTCCTATAGTTCATTACATCTTAGATAATTATCTAAGAACACTCCTGATTAACGTCAAACATTCATTTTGAAGAGATGAACATTAATCATTCAATCTCAAGAAAATGTCAATATGTGTCGGATCATAGTTCTTTTTATGACTATCCTAAAAGTTTTAGTTTTTGTCATTGTCCTAAAAGTTTTAGGTTTTGTCGTATGTCATATCTTTTTTTTTGTCATTTTTTGTTTAGTTTGTTTTTGTTTGGTTTTGTTGTTTTGAAATTCCGCTTTTGAATGTCGTCCTGCAAAACAGGGTTAGTACACCCTATAACATGTAAAGAAAATCTAAAGTGAAACTTTTATTTTCATGTTCTTCAATAATCCTTGGTTTGACGAGGTGAAGCCTCAATGAAATTAGTTCGAGACGATCGCCAAGTCCTCACAAACCTTTTGAGGTGCTCAATTTGAGGTGAAATTGGGTTTATGTATGACTTTGACCAAAGTGGGTCACGATTTGATCTTGAGCTAGGTTAGAGCTTATAAGAAGATTCAATTTTGATTGAGCTCTACTTTTTACACCTCAGAGATGGTGTATGTGAGGTTAATTTGAAGATTGAGTGGTTTTTTTTATTTGACCCTAAAGTGTCCTGTTTTTGGGCTCTCGGGTTGGACAATTTAGAGAGGAGTATTGGACTTCAAAGCTTGATTATGATGGTGATCAATTTCCTATGGTATGATAAGGGTTTTATTTGTTTAAAGTGCTTGGATTTGGGCAGTGTTTTAAGGCCTTCCCATTTTCTTCTCCTTACCTCAAGCACTCAGGTTTGCCCCTTTTTATAGCCATGGTTGGCTTTGGATGGGCTTAGACTAGTTAAAATCCACTTGGGGAAGTTTCCAACCTTTCCATTAATGTCTTAGGGTTAGAATTTCGGCTACCCCAAGCTTATCATAATGAATTTGGCCATGGTGAATATAAATGGTGTATCTTGATTTTCCATGGCTTCCTCTCATTGGTTTAATTTTGAGGTGGTCATAACTGATTATACTTTGTTGAATGAACCTCCGCCAAGTGAGATATGTCATGCTATTCATGAAGCTTGGGGAGAATGCCACCTACGCTTCAACCTCCTCATTTTTTTATGTGATATCATGATGAGAGTCACCATGGTCAAAAGAGTAGTTTAGCCAAAATTTCTCCTCTATTGGTTAGCTTGGGTGGTGAATTTCGCAGCTCAAAGGGCTTGAAATAGCCTTCATCATATAAGCTTCAATGATGAATTTAATGGTTTTGAGGAAAGAATGCCACATATGTTTCCTTATCATGATTTATCACATTTTATTTTTCCTTATTTATAATTGTTTTAATCATGAATAGGAAGAGGCTTACATAAGTCTTTTCTTCATTGGAGAATGAGGGAGGTGAAGGATGAGATCATCACTTCTATTTTTAAGAATTCAAGAGGAAATGCCATCTCATTATTCTTTTCATGATACCTTCATGATAACATTTTGTCTTTGGTCAAGATTATTATGTGATAGGTATTCCATGGGTTTGATGGGTTATAGGCAACTTATATGAGGTCATTATGATGTCATTAATGGTTTTAAAATTTTGGAAAACCATTTATGATGTCACATGATGTCATATGTCAAAATTCTTTTCATGGCTTTTTAATTATATTTACATTTTTAATTAATTATGTAATTAAACAAAAATATTGGAAATATTATTATTAGCCAATAAATTAATTAAAATAATTTTGAGATTAATTATTTGATTAATTTTTATCTTTTTGGTTCAAAATTAGGTATTTTGACCAATTTGATAAATATTGAATAGGGTTGACCAATGTTGACCCAGATTCACCTAGGTTGACCAATTCTAGTCCAAGGGTGTTCAATGTGGCCTACCCAATCTTGTCATGGTTGGGTTAGTCATAAGGTCTATGGGTTTGGTAGTATGGATCAATTTGTTCATGTTGACCAAAATTGATCATGGTTGACTATGATGGTCAATATGGTGATTATTAGGTCTTGGCAAGACTATTTTGACCAATTTAACTTTTTAGGTCAAATATTGATCAATGTAGTTGAAGTGATGGTCAGTAGGTCATGGGTTGACCATTTTGACCAAAATCAACTAATTTGATCAATTAAATGTCAATACTGACTTTTTGATCATAAAGATGATTATTAAGTCAATAATTTGACCAGGTCAGGGTTTGTCACTACTGATCTGATCAATTTAGGGTTTATCATTGTTAAGATTCAAAAATATTATTTTGAGTGGTTATTTAAATTTTGAGTGTTAATGACCGTGGAAATATCCAAAGAGGTCAATATTGGTAAACCACTTCATCACAATGATCAGAATGGTCATTTTCAAGTCTTTTGGATATGTCTATGAGTTTTATGTCTTAAGACTCCTTAAATTAAATTTTGGTCCATAAATGTTGTTTCAAGACCTTCAGTAAAAGTGAGGTCAACAAGTTCCTTGTTAGTGTGATGGAGCTGGTGGATGACAAGGTTTTTATGTAAGCGAAATGTGTGGATTATGATCCTAACACACTAAATGCCTATTTGAACATCCCTCATATGCCATTATGGAAGTATTCAGACTTCTTGGACGCTGATTACTATGAAATTTATAATTTCTCATAAGTGGATAAGCCTAGTGGCGAAGTGGCAGGAGAAAATTATAAATTTGCCAAGCTCTATAATGTATAAGGAGTCCAAGGCTAGCCACTACTTCATATGTTTCAATAACATGCCCAACAAGAACCTCACAAAAGTAACCAAGGACCAGCCATTTTTAACTAATATATTTAGAAGGGCACACCGCTCAATATTGGCTACCTCCTCACTTCCTTAATGGCGGAAATATCATAGGATTGGGTCTCCCATACCTGGTAACTGGTTTCTACAACTTTGTGATGTACTAGGTGGTCAAGGTAAGGAGTTCCAAGAGACTTCGAGGGCTATCACGGGTGAGAACATTTGGACTTGGAAGCATACTTAGTTATGTGGAGATGGTTTAGAATGTCACAAAGGTAGTACGTTGAGGAGAGATGAACAACATCACAACTTCGGATGATAGATCAACTTGTCCAACAAGTTGAGGATATGACATTTGAACTCTTTGGGCTTAGTTATAATGTGCACCAGCATCATAGGTGGGTTATCCACCACATCAAGCAGTAGCTGAGGAACTATGAGTATCTTTATTTGTACGTCATAGTGTAGACTGAGATGTATAGGTGGCAAAGATGCTCAGTTTGACAGAGCCCTTATGGTTCATAACACCACCATCATACAATCCATATCAGTCTGAGGTGGATATAATAGATGAAGATGAGGATAAGGATTAGTTGGTTGTTACCAGATTACAAAGATTTGATAGGAAAGAGCGTTGTTTTTTATTTTTACATTGTGTAGTTCCCATGAAAGACTATTAAGTGAAGTACTTTTTGGCATTTTGATTATGTGATTCCACTAGTGGTTGCATGTACCTTGATTATGCATCATTTGACATGATTTTTTTCTAGTTCTATATCGCTTCTCTTGTTACTGATCAATATTTTCTGTTTAGTTTCATGTACCTTGCAAGCATGTTGCTTGATCTCATATTTTACTACATATTATTTGGACTAACTACTTATTGTTGTTTTGAAGTTCTACTCAGACAAGTTGGCATAGAGATGTAAACAAGTATGACATGAACCAATTTTGGGTGAGGGAAGTCACACCATTAGTTGTACTTAAATAGTTTTATAACTTTGTTAGAATCCATTTGTTGCTAAATTTAATTAGTCTTAATCCTTTATTGATGAAAAGTAAGATTGTACTAATGCATTGTGAGATATGTGTAAAATAGATTGTACTAATGCATTGTGAGATATGTGTAAAATACCAGCTTTGTGCCTAAAGTTATTTCGTTTTCCCGACATAAAAATCTCTTAAACTATGAAACTTATTACTAATCCTTAGATTTTTTTTCTAACCTTACTATTTTCGTTTCAACAAGGGATGAACTTTAACTTGATAGATTTTTTTAAGAACCAAAGATCAGATTGAGGGGTAAGGAAACAGATGATTAAGGAAGGAGTAGGAAACCTAAAATTTGAAAAGCAAAAGAAAGGAATAAATAATGTTTTGCTTAACCATATATAATAATTCTTTCATGCTTGAAAAGAAAAAAAATATATACTCATAAAAAGATCTAAAAGAAAATAAAAAGTTCCTCGAGAAGAAGCTTAAGGTTGAGCGCTATCATAGTTAAAAGTGGGTCTTCAAATCTTAGCCCAAGGTCAAATGTATACTTACATTCTTTGAAAAATCGTTAGAACTTTATAAATGTATGATGAATTAAGGGAGAATCCAAGGTTAAAATATGAAGTATGTGTTTAAAACATTCTTGGAAAAGTAATAGGGATTGTAGTCTCACCAATTGTTAAGAATTCTTATTTTTGGAAAAGGTTAAAACACTAGGGGTATAAGTTGTGATTATTTAAGGAAATCCTCACTTAGACATGGAAATCATAAAACTTTAACAAAATTATTATTATTTTAATTCATAGATGAAGAGACTCATAGAAAGAATTGAACCATGTTATTTTTAATCCAAGTCAAAAGGATTACCTGAGGGCCAGTAATAGACAAATTTGGTGGACTTGATATAGGCTAGATATGTAATATTTCTATGGCACATTTTCTCATGTTCTTACATATTTTATACTAACATTATACTTGAGAAGGGTTTTTTTGTCTTAGATGTGCAGGAGACAGGATGGCTGTGAAACTAGAGTGAAAAAAAAGTGGGAGAGGTTGGGACCGTTTATGCCATCAAATTCTACATGCTGTCATTCCTATTGTTGGCAAGCTCTTTCTTAATGCAAATGAATCTGTGAAACAATAATAAGAGGGAAGTCTCACTCGTTATTTGTCCGTAAATATTTTTAGAACTTTCTAAGATTCCAATTTTTGCTAAATTTTATTAGTCTTAATCCTTTATGTATGAAAGGTAAGATTGTACTAAGGCTGTGAAATTTATTAAAAAATTGGGATTGAAGTGTATAATACCAGCTTTGTACATAGTGAGAATTCTTTTTTCTAAGCATAGAAAGCTCTAAAACAATCAAATTTAATACTAATCCTTAGAGTTTTCGTGAAACCTTACTATTTTCATTTCAGTAAGGGATGAACTTTAATTTTATAGAGTTTATTTAAAAACCAAAGAGCATGTATGGAAACAGATGAAGGATAGAGTAGGAAGCATAAAGTCTAAAAAGCAAAAAGAAAGGAATAAATAATGTGTTTCTTAACCAGATATAGTAATTCTCTCAGCTTTAAAAGAAATATATATATATATATATATATATATATATATATATATATATATATATATATATATATATATACCCACAAAAGGAGCTAGAAATAAGAAAAAGATATTGGAGAAGAAGCTTGAGGCTGAGTGATACACCAAAATAATGTATTCTTTTAAGTACTTATTTTATGCTTATTTTTTAAAATATTGCACTTTAAAGAACGGTATTTTTGTATTTTTTTGCAGATATATTATTTGTAGGCATTTGGAGCAAAAATGGTAAAAAAGATGAAATTTGGAGCAAAAAGAGATAATTTTGAATTCTGGCGTATCATGCGCCAAACACAATCCAGATAACTGGCGCATGATGCGCCAAGGATAACTTTTTCAAATTAAGTTGGTTCAAGATGAATTTTTTGTGAATTTTAAAAAGACACTTGTTCTACACACCCCTTGGAGTGATTAATGCATCTAAAGACTTTGGAATATTTTTTTATGAAGGGATATGACTCTTGGATAAAATGACACATCTTTTGAATTCAAAGGAGCTGATTTTTTTAGGGAATTTCAGAGGGAATTTTGAATTCTTTACCAAAGGAAGCAGCCCAAAATAAAAGAAAAGTTTTCTCATTTATGTGTGTGTAACGTGGGGAGAGAGAGAAAGTTGTGTGAGTTAGAGAGAGAGAGAGAAGAGGAGATTTTCTTCTAGGGTTGTAAGAGGAGAGGGAAGATGAGAGATTTCTTCTTCATTTCATTTCTGAGAGAGAATTGGGAGTGATTGTGGCGAGAGAGAGAGAGGCTTGGAGAGAACTTCTAGGGATTTTCTTGGGAAGGATTGTGAGATAAGTTGTATTTTTATTTCTTTTGTTTTGTAAACTTATTTTTATATATGAAATTTGTGTTTTATCGTATACTTCTCATGAATTCTGAGTAGTCTAGTTTGTCTTTCTCCCTACTTTGAATATATGGTTTTGTGAAGAATAGATTTTTTTACACGGTTTTAAATGATAATAATTTGTGATGGTTTGAACTCCAATTTTTATTTACTTTTTGATCTGGCCAATTAAAATGTTATAATTTGTAGAGATACATATGTTCTTAAATTTGATATGATTTGTATAACATGAGGAGAATCACATTTGATATCACGGGAGAGTATGTCATCCATGGGATTTGGTGTAAATAAATAGGGAAATATATTTTATTGGATGCAGAATTGGTAATTTTAAGGTGACATATTAATACCCCCAATTTGGTTCAGTTGATTGGAAACTAATGCGAGATTATTATCCCTCAGGGGTGAAATAGTGGGAGCTCTGGAGTTGCAGCCGGTATCCTCCCAGCCTAACCACAGAATTAGGGACTAAACTCTGAATTAGTCAATGTTCTTTATAGCACTCAGAAGAGGGTAAGGAATAGAACTGCTCATATTTGGCACAAAACAATTTTTAAATATATTTTCAAATAATTTAAATTTCTTCACAATACATATACTCATTGTAAAGGGGAAGAATCCTTTCTTAAATTTGAACTTTTCGTCACAACAACAGAAACTTTGTTTAATTTTCAAAATTTTACTTAAGAAAGTTTAGTATTTAATTTAGTTTAATTCCTATAGTCTTACATCTTCATCTTAATTACCATTTGTCTGAGTAATCAATTTTCAAACTTCACACTTTACATTTATTTTTTTAGTTTTTTTATAAAATAATTTTCATAATTTACTTTAGGATTTTCCAACTTCCCTGTGGGATCGATATCTAGGACTCCAATAGAATTCTTTATTACTTGAATGATATGTATACTTGTGTTGATAATAAAAGAGATTTTGGCAGTTTAAAAAATTTTTTAAAAGATAAATTAAGCTTTTGGCACCATTGGGTGGTGTCAACTTCATACATATTTGCATATACAAAATCTCGTGTCAAGTTTTTGGCACCGCTGCCTAGGAAGTAATGAAAAATATTAGTATTTTATTTTATTTTATTTTAAGAAATATTAAAAAAAGAGAATGTTTGTAATTTAATTTAAAGTTTTTATGTTTTAGTGAGTTTTCTTATTTTTAATTATTTGTTTTATTCAGTTTATGCGTAGTGTAAGATCTGAAAATTTAGTACCTTACGACTCTGAGTTACAAAGAATTGTTAGAAAAATTTGAAAACAATAAAAAGAGTAGGATCAGTTTAGAAAAATGGCTTGCAATTTAAACAATATTGGAAATGAAAATAAACATCATCAGAGACCTTTAAGAAATTATGCAAATCCTACTGCATATGAAATTCAATTGAGTATCCAAAACAATGTTGTAGCTACCAATTCAATTGAACATAAACCTACTATTATCCAAATTGTATAAAACAATCAGTTTGGAGGGACACCTACTGAAGATCCTAACTTACACCTTGCTAGTTTTCTAGAACTGTATGTTACATTCAAATATGATAGAGTGTCAAATGATGTCGTCAGAGTTAGAATTTTTCCTTTTACACTAAGGGATAAAGCTAAGATGTGGTTAAACTCATTAGCACCTGGATCAATCAAAACATCGGGAGATTTATCACCAAAATTTTTGTCTAAATATTTCCTACCTTCAAAAACTGCTAAGCTCAGAAATGATATCACATCTTTTTGTTAGTTTGAAGGAGAATCAATTTATGAAGCCTGGGAAAGATTTAAAGATCTCCTTAGAAAGTGTCCACACCATGCATTGTCAAATTGGTTAATAATTTAAACTTTTTATAATGGGTTGGTTGGATCTCTTAGATCGATAATTGACGCTGATGCTGATGGATCATTAATGTCAAAATCATTCGATGAAGCATATTCATTAATTGAAGAGATGGCTACTAATAATTTTTAATGGCCCTCTAAACGGGTAAATCCTAACAGAGTAGCTAGTATTCATGATTCTAATGTTATATCTATTTTAGCTGCCCAAGTAGTTATTATATTGAAGAAGATAGATCAATATGGAATTATATATTCTCAGACAGAACCTGTGTTTGAGGAAAACTCATTGGGACATATGATAGAATCTCAATCTTCTTATGAGACTTTTAGTGCAATAAAAAATTTTTCTAATAATCCGTATGCCAATTATTATAATACTGGTTGGAAGAATCATCTAAATTTTAGTTAGAGTAGCAATAATTTCAATGCTGCAAATCCGTAATGGGGAAACAACACTGCAAACCCATTGGGAAACTCCAACAATCAAGGGAACCAAGCTTATAAACCTTATTACCCCCTAGGTTTTAATAATTTGCAGAGTAAGGAAAAAAGTTATCAATGGAAGAATTGATATTGCAGATGGGTAGTCAATCACAAAGTCAAGGGGCTGCTATCAGAAACTTGAAAAATCAATTGGGATGTATTGTTACTACACTTAGCAATAGACCTCCAGAAACATTGTATAGTAATGTTGAAGTAAATCCTAAAGATCATAACCTAAGAGGAAACTAAAGCTATTCAACTGAGAAGTGGAAAAGAAATAGAATAAAAAGTTCAACAAGAAGTTGAAGTAGAAAAAGATAAGGTAGAAAATGAAATTTCTAGTAAAGATTTTCACTTTGAGTCAAAAAAACATATTAAGCCAATGAAAATCACTGTGGAAATATCACCACCTCCATTTCCTCAAAGATTGAAGCAGAAACATAGAAATAATCCATTTTTAAATTTTTTGCAAATTTTAAGAAAACTAATGATAAACATTCCATTTGTTGAAGTTTTGGAACAAATGTCAAGCTATGTGAAGTTCATGAAGAATATACTTAATAAGAAATGGAAGTTTGTAGTAGTGAGACTGTTGCACTCAGTGAAGAGTGTAGTGCTATAATTCAAAAAAAGCTTCCTAAAAAACTTAAAGATCGTGGAATTTTTACAATTCCTTTTGCTATTGGCAAACGATTTTAGGGAAAAGCTTTATGTGATTTAGGAGCCAATATTAATCTTATATAGTTATCAATTTTTAGAAGGTTGGGCTTAGAAGATATTTCACCTACAACTATAACTCTTCAGTTAGATGATCATTTGATTACCTATCTTAAAGAAGTTATAGAAGATGTTCTAATAAAAGTCAATAAATTTATCTTTTCTGTGGACTTTATTGTATTAGATATGGAGGAAGATAAAGAAATTTTTATCGTTTTAGGAAGATCATTCCTAGCCATTGGAAGAGCTTTAATAGATGTGTAGAAAAAAGAACTAACAATGAGAGTTAATGATCAAGACGTTACATTTAATATTGCAAAATCAATGAGACACCCTGCAAAAGAGAAAGAGAATGAATGCCTCAGAATAGATATTAATGAATACTTAAGCCAAGAATATTTCAAGAAAACTTTTGAAAGAGAATTTAAAAAGGAATATATGGAATATCAATATGAGGAAAGAATTCAAGATGAATCTATGGAAGTGAGTAAAGAGGATATGGATTATGTTCATGAAAGATTTGAAATGTTAGATCTTACAAAAGGTAACAAGAATTTGATTTCATTTAATGAGAAACCCCCTGAACTAGAACTGAAAATATTTCCTACACATTTGAAGAATGCATTTTTAGGAGATTTATCTACATTACCTGTTAAAAAATCCTCAGAATTAACTGATATGCAAGAATAATAGTTGCTGAAAATTTTGAAAAAAATATAAGAAATACTTTGGATGGACATGAACCAAGAGTTGATCCTCAAAGGAGATTAAATCCTATGATGAAAAAGGTAGAAAAGAAAGAAATTTTGAAATGGTTAGATGTTGGAATAATATCCTATTTCAAACAGTGCTTAGGTTAGTTCAATTCATTGTGTTCCAAAAAAAGGAGGTGTGACTGTAGTGCAAATGAGCATAATGAATTAATATCAACAAGACAAATCACTGGTTGGTGAATCTTCATAGATTATAGAAAAATAAATTCTGCCACCAAGAAGGATCATTTTCCTTTACCTTTTTGGACTAGATGTTGGATAGATTAGCTAGGCATAAATATTTTTATTTTCTAGATGGATATACCGGTTATCATCAAATGTTTATTGCTCCAGAAGATCAAGAAAAAACAATGTTTACCAATCCTTATGGAACTTTTTCTTTTCAGTGAATATCTTTTGGATTATATAATGCACCTGCAACATTTTAAAGATGTATGATGTCAATTTTCAGTGATTTGATTGAAAAAGAGATTGTAGTCTTTATGGACTTTTTTTTCGTATTTGGAACTTCATTCGAAATATGTCTAAATCATTTAGAGAAAGATCTAGAAAGTTGTTAAAAGACTAATATCGTATTGAACTGGGAAAAATATTAATTTATGGTTGTAGGAGGAATTGTGCTTGGACATAAAATTTCAGAAAATGTCATAGAAGTAGATCTTCCAAAAATACGGTTATATCAAACCTAACTCCACCTACAACAGTAAGAGGAGTTATGATCATTTTAAGACATGTTGGATTTTATAGGAGATATATTAAAGACTTTTAAAAATTACTAAACATTTATACCAACTTCTGGAGAAAGATACAAAATTTGACTTTAATCAAGATTTCCTTAAATCCTTTGAAACTTTAAAGGAAAAATTGATCACTGCTCCTATAATTTTTTTATCTGATTGGGAGAAACCATTTGAATTAAAGTGTGATGCTAGTGATTATGTAATTAGAGCTGTTTTAGGGTAGAGATATGATAAGATTTTAAAAGTTATATACTATGCTAGTAAGACTCTTCATGATGCTTAAATTAATTACACCACCACTGAAAAGAGAGTTATTAGCTAATGTGTATGCTTTTGCTAAGTTTAAATAATATCTGATTAGAGATAAATGTGTTGTGCATACTGACCACTCGACTATTAAATATTTGATGCAAAAGAAGGATGTGAAACTAAGATTAATTGGATGGGTACTTCTTATGCAAGAGTTTCACTTTGTAGTAGTCGATTGGAAAAATTAAATTATTGATCATCTATCAAGGCTAGAACAAGAAGAAATACTTAATATGGAGAAACAGATTAATGAAAATTTTCCTGATGAACAACTTTATGCTGTAAGAGGATGGGAAATACCTTGGTATGCTGATATTGTAAATTATTTTGTTAGTGATATTTTACCATATCAACCAACAAAATAGCAGGAAAAGAAATTCATACATGATGCAAAATCTTATTTTTGGGATGATTCTTATTTATATAAGCAATGTAAAGATTTAATGATGAGGCGATGTGTGTCTTATAAAGAAATTCAAGAGATTATTCAAAAATGCCATGATTCTAAATTTGAAGGGCATTTTGAGAATAATATAACTGTTCATAAAATTTTACAATCTGGATTTTATTGGCCTACTCTATTTAAAGATGTTAATATATATATCATAACATGTGATCAATGTCAGAGAGTAGGTAATATTTCAAGAAGAATTGAAATGCCTCTAAATTTTAATTTGGAAATTGAAATTTTTAATGCATGGGGATTAGATTTTATAAGACCATTTATACCCTCATTCAAAAATATATACATATTGATTACAGTGGATTACGTTTCAAAATGGATTGAAGCAATCACTTTACCTTGATGTGATGCTCGGAGCGTTTCAAAATTTGTAAATAAAAATATTTTTACAAGATATGGAATGCTGAGAGTAATCATTACTGATGGAAAATCTTATTTTAGAAATGCAACACTTGCAAGATTGGTGGAAAAATATAATATAATACATAAAATTGCAACTGCTTATCATCCCCATACTAGTGGTTCAGCAGAAGTATATAATCGTGAAATTAAGAGAATTTTGGAAAAGAGTGTTAGTGCTAACAAAATGGATTAGTCTACTAGATTAGATACTGCATTATGGGCATATAGGATAACCTATAAGACAAATATAGGAATGTCCCCTTATAGATTAATTTTAGGAAGACTTGTCACTTGCTAGTTGAATTGGAGCATAAAATTTATTGAGCTAAAAAAGAATTCAATTTCAATTTGAAATAAGTTGGTGAGAAAAGATTATTGCAACTGAAAGAGCTTATGAAAATTAGGAATGAATCTTATGATAATGCAAGATTTATAAGGAAAATATGAAAGAATGGCATGATCAGAAGATAATAGAAAGAGAATTTGAACATGGATAGGAAGTTTTACTATACAATACAAGATTGAAATTATTTCCTAAAAAATTGAAGTCTAGGAGGAAATGTCCATTCAAAGTTATAAAATTCTATCCCTGTGGGGCAGTTAATGTTGAAGACCCCATAACTGGAAGAATATTTAAAGTGAATGGGCACAAATTGAAATCATATTTTGATGGTCAAAGACCAGCATTTAAAGAGAATGTAATGTTGGGTCACCAGAATAAGACTGGAATGTCGGGTTGATGACATTAAACCAAGTGCTTTGTGAAAGGAAACCCATTTATATCGTTGTTTAGTTGTTTTTGAGTTTCTTTCATTTGAGATATTTTATGTATATTTATGTTTAAGTCTTTACATAGTCCATGTATTTGATAAAATATTTAAAAACATCTTTATTTGCCTAGTTTATGGAAGAATTGAGAATTTATTTGATCGAAATCAAAACGATGAAAAATTTGAAATTGTCGCAATGCGCTAGATCGGCGCATTATGCGTCGCGGGTTTGAAATTGTTTAAAATGTGTCAAATGGCAGTTTTGGTGGTTTCTTTTCCATATAACTCCTAAAAATGATCTAAACCATATTTTAGGGGGGGAACGAGGGAAGAGTCACCACTTTTCAATTCCTATGGCTTCCCACTCTAGAAACTCTGCTAAATTTGAAGTTTTCAACCATAGAAAGTTTGTCAGTTTCGATGCACAGAAGTTACATGATCGAGTTCTAGTGAAGAAGAGGCTTATCTAAGAAAGGTGATTTATGAATCGAGGATTCAACATGCCGAATACTCGAGTAGAAGAGATTATTACACAGAGGCATTGGAAGTGCTTTGCTACACTACTGTCACAGTTGTTTCTATAGTAAAAAAATTTATGCAAATCTTTAAGAGATCAACCAAGGAATGATTTACGTGCGAGAGTGGTTCATACGGTTCACTCCTTTAAGAATAAGCAAGATGTTTATGATTGAAAATGTGCCTGTCTAACATTACGCAAATGTTACCCCTACAAAAGGTAATATGAATGAACTTTACCATTACCTTACGGATGAAGATGCGAAATGGGAGGTCAGAGATGATAGAAATGTAAGTTTTCCTTTATCATTTTTAAATCTAGTTTCAAAAGACTGACACTTCTTTATTGCATCAAAACTACTGTCTACCATGAAAATTAGTAAGGTCACTAAGGAGAGTGTCATTCTGAACTACTGTATTCAAACTGAAAAAACCTATTGATGTTTGAGCTATTATTCTAAAATCAGTTTTGGGTTTGATTATGAATGGATCTGCAACTAAACTGGGACATCTATCCACTATTTTCCTACTGTGCAGTCATTTGCAAGTACCTTATGAAAGTTGGGAAAAAGTGCTACTTCCTATGAAGCCAATGGATCCAGAAGACAATTGCAACTGTATTGGAATGAGAGATGAAAATGATATGAATGTACTGATGGATCAAGGATCTCAGAATTCATCACTTGTTCAGCCCTACTACAACTCGAGTGCACTTTCAAAGAGGAGCAAAAAAACAAAAAAAAATGTGTAGAATCTCATGCACGTGATTATGAATATTACTGAAATGTTGGATCATCTGGATTGGAGACTAAAGGAACATTTTAAACATATCAGGCTTATTGAAGATGGATTGATATGTATGTTCAAGAAACATGCTTGGAATGAGGAGGAAAATTCAATTGATGAATTTCCATTTCGACCCTTCTACAACTTATATGTGCACTACCAATCTATAGGAGATATCCAGGAGGATGATAGTGAAGATGATGTTTGATCTTAATTTATGCATAGAATGTTTTGTGTAGTACTGTTTGTTTTAGTGTGTTGTATTGGATTGCATTTACTTTCTAATGAACACTATCTATGTTTACGTTATGAATTTTGTTGTTTAGATTTCAGTTTTAGGATGTTGGTTTGGTTTAGAACACTAAATTTGATGTTTGTTGGCTTGTAAAATTTTAGTTTGTAATAACACGAATTTTATATATAAATGTGAGTTTTGTGTTGTTTGTGAAAGTTATATGATAGTGTGATGTTTATATATACTTAGAAAGTTTATTTGAGTTAAATAGAGGTTGACGTAAAATGGTACAGAGCAAATTTCCACACAAATCGAAATCTAGAAAATTTGAGCTCTAGCGCATGATGTGCCAACTTACAGAGCCTTGGTGCATGATGCTTCCAAAGGTCCGAACACGCTATATTGCCTAGAAAATTGCAAAATTGCATGGAAAAACTCTATTTTTGCTTCTTGAGTCATCTTCTACCGCAAGACCTTGATCTAGGGCATCACTTTGTGGGAGAAAGAGAAGGATTTGGAGGCTAAAAACTATAGATTTCATCTTCTCTTGGTAAGAGCATCACTTTAAATTAGAAATTTTTTATTTTCACCATGCATTTTGGGAGATACAAAAATTGGAATTTTTGATGAAAATGCTTAAAGAAAACAGTTGACCTCACTTTTGGTTGAGGTTTAGTTTTTTTTTCTCTTTAGTATCCTATAGTCTAGCCATAGGACTTTCCTGTTGACTATTCCTAGTAAACTAGAAAAGAAACCCTCACCATTAGAAATTCTTCCCTCTTTTTTGCTTAACTTAAAGTTTCACATATTGGTCCTAGCCTCTAGCACTTAGCATGTGGGGTCACTATGAGGGAGCTCAAGGAGAGTCCCCCTAGAACAGTCTGACCTTAAGGTTGACCCTGGGTGTTGGTCTTAAGCTAGTTCACTCACCTACACTCACTCTCACCCACAATCACTCACAACCCTAAACCTAAAATTTCTTGACTTTGATCGCTTGATCCTTTGGGAGACTCATGGAGATGGTCTCCTAAACCCACTGGCACGAGCTGGGGTTTAGCTAAGATCAGTACATAGAGGACCCAAATGGGGTTTCCATTGATCCATAGCACATATAGGGTGTTGGCACCCCAATTATACCAAAAATATCCAACTAGGCCTTTTGCCCCAAAATCCACCAAATTACCTAGATACCATTGGAGCCCTAAATTTGGCCAAAATTCTAGATCCACCAAAAATACCCAAATTTTTCCAAAAATCATTTCAAACCTTTTCAAAATACCCAAATTACCTAAAACTACCCAAAAATTCCAAAGTTACCAAAATACCCTACAAAATTACAAAAATTCCCTTGGCACCCCAAACTTTCCCAAAACCTCCAAAATTACTTTAAATGTTTCTAAAACCAATTTGGACCATTCAATTGAACCCAACTTGACCATTTTGACCAAAACCCCCAAATTGCCTTTAAAGGCCCAACTTCCCCAAATTTATCCCAAATATCCATCAATTTGGTCCATATTTCCCCCAATTTCAATCCTAAACTCAAATTAACCTTCCACATGACTAACCTAAACCAAATCCAAGATTAATTAGTCCATTCTTTGAGCTCAAATTTGATCTAAGTTAAACCCCCAATTTTTGCCCCATGACTTAATCCCACTAAATTGAACCACATGGCCAACTCAATTTGCCACATTTTATATTGAAAACTCTTCATAACAATCCTAAACATCAAATTTGACCTTCAATTGTCCTTGGTGAAGCCTCAATTTTACTTAATTTTAACCCAAGTACAAAATCCCTAAATTTGCCCCAAATTATCCATACCTCCAAATTCCACCAAATTGATTGCCCTAACCCCAAGATTGAAACCCAATTTATGTTAAAAACTCTTCATGATGTCATATGGATCACTTTCAATAATAAATGTGGACTTAGCCCAACCTAGACCCAAGTCTAGCCTAACATGCCCAAATTGACCAAATCCTAAAATCCCAAAATCCTTTAAATTGAACTCAAAGTCATTTCAACCCTTCACTAAAAATATTCATTACAATAATCTACACAATTTTGATAATTAATTGGGTTCAAAGTCATGGCTAGCTTAACCCAAACCCAACCATTGGCCATTTCGACCCACATTGGACCCATGCACCAAAATTGACCTAGCCATGTCAAATTTATCAAGGCAAGACTTCTACAACCAACTTTTAGGTCCTAGTAACGAAGCTAGACCCACTTAACCCACCCTAGATGAGCCATAGACCAAAGGTCCCCTAAATCAAGGGATTTGTTTCCTAAATTGCTTAAGCCAAAGATATCTTTGCCAAAACCTATCACCAGCCCAATATACTTGTTGTGACAGATTCCTTTGAGGTCCCTGGGCCACCTAAGCACCTCCTCTACCATTGTCCACCGGCCTAATCACCGGATCACCTCAAGACCGAGAGCCACCATACTTAAATCCTCAACAAATTGACCCATCTAAGTTGTTCCACTCCCATTAGCCAATTGTACCGCTTAGCTCACCACCTCAGCAAGCTTTTGCACCGCTGGCCACCCTCTAAGCTCCACTCTCCGACCATGGCTATAAAAGCTCCCCTCCATGGCCAAATCTAAGTGCTAAAAATTTCTTAAGAAGACCCTGCCAAATTGCCCACCCAGCATCCTTGAGACCACCTCAGTGCAACCCAACCACCTCCATGTCCTAATTCTCATCACCGAAACTCAATTTTTGAGCTTGATTCCAGCCGGAAATAGGAGAAACTCCACTACACCTCCACAGTGCACCAAAATCAAATTAAACTTTCCCAAACCTTCATCATAGTGAGATAAGAAGAAGCCACTTCAAAACCCCCTCACATAAAACCTTTACCTCTGAATTTGACCAACACTCGAAATCGAGCTTCAAGAAAGTCTACCCTAGACAATTAACCACGACTATAGGCTCCATCCTTGAGCTCCTTAGACATCCACAAACCTATCGAGCACCTCTGATTGAAGTTTTTCTTCTCAGAGAAAAGGTATAAAATTCCCCCTCTTCCCGAGCTTCATTCGATTCTCCATTCATGTACGTTTAATTTCATGGCATGTTTACTGTATGGATGTGTTTGCCTAGTATAGACAAGTCCATAGGATTAAACCCAAATAGATTTGGTTAAGTTTAGCTCGAGTTCTTAAGCCTAGAAGGCAGACGACTCTCGAGATGAACTAAACGGGGAAGAAGACTCATGGCAGTTGGATGGCGCATGTATCAAATGGATGGTTGAGATAAAGTTGGATGGGAGATCCCAAGATAAAGTGTGTCGCGTGTCTAGATATATTAAAGGCTATCTAGATATAGTAAAAATCATAAACTAATATGAATTTATAAAGTGAAGAAAGGTACGGAGTTTTAACTTTAAGAAGAGGATAGTGAAGTTCAAAATTACTAAAGGCTATTTAGATATAGTAATCCTCACTTCAAAATGAAAAATAAAAAGAAAAGAAAGGATTGAAAAGATCTTAAAAGAAAAAAAAAGAAGAAAAAAAAAGAAAAGAAAAAAAAGGTGAGGAGAAGCTTGAGAAATTGCCTAATAAAAAATTAGCTTTACTTGAATCAAGTTATAGAAAAAGCTTTATTACATTTTCTAAACTTGTATTGGATTATTAGTAGCATTCATAGTAAAGTTTTCATGAAGTTCTTTTTCATGTGAATGTTCTACATGTCCTTAATATGACAAATTGCAATTCTTCTTGAAATGAATAGAGATTCAGAAATCTTAAATTTGATTATTAAGTATTCCTAGACTTAGAATTCAAATCTAAGTTATAAAAGGGTTTTTCTTACATTTTGTCATTCGATTTATTAAACTAAAGTATAGAGGTTATAAGTTAATCCCTATCCTAAGTTGTATGCTTTTATGTAATAAAAGTGTCACTTGAGGAAAATGAATATTTAAGTTTGGGGGATTTTGATACACCAAAATAATATACTGTTTTAAGTATTTATTTTATCCTTATTTTTGGTGATATTGTACTTTAAAGAAGGGTGCTTTTATTTTTTGTCGCATGTATATCATTTTTAGGCATTTGGAGTAAAAAAGTTAAAAAGAACGAAATTTGGAGCAAAAAGAGCAAATTTTGGATTCTGGCGCATGATGTGCTAGATCAGCGCATGATGCACCAAAATCTAGTGAACTAGCACATGATGCGCCAGATCGGTGCATGATGAGCCAAGGATGACATTTTCAAATTATGGCGGTTCGAAACAAATTTTTGCATGAATTTCAAAAGGACACTTGTTCTATACACCCCTTTGAGTAATTCAATGCATCTAGACACTTTGGAAGGTTCTTTTATGAAGGGATATGACTCTTGGATTAAATGACACATCTTTTAAATTCAAAAGAGTTGACTTTTAGATGGAATTTTGAATTCTTTTTCAAAAGAGGTAGCCCAAAATAAAAGAAGAAGACTTCTCATTTGTGTGTGTGTGACGTGAGAGAGAGAGAAAAGTTGTGTGAGTTAGACAGAGCGAAGAGGAGATTTTCTTCTAGGATTGTAAGAGAAGAGGGAATATAAGAGATTTCTTCTTCATTTACATTCTAAGAGAGAATTGGGAGTAATTATAAAGAGAGAAAGGTTTGGAGAGAACTTCTAGGGATTTGCTTGGGAAGGATTATGCGATAAGTTGTATTTTTATTTCTTTTAATTTGTAAACTTATTTTTATATATGAAATTCATGTTTTATCGTATCCTTCTTTATCATTCTCCCTACTTTGAAGATATGGTTTTGTGAATAATAGATTTTATTTTTCACAGTTTTAAACAATAATAATTTATGATGGTTTGAACTTTGTTCTTCATTTTTGATCTGATCAATTGAAATGTTAACATTTGTTAAGAGAGATGTTATTAAATGAGATACGATCTCTACAACATGGAGAGAATCACATTTGATTTCATGGGAGATATGTCATCCATGGGATTGGGTGCAAATAAATAAATATACTTTGTTGGAAGCAAAATTAGTGATTTTAAGGTGACAGATTAAAACCCTCAATTTCGTTCAGTTGATTAGAAACTAATGCGAGAATGTTAGCCCTCAAGGGAGGAAGTAGTGGGAGCTCTAGAGTGACAACCGGTATCCTCCCAATCTAACCACGGAATTAGGGACCAAATTCTTGATTAGTCAAAGTTCTTTATAACACTCGGAAAAGGGTAAAGAATAAAATTGCTCATATTTGACATAAAAGAATTTTTAAATATATTTTTAAATAATTTTAATTTCTTCACAATCTATATATTCATTGTAAAAGGGAAAGATGTTTTCTTAAATTTGAACTTTTCGTCACAACAACAGAAACTTTGTTTAATTTTTGCACTTTTACTTTTGAAAGTTTAGTATTTAATTTAGTTTAATTCATGTGGTCTTACATCCGCATTTGAATTAGCATTCACCTGAGTAGTCAATTTTCAAACTTCGCACTTTACTTTTATTTTTTTAGTTTTTGTTATAAAATAATTTTCATAATTTACTTTAGGATTTTCCAACTTCTCTGTGAGATCGATATCTATGACTCCATTAGAGCTTTTTTATTACTTGAACGAATACTTGCTTTGATATTAAAAGAGATTTTGGCAGTTTAAAAAGAGTTTTAAAAGATAAATTATTTTTATAAAAAAATATTTTTGTTGGGATTATATTGCATATTATTATAAATCTCTCTGCATCAAGTTTTTGGCGTTATTGAGTTGTGTCAACTTCATAAATATTTGCATATACAAAATCTCGTGTCACTGGGCACTATCATTATCAAAAATCGATTTTCAAATCTTAGTGTATGGTCAAATGTGTACTTACGTTCTTGGTAAAATCTTTAGAACTTTATAAATGCATAAAGAATTAAGAGAGAATCGATGGTTAAAATAAGAAGGAAGTGCTTAAAATATTATTAGGAAATAAGAGAGATTGTAGTCTCACCAATGTTTAAGAATTCTTATGTTTGGAAAAGGGTAAAACATGAGGAGTATGAGGTGTGATTACTCATGGAAATCCTCACTTAGTCTTGTAAATCATAATACCTTAATAAAATTGTCTTTTTTTATTCATAGATGAAGAGAATAAAAGGAACACAACCTTGTTGTTTTTAATCTGAGTTAAGTCAAAAGGATTACCTAAGGGCAAGTAATAAACAATTTTGGGGGATTTGATATAAGCTAGATATGCGATATTTATGGAACATTTCCCCATATTTTTACATATTTTATACTAATATTATGCTTGAGAAGAATATTTTTTCCTTTGTTGTGCACGAGACGAGTTGGCTGTGAAATTATACTGAAAAAGAACTTAAAAGAGCACAATATGGAGATTCAAACTAGCACACTTGCGTCATACATATGACAAATCCATTTTAGGCCCGTCGCACCCACACCATGTTTAGCATACCCACATCAATTATAAATCACAGTGCTCCCCCCCAGCTCTCCCGTGCGTTTCTTTCTACTCATACATGTCGCACCAACATCGTTGTCTTGTCGCACCCGCACCGTACCCAACATGCTTCCACCGGATTCGCAGTACTTCCGCGCTCAACCCACTGAAACTTATTTGACAAGAATTTTCTTACCTTTGACGAGCCTTGTCTATATTTTTGCTCTTGAGGATGGATTTAGGGTATCTTGGGCGACTGCAAGGTGTGAGATAAGTGGCTCATGAACTGAGCTCGGTGAGCAAACAAGCCAAGTTCAAGCTAGCCCGACTCGACTCATCCACTCATGAGCAGACTCGTATAAATAAAATTTAATATAAATCTGTTACAAAGTATATTAAGTTTGAAAATTTCATCATTAAAGTAGTAATAATATTTTAAAAATAATATTTTATATTTTATTCCAAGTGATTTTGTATTGTTTCTATAATAAATATTCATTCTATTATCATTTTATTGTAAAATTATCTTAAATTAATATTAATTTCTTCTTTTATAATAAATAACTCTATATGTGAGCTCGTTTGAACTCATAGAAGTTCTGTGACATCATATAAGATTTAGGCTCTGTTTGGTAGCATTTATTAGGTGCGGCGCGGGCATTCGTCGTAACTTTTTGCGAAATTTATGTGTTTGGTTCGCGACTTTGAGCATTTAGGCGGCGGCAGTGGAGCGAAAGCGGGCCGCGGCATTACTATCGCGTCTCCCGCTTTCAACCTAAATTTCTACCCTTTTCCCTGCATCTACCCTCGGTGATTCCCCGCTGCTTCCCCGCGTCTACCTGTCTACCCTAGGTGATTCCCCGCTGCTTCCCTCGAGTCCCCTTCTCCTTCTCTTTCGTCGTCCCTCGATCGACAGAGCTAAGGAATGACGAGCCATTTTCTTCTTTTTTTGCGGATCTGACGAAGGATGTGCGTTTTGCGGCTCCAGATGTTTTCTCCTTCTCATATCTTTCCTGTTTCTACCATTTTTCTTTTCTCCTCCTTTCTTGTGGTGGATCTGTAGCTTATTAACGAAGTATGGCTTTAGGTAGATCTTTTGGCACAAGAGAAATTACTTCATTTTATTCTTACCTGAATAGAACCCTTAGATTTGGGATCAAATTGACATTGTCCATCCAAGTTGTAGATCTTGTGCCCAATTAAGCATGTATGCAGTGTTACATTAGAGATTGTTTTGTGGTTTAAGATTTGCAGACGTCTGCTAATTGAAGATTGTCATTTTTGCGGTTTTACGGTTCCTAACGTTTTCTCCTTCTCATATCATTCATATTTCTGTCATTTTTCTTATTGCGGTTTTTGCGGCTCCAGAAATATTGCTATAGATTTTTTGGCACACGAAATATTACTTCATTTTACTCTTACCCGAAATAAACTTGTAGATTTGAGATCAAATTGGCATTGCCAATCCAAGTTGTAGTTTTCCCTATTTTTGGCTTCTGTGATTGGGTTATATCCATGTTTACTTGAATTGGTTTGTTGATATATTCATGAGTTTCTTGGAGATCTGCTGGATCTGTATCATATGGCAGATTTGGGATCAAATTATGCATGTTTGCGGTGTTTCATTAGCTTGTTTTGGTGGTTGAAGGCTTGGAAGCACCTGTTAATGGAAGCTTGTCGTTTTGCGGCTCCTTATGTTTTCTCCTCATCTCTTTTCTGTTTTTGCCATTTTATTATTTGAACTATTCTCTTGAACAACTATTGAATTGGAAAAATTTTATTTGGTTCTAAGACCATGTTCTTGCTATGTGCTATATTTGCTAGAAAGATTCTTATAGGTGGGTTGGAAAATATGCCTTTGCTTTTTACCCAGCCAAACAATAATATAGCTTGGCAAAGTGTAACAAATTGACATATATGAGTTTCCGTTAGCCCCATTCTTATGTTGAGGAGGGGATGGATGAAATGATGCTAAACCATACGAATATCCAATGTTTTTGCTGGAATTATAGCTGTTGCCTTTACTTTATGTTTTCGTTTGCTGTTCTCTAAAAAAATGCATATGCTAAGAGCTCTCTAAAAGTGATGAATAGTCAGCTCGGGGAATGAACTTGTTGTGCTAACTTGTGATATTTTCATAGTGTGCAGAATTTTATATGGGTAATTATGCTTTCATCTTGCCAATTGTGTTATTTTCTCACTTTGAAAAAGTATAATTATTGTTTGGATTATATTTGTTAGCTTCGAATATAGAGAGGTAGATTAGTGAAATTTAGCACATGGAGAAGTTGATTTGCAAATTTCTTATTGCTTAAAGTTATTGTCATTGAACTTGCTGATTTTTTTTGTCCTAAATGTAACCCATTTGTTGAGTTATGTCATGGTTAGTGAGAACATTTTTAAACTATCTTTTAGTTATGTGATCTCAGGATCTCATTTGATGCTTTGATTGAAGAATGTTTTTACTTTTGTAGGCAAAATTTTTAGTTGTGTAGGCAGAATTTTTGTATTTGTATTTTTAAACTACATTTGGGCCTATAGAAGTTTCCATAGCAGATTTGTATTTTTATGTTATATTATGAAGAATTGGTGTGGCCTTAGAATGTATGCCATCATTGCAGCACTTGGTACCATGGCATGGTCTTGTAAGCGATGGAGAAGGGCTGTGTGGATATGCTATCGGTTTTCCATTATGTATGATAACTGTTTGCAGGCTTTGAAGGGCTATATGAGAGGGAGTAATGTATTATGCATCAGGGAGAGATTAATGTATGAATCATTGTGGGAGTAATGTATTTTGCTTCTATTATGGCAGAATCCAGGGATGGGATCCCTCATGGCAGCCCGTTGGTTTTCTATACATGCTGTTGTTTTTTTTTTATGCTTCAGGTAGGGAGTAATGTATGAAACAAAGCTTTGTACTATCCTCTTTGGTGCTATAATAAAGTTGTTGGCCTCCCTTGCCATGGATGTAGGTCATTTTGACCGAACCACGTTAAACTCTATGTCTTTTTTTCATTTTTATGATCCCTTAAATTTTTTATTTCTATTGAATATGATGCAACATCCATGAATGATTCTCATGTTATAACTTCTAAATTATGGCATTGTTATGTTTCTTTTCTTTGTTATATCGTAGTTTTAACATGACTTGTAAGGCTAAAGAGCATGGTTCACCAGCACTATGGGAAAAAGAAACCAAAATGTTGTTTTGCGACTTTTGTATAAAAGAAATACAATTGGGCAATAGACCAACAACGTTTTTCAATAAAGAAGGTTGGCTGAATATCATTAAACATTTTAAAGAGTCCACCGGACGGGAGTACGACAGGCTACAAATGAAAAAACAAATGGGATTAAATGAAAAAAGATTGGAAAATTTGTAAGGATTTGAAATGTGGTTCCACTGGTTTGGGTTAGGATCTGATAAAGCGAACCATTGATGCCTCGGAAGAGTGGTGGGTAGAAAGGATCGCGATTAGTAACTTTAATTTTTTGAAAATATCCATAATATCTCTTTTTCAAGCTGTAGAACTGATTTGGGTTTTTTTTTCAGGTGGTGCCCGCAGCGAAAAAGTATAAAACATGTGGAATTGAACCCGATTTAGAGGAGAAGTTAGACCTGATGTTCGGGGGTGTCGTCGCCACAGGAAAATATGCATGCGCTCCCAGCGAGGTAGGATTTGGTGAAACACAGGACAATGTTGTTGTCAGCTTATCAGCTGATTCACCTAATTTCCCAAGTCCTGGTCCCACTGAGATTCAATCGACAAACCGCTCGAAGCGATCTAGGTTCGAGAGTGAAAAAAAGGGTGGAGCTCCTCTATCAAAAACCAGATATCATGCCTTATGGATTTTTCCAACGATGCCCCACATAAAGTGCATAAAACGTCAATTAACGAGGTTGCGGCAATTTTAGAGCAGGATCCGAGTATTGCAGCAGATGATGAGCTTTACTATTTTGCCGTTGAGCTGCTTCAAGATTCATTTCAGAGAGATTTTTTCACAGCAATTGCCAAAGAGCGAAGGGTGTCGTATCTACGACATTTCTTTGAGCGCAGGAAAATTTGAATGGAGTTTTATAATATTTGCTATGTGCTTATTTGAACAGTTTATGAGAAGACATGGTTATTTTAACTATTGTTGATTGAGACTTTTAGGTTTAATTTGTTATTTACATATAACTATCTTAATGAAAACTGCGAAACTCTAATCTGTTGGTAAAAGTTCCATAGAAGCCAATAACTCTGATCTACACTAACTACTTGTGTTAGCACTTCTTTTCATAGTGATGATTAGCTTAATAATTTATTTTTCTTTGTCATAATATGTCCAGTATACATCATTATGGACCCAAGCCAGGTACGTCGTCGAAGGAGAAACACAGCTATCAACTTGCTCGTAGAGTACTACAACACATACATCGACTGTTCTCCTTGTTACACATCATCACATTTTGGAGACAAATGGGTTGCGGAAGTGCTTGCTGGACATCCCACAAGATTTCACAACATGTTCCGCATGACACAGGAGGTTTTCACAGATATTTTAGCAAAACTCATTGGATCTCATGGCCTCCATGGGTCTATAAGGATGACTGACCGTGAGGTCTTGGCGGTTACTCTTTATGTATTATCACAAAACAAGTCAATGTGTGGTGCAATGGAACGCTTCCAGCACTCATCATAGACCATTAGTAGGTACTTCTCAGTGGGTTTGAGTGCTTTGGTGAGCCTCGCCAAACAAGTCATAAAGCCAACGGATCCAACGTTCTCACGAACTCCTACGGAGATTCGCCACGATCGAAGATTCATGTCATTCTTTAAGGTACTGATTTAGTCTTATATTAATGAAATTTAACATGAGAGCATGACATGAGAGCATGAATTACTAACGCTCCATGTTTAGGATTGCATCGGTGTCATAGATGGAACACATGTTGATGCATGTGTTTCAAATGATGAGAAAGTTGCATTTATCGGACGAAGTGGAACCCCAACCCAAAATGTCATGGCAGTTTGTGACTTTAATATGTGTTTCACATTTATCATGCCTGGTTGGGACTTGGGAGGGTAGTGCACATGACAGCAGAATTTTCAAAAGTGCAACACGGAATCCACATTATAGCTTTCCTCATCCTCCTCAAGGTATGTTGCACCACGAAAAATTGTATTTTCTTAAAATGTGTTTTTTAAAAATGTGAGACTGAAGGTTGGGGAAGGTGCAACTGAAGGTTCAACAGTAGAGTTTTAATGTATTTTTTTAAAATGTGAAACTGAAGGTTCAACACCTTACAGGCAAGCATTATTTGGTGGATGTTGGTTATCCGTTGCAGCGAGGGTATCTCAAACCATATCTATCATATACCTGATTTTAAACGAGCTAGTAATGTTACACGAAACAGAAAGGAGGTGTTCAACAAAAGACATTCCTCTTTGCGAGGCGTCATCGAGAGGACATTTGGTGTCTGGAAGAAGTGGGTGATATTACGTGATATGCCTCCTTACCCATTTCGAAAACAGATTCAGATTGTAATAGCGACGATGACAATACACAATTATATTAGGCGACACCCGTCTCGATATGGCTTTGATTTCCTCAATGCTGAAGCAAATCAATAGGAAATAGTTGAAGACCCATCTGAAGACCAAATTGGTAGTTCTATGTTACGAGTGAGAGTGAACAATCAACCATTTGTACTAAGGGGAAGGTGCAATTGAAATGGCGGTCATTCGAGAACAAATTACTAATGCGTTGCTTAATATGTGATTGATTTGTAATTTGTTATAAAGACAAAACAGTCAAATTATGAGTGTTTGTTAGTAGAAGTTAATTTATGTGCACTGGTGATGTAATAAATAACTTTATTAAGAATTAAAACTTTTCATAAATGGTTATAGAAGATCATTTTATGGATTACAATGCCCTATATTATTTGCATTTATGTATGGATTACAATGCCCTATATGTTTCTAAATTTTTATATGTATGGATGAATTAATATATGTATACATTGACATATAGATAAAGATAAATTTTAAACCTATATGTTTTCAAAATTACAAAATATTTTTTAAAAATTTTCTATAAAAAAATAATATTTTTCTGAATTTTAATATTTATACAAATAAATCAAAAATTAAAAATAGTTTTAATAAACAGGGGCAGCTTGGTCATTTTTTACATGAAACAGCTGGCCTACAGCACTTTTCCCGCAGCTGCTTCCTGGGGCAGCGCAGCTGCAGCTGAAAAGTTGAGAATCTGCAGCTGCGCCAAACAGAGCCTTAAGGCATTAAGATTAAGTAAATCTTATAAATCTAAATTTATTAAATCCTTAATGGAATAATGCCCAAATTCTTTATGGCAATGGATTTACTAAATTTTATAAATTTGATAGAACTGACAATTTTAGCAACGATTTCAGAAGTAGTTATAGCTGATGGGGACAATCTGAAGCCCTCAAACTAAATTCTAAGCTCTGCTAGGTTAAATCCATCGATTTGTAGGATTTTGAATACACCAATTTGTAGAATTTAGGATAGGTTTATCCAAAAAGGCATAAGCTATCTCAAACTTTTCAAAAATACCGTCAGAGAATTTACCTTTTCTTGCATAAATTCGAAGTAAATTTGTTGTGAGAAAGTCGCATTCACCTGAGCTCGAGATGGAGGTA
>NEWO01000202.1:902524-927073 GCA_003013225.1 Phalaenopsis aphrodite
TATAAAAGGATCGACCAACCACTGAAGACCTGCATCAAAGAACAGAAAAGACAGCAGTGTGCATTCCCAAAAATATGATGCAAGAAACTTGAAGCAATAAACATCCTTCCAGTCCCAAAAACTGCAGGGAAACCTGTTAACCCCTTGAAAGCAACAAATGTAACAAGATGTGTGAATCAAAACCAATCTGCATCCAACACCTGCAAACCATATCTCATGCACAATCAAGCAGTGGTGCAAAGTCTACACGTCATAAATAGGACTATAAGCCAAAGAAAGAGTCAAGTAGAAAAAAAGGCTCCAAAACTTCTCTTTCCAATTAAAAGACAAAAACAAAAAATGGATGAGAAAGCTTATACATATGTAGAAACATTAAAATCATTGAGAACATCATCATCTGAAATAAGGGATATCAGGTTTATCCCCAAGTAATAACCTCTTGAAAGTAAGGGGGTTGTAAGCCAACAGAAACCCCACCGTAACCGTTTTTGCTAACCAACCAGCGAGAGTAAATGTCTCTAACAAGATAGCAATGTCTCTCACTTCATACACATAAATAATATATATACGCTTTGCACGGCACCAAACATTTGCATCAAACCCACCAAATTCTCAAAAGTATGCTAGCTTCTACAATATCCACAAGGCTGTTTATATGGGAAAATAATTTGATAGTGATATTTTTTATGTCATATTAAATATTTTGGCTGCTATGCACTTAAATATTAAAATTTGGGTGTTAGATATGTAAATACATAAGATTTGTAATGACCTTTCCACAACTACCATAGAAGGAGTTCAAATCCATTAATGATGACCTTCATTACAGCATGATGAGGTCCATTTTAACACAAACTAATGCTCAAATGCATCAAATTGGGATAATATTATAATCCTTCACACAAGAAGCTTCAAATAGCTTTACAGAGACATGTTAAGGAAATTAACAATGGAGCAGCATTGAGAACAAGGAAGGGAAATTACCAAGGTAACTACTCAACGCATCATTCCTAGGGAAAAAAAATCATCATGAAGGATGTAAAGAAAACAGAATAAGATTCTATCGGTGTAAGCATACTTCAAGTTCACCATGAGACAACGACTCCTTAATTGTTTATTTATATACATGGCACATAAGAATTACTTTTCATCTCAAATTCTTCATTCATAGGCCTACTATCTCATCAGTAATTCGTTCCCTCAGCTTCGTCATCTCGCTTGCACCTTCCCCATCAACAGTGAAGGCAATGGAAGCCTCGGTCTCTTCTTCTGTGAAAGACTGACCTAGCTGGTATTCAATGCTTCTGAATGCACATTTTCTTCATTCTCTTCCGCAAAATGAAAGTCGATATCGCTACGAGAATGATGTCTGAATCATTGTAGCACAGACAATTTGTACCTGTTTCGAAAAATTGTAAGGAGGCATATCACGAAGTATCACCTATTTCTTTTTCCAGACACCAAAACTCCTCTCAATTACACCACGTAGCGATGAATGTCGTTTATTAAACATTTCCTTTCTTCCTCGTACGACGTTACTTGCACAAGCGAAGTCTGGTATGTGATATCTCGTATTAGGAAATGGCTTTAAATACCCTCTTTGCAAGGGGTAACCAGCATCAACCAAGTAATACTTGCCTAATAAATAAAACAATTAGTATGGAAATTCAAGTTATTTTAGGGATCCTAAGTAATAACTGCCTAATAAATTGAACAATTCGTATGAGTTCGATCCCGAGCATACCTGCAGGTGGATGTGGAAAGTTGCTATTAGGATCTCGTGTCGCAGATTTAAAAACTCGACTGTCATGTGCGCTGCCCTCCCAGCTAGCCATAACAAAAGTGAAACACATGTTAAAGTCGCAAACGGCCATGACATTTTGGGTAGGGCTACCACAACGGCCGATAAATGCCACCTTATCACTATTTGCAATACGTGCGTCAACATGTGTTCCATCAATCGCGTCAATGCAGTCCTGATGAGTAAATGTTAGGTTTGAAATATCATTTCTTACCCTTACAAAGTTAACTATAATGAATCTGAGAGAATATCTTGAAAAATGGCATATATCGTGCATCACGTGCTATCTCAACCAGTATCTGCTCAAACTTATAATCTGAGGGTCTGATGACATGAGAGGACAAGCTAACAAGTGTGCTCAATCCGATTGAGAAATACCTGCTTATTGTTTCTGATGAGTGTTGAAATCGCTCCATCGCTTCTCATATAGACTCATTTTGGGATATATGAAAAATGTTATTGCGAGCACCTCACGTGGATTGGTCCTGGAGGATCCATGAAGACCGTGAGATCCTACGAGTAAGTCCAGAAGATCGATAAATATTATCTGGCTCATTCGAAACATATTACAACAGCGTGTTGGGTGCCCCGCAAGCAACTCTCCAACCCATTTATCGCCAATATAAGAAGATGTCATGCATGACGATCGATCAATGTACGTTTATAGTACTCGTACATCAAACATATTGTAGTCAGAAACATCATTTTTCGCTTTCTTCTGCGTGTATCCTTGTGGGTTTCCATCCGTCTTCTTCTATTTGCATCCATAGTGATGGGTATCCCTAAATGTTTCCCCTAAAAAAATATCATTTATATGAGAGTTGAAGACTATAAAAGAAGTAATGTTTGCAAATAATTAGGAAGGCACAACAAACTTCACAAGCACAACTCTAGAAAAAAAATAGATAATGCAGTGTAAATGATAATCAATTGTTCAAACGATTGTAAAAACATTTTCAAACGATAATGTAGTGTAAATGATAATCAATTATTCAAACGATAGAAAAACAATATATAAAAACATAGATAATCCAGTGATAAAAAATAGAAAATATATCAATTGTTCAAACGATTGTAAAAACGCCGAATATATGCCACTCTACAGGCGGCAGGCATCTGCACGAAGAAACCCCTACGGACCGGGTCTTCTAGCAATTCTGCTGTGAACAGATACAACGCTTCATCTGCATAAATTTCGGCTGTAGCACTTAGGATTTCAAGTGTCTCCGCGATTGTGCTTGAATGAGAAGACTGACATTCTGCTTTGAAACAAGAAACTGCCTCGGATAACTCGTTTCTGAGAGAAGAAGCACCATATTTTCTTTTATCAACAACCCTCAGACGTTTGGAACGAGAAATAGTTTCATATTCGTTCTGATCTGGGCTGGGGACATCAATGAAATCAACTGAACCTCCAGGGGTTACCAAATTCACGACATTGCCAACGAACCCTGTCTCGCTTGTGCTACTTGCATAGTTCCCCGATGCAACCACTCCCCCAAACATGCAATCTAGTTTCTCCTCCAATTCAGGCTCAATTCGAGAAAGCTTAAAGTTTTTGCAGCAGGCACCACCTACACAAAAATTGGTAGACACCCAATTATAACAAAATATAAAGTTGCAAAAAAAAAGTTTATAAACAAAGCTCACCGCAAGTCTTTCAGCCCACCATTCCTCGGGTGCATCAACTGTTCGCTTTATTGGATCCCAACCAAGACCCGTAGAACCCCTTTTCAATTCCTTCCATATTTTTCATTCCTTCTTCATTTGGTCCCACTTGTTTTTCATTTGCAACCTGTCATATTCCCTGCCTGTACATTCCTTGAAAATTTTTATAATATTTTGTCATCCTTCTTTATTGAAATGGGTCGTTGGTCTATTTCCCCGTTCAATCTCATTAATACAAAGATCGCAAAATATTATTTTCGTATCTTTTTCCCGCAATGCAGGTGTAGCAACCTTTTTAGGCTTATTATCCATGTTATTACTATAACAAAACAAAGTCATGAAACACAACAGTAAAATCAATTAGAAAGTAGAATAAAGTAAAGTTTAGGTATTAGATATTTAGGGAATATGTAGTTAAATAAATATTTAGTGAATACGCAGTTATAAAATAGTACTGAAGGTCCTTGATTTTTCTCTCTTAATTTTTGTTTCTTTGGTAATTGCTTCACTAAACTACCACAATATATTTCTCATAATTATTTTTTCCAACAGCAAGATAATTAAATTTTGCAATTTTAAACAAAAAATACCAAATTTATAAAAGATGAAAGAATTAAACACCAAAACATCTTAGAACCACATAATGGACCATAACTTCCAATAACCTTATTCCAAGCATAAATTATAAGTGAAAGTAAGAAAAATGTGATCTAAGCAAACAAGCATGAAATGGGAATGTTAAAGATGTCTGATCCAAGTTGAAAGACCCAACAAGTGATTACTATGTAGTACCATGATTCTCAGAATGATAGGAAATGAAGTATTCCTAGAAAGCACGATAAAATGTATAGAATGCAATGGAAGACCTAAATAAGGTTTACTCGAAAAACATTCAGTTAGATATATGGATGAAACTAGAGTACCTGTAGCAGAGTAAGCTGTGCTGAGAGGGTAGTAGCCTCCGTATGAAGCGTTTGCACCTTGCGCTCAAGCTCACTAGTGTACCTTATCTTTCTCTCTTTAGATCTTGCCGCAGATTGTATGTTTGCAAGAATTCTACAGCACAGAAAAGAGGAAAAGAAAACTGGTAAAAGAAGATGTCGTTTCAAAGTAATTCTTTCAATTTTTTTTCTTCTTGACTTTAGCAATAGAAGTAAAGCTCCAACGAAATAATAATAGAAAATTTAAACTTCTGAGAATCCAAATGTCTTCTCGTGACAATGAATAAACAACCATTGTACCTGCACATGATCTAGTAAAGCAGAATTTTTTTTCATATGAACTATTAAAAGCCAATGTTACTCATTAAAAGCCAATGTTACTCATCTTTCTTAGATTTCTGCTACAAAACTAGATTAGTCAGAGACTTGTAATTCATAGGAATAATAATATTATACTTGTTAAACATCTTCAATAGGTTCATACACACCGATTTCTTAAGTTTGTCATATCTACGCATGTTAAAAATAAATTTTCTAATGTAAATAAAACACAATAGCTTAGAAATCAGATTCTCCATGCCTCACTCCTAGCAATCCAATGGAACCACAAGACTTTCACCATGGATCAATTTTATTAGCACTCCTATGCATAAGCACAATTCAATAAAAACTTGTGCTGCAACAATTCAGGCAGAACACAATTTAAGAACATAAAAATCAATAAAAATGAGTTCTTCATATTCAGGAGAAGTTTAAGAGAGTTTTATGAAATACAAGGTTAATCAAAATTCTAAATTGCATTCAATGAAATGATATATTTACATAAACATGCAACAATTCTTATGTATCTGCATAAACATGCAGCAATTCTTATGTATTAGCAATTCTGAATCGCGATCTTCTTCCCGTTTTCTAATTGTTTAGTAGAAAACGATTTAAATCCTATTAGAAAACGAAAATCAATATTGCTCGGCTGATAAAAAATATGCTTCATTGTACATAATTCAGGTCGCGCGGAAGAAGAGCGGGGGGAAGAAGATGGCCGAAGGGGGAAGAAGAAGGCCGAAGAAAGCGGGGGAAGAAGAAGGCGGAAGATGCGGTCCTGGTCGAGGAAGAAGAGATGGGAAGAAGATCGCGGGGAAGAAGAAAAACCTGGTCGCGATTCACGGGATTCGGAGACGAGGGGACGAGCGCACGGGGAAGAAGAAGATCGCGAGGAAGAAGATCGCTGGAACGAGCGCGCGGGAGGGCGATCCGCGGGATTCGGAGGAATATTCAAAGGAAGAAATTGCGCGCGGGAGATTGGGAGGAAGAAGATCGCGGGCGGGAGGGCGGGACGAGAATTTTTTGCGAAGGGCAAAACAAGCCTTTTTCACGCTCGAAGCTGTGCCGCGGGGAGGATATCACTTTCCGCTTTTCTTCCGCGTTTACTTTATTTTGCCGCAAAGCTTTGAGCCAAACAGGAAATTGTCGCGATTCGGGGCCGCGAAGCCGCAAAAAAGCGACCCCTAACGGACCCTAAATTCTAAGCTCTGCTAGGTTAAATCCACCGATTTGTAGGATTTTGAATACACCAATTTGTAGAATTTAGGATAGGTTTATCCAAAAAAGGCATAAGCTATCTCAAACTTTTCCAAAATACCGTCAGAGAATTTACCTTTTCTTGCGTAAATTCGAAGTAAATTTGTTGTGAGAAAGTCGCATTCACCTGAGCTCGAGATGGAGGTACTTAAAAAAGTTAATGAAGATCAAGCTCTAAGCTTGTTCGGGAGCCGTTTGCACCCCCACCCCCACATCCCCCCCGCACACCAAGTCAGCGCTCGGCACTCGGCAGTATTAATAATGGCTCGCGGGGGCTAAACGCTGATGCCCTCTTTTTCTCGGTCTCCTCCTGCACTTATCGTAGATTCCGGAGATGAAGCATCCGCCACCTTCGTCTTCCCCTTCACCTAGGCGAAGCCCCTTCTCCACCTACCTTATCACTCTATCTTTCATCCTCTTCGTCGCCTTCCTTTACGGAGAAGACTTCGCCTGCGTCCTCCGCCGCCCTATTCTCTCCTCCGAGATCCGGGAAAACACTAAATCAAAAGGTGAGAACTTCCTATCAAATTTATTAGATTAGATCTTCCGAATACTTAATGGTAATGATTGACTTAGAGAAGGATGATTTGGCGGCTTTGGATGAAGCGAAGGTAGCAGTGGTGCCGTTCGCAGTTGGACGTGGGAAGAGAGGGTGCGATTTGTTTGAGGGGGAATGGATCTACGACGAGGATGGTCGGCCGCAGTACGAGGAGGAGGAGTGCCCTTACATCCAACCGCAGTTAACTTGCCAGGCTCATGGCCGCCCGGACTCTGCTTACCAGCATTGGCGATGGCAGCCTCGCCGCTGCTATCTTCCCAGGTGAGGCGCTTCTGTCCTGCAATTGAAAGGTTCGTGTATAAGTTAGATGTAGTAAAACTTGTAAATCCAATGTGTTGTAAAACTTAGTGGTGTTTAATTTTGAAAATTATTTAGCTGATAGATGCTAAATCTGGCTAAACTTTCATGAATTTATTATATATATCTTTAAATTTTAAATGAATGAGAACGAGTGATCGAAGAGATGTGGCTAGACTTTGCAGGAGGTTTTGAGTTTGCTTCTCCATGAAAACTGTAGTTACTTTACCTCATACCAATTTGTTCGGCGCTTCACAAACTTATTATGCATTTTGCTTAAAAAGAATATTCTTGCAATGGAATTTTTTTTCTTGTCTTCTTTAAATCACACTTCTGTATTTAATTTGAGGAACCATTTATATATTCTCAGTTTTTTTCTTAACTTAAAATCACAGCTTCAATGCCACTCTAATGCTGGAAAATCTCCGAGGTAAGAGAATGATGTATGTTGGTGATTCCTTAAATCGCGGCCAGTTTGTCTCCATGGTCTGCCTCTTGCACCGAAGCATTCCTGACAGCGCCAAATCCATGGAAACTATTGATTCCCTCACCATTTTTAGAGCTAAGGTATTTAAGGCTAAAGTATCAATTTGTTTGTTGGAAATGTTTTTAAAGAAACACGTTAGCCAGTTTTGTGGTAACTGACGATTCTTATATCTTTATTTTCAGGATTATAATGCCACAATTGAGTTCTATTGGGCTCCTTTCCTTGTTGAATCCAACTCTGACGATGCTGTTGTGCACAGAATTACTGATAGAATAGTTCGAGTCAGATCTATTAACAAACATGCTCAACATTGGAAAGGAGCTGATATTATTGTTTTCAATACTTATCTATGGTGGATGACTGGACAGAAGATGAAAACTTTGTAAGCTAGGCTCATTCGGTTCAAATTAAGTTTTCATTCAGAATTTAATTTCTGTCAACTTCTATTTAATAGGAGAGGTTCATTCAAAAACGACATTAAAGACATTGTGGAGATGGAGGCGGAGGATGCATATCGGCTTGCTCTGAGGAGAATGGTTAAGTGGGTAGAAAAGAATATGGATCCCAATCAGAATAGAATTTTCTTCACCAGCATGTCACCCTCTCATGAGACGTAAGCGTTGAAGCTCATTTGCTCAAGTTATGCATAATGTTTTAATCAAATTAGCTAAGCTTCTTATAAAAATGCTGTAATTACTAGAATCAAACGTTGGTATAGAGATTAGAATTGTAGAAGTCAAGCCACTTTCAGTATAATTACTCGTCTGTTTTTGCTTTCATTTTCAAAATAACTACTTTTAACCTATCAATAATTAAAAATTACTTTGTTAATGAAAAGTTTTCCCTTGTATTTGTTTGTTAACAATTTAGCGGCACTCATGGGTTGTGTCTATAAATATAGGGTGGTTTGGTTTCATGCATTTTACGTTTAAAGTAAATATAATTAAGGGATTTTTTAAATTTCGACGTTTGGATAAATGAAAATGAAATGTAATTTAAAATTTTAGTGGATTTGGAATTCGTCTTGCAGTTCAAAATTGTTGTATTCCGAATTCGTTAGATTTCATTAATTTGCATATACATTATAAATTATAGCCTATCGCGACCACAATAACAACCGCCTACCATCTGTATCGTCGAGAATGGTTCATATTGATTTCATTTTTCTTCAAACCAAATACAAAAAATATCAACTTCTGCATTTACTTTATACCAATCCAAAAAATATCAAAGTATTTCGAATACACTACATTTTAGTTACACAGTATTTTTCTTTCATGCAAACCAAATAGCCCCTAAGTTTTTTTTTTTTCAAACTTATAGGCTGTGTTTGGATGCTGATAACTTGAGCGTAAGAAAACAAAAAATAAGGGAAAAGCTCAAATTAATGACTGATGTCTACATTGCTGAGATTTCATTTCATCTTCTTTCCTTCACTTCACTAAAACAAAACCTTAGGAAATAATGCTTTGGAGCTCACCTTGGTTACATAGACCTGCATGCGATGACAATATCCATGTTAAAATTTCTTATTTTGCTTGGATCATAGTCTAAGCATATTGATGTTCTTCTTTTAGACCATCAATTAACTTGACTTTTTTTTGCTCTCAGGAGTCTTGGGTGGGGAGGAGAGGCAGATGGGAACTGTTATAATGAAACAACTCCTATTAAGGATCCAAATTACTGGGGAAGAAGTACTAACAAAGGAATCATGCGCGTGATTAGTGAAGTTTTCGAAAAATCGAAGGTACCAATTACTGTTATTAACATTACTCAGCTCTCAGAATATCGGAGAGATGCACACACCTCCATTTACAAGAAGCAATGGAGTCCTTTGACGCCAGAACAGCTCGCCAACCCAAAGAGCTATGCTGATTGTGTGCATTGGTGTTTGCCTGGGATCCAGGACACCTGGAATGAGCTCCTTTATGCAAAGCTTTTCTTTTCTTGAGAAACATGCTTTATTTTTTATCATTCATGTAGCTATAAATTTCTTTTTTTTTGAATGATAACAATTACTATGAACTTTTTGTTGATTTTTCTTAATTGGATGAAAGAAGGAAATTGATGTAGTCATTCCAATGAGCCATTTCTGTACTTAGTATTTCTTTTACCGTTTTTTTTTTTTTTTTTTTTTGGATAAAAAACATGATATTGCTGCTTAGAACTGATATTTCTACCGTCAAAAGGTTGTTAAATTGGCTTGATTCCCATCTTCTATGGGCATATTATCTTACATTTTACTGTTATGTTCTATATTGTATAGTAGCTTGTGTTGATTTTAAGGATAGAACTATTGACAACATATTGAAATTACGTTCGCAAGGCAGGTAGGTAAGACTTTGGCATTACGCTACGGGACTCAATAATAAATCATGCACGCAATGCAACCACCTATCAAACCAATAGAAAGAAACAATAGGCTTGGATAAAAAAAAAAACCATAATACATCATTAGATTTGATCAACAAAGCATTTGTGTAATTCAGTAAATAACATGTTAGGACTTTATTTTATTTAAATATGTAATGCGTGCATATTATTTTCATGATTATTGATTAGGACAAAGTTTGTTAAGGGCATTCGGTCATTATTAAATATAATTTATACATTTATTGTGAAGTAAGAGTTTAATTTTATTCATATATATATTTTTTTCTTCTTTTGAGAAGTTGATTCTTAATGACTATTAAATTAGAAGTTAGTATTTGTGGTTAGTGATTAGGATGTGTTTTGAGTCTTAATTAGAGAGGGTTTTCTACCAACTAGTCCACAAGGCTTGCAGAAATAAAAAATAAGTAGCCGTTCCTCTTGGTCGGTTTTTGTAGGGGTTTGGCCAATGAGAAAATATTCCCAAGAAGTGGTTATTTACGATGGCATCTATGTGCACAAAGGATTGTGCTTCCTTTAAAAAATACAAGTACTCGTTTGCACCCTAATCTTAAATTGGATAATAAGAGAACTGAACATGTTGAACAGGGGGAGGCTGGGTTGGAATGCTACGATTGTTGAGCAGCCATTTTCTAATGTTGGTGAACAGGGTATAAATGTTGATTTTCAAACGTTGGGGAACAATCCCATGACTGATGGTGAAAATGATTTTCTGATGACAATTAAATGTTTCTGATGGGAGGGAATTTGAGATTCTCTCTGATGATGGGCAAATTAATCTAAATACTAAGGGTGGTCTTTCACTTAACCAGGAAGACGTTTTGCACACTACCGCTGAGAATTTTATCCCTAGTCCTCTTCTTCATGTTTCAAATATTTCTCCTTTAAATTTTAATGTTGCAGGGGTCCCGGCTTCGAAGTTGGTTAAGAGCGGGACCTTCGGGTGGGAGGCTGGCCTCTTCCTCAGCTACTGAAAGGGAGTAGGGGAGGTGCAGCCGTCGGCCAGGCAAATGCTACAGGAGGCGGGATGGTTTGAGACATCATGTTGAGGAAGCTACCCAAACTTTAGAAAATGAGAAGCAAATCCAAAAAGCACATATAAAGAAGCACAAGAGGAATAATGAGATGCTTAATTTAAATATTGCAAACATTCTACCTAAAGGAAATTATTATTCAGATGGGGAACAATACTCTAGCATGCCTCCTAGATCTACTCGGAGGGCAGACTTAAGACATCATGTTTAATATCTTAATCTGGAATATTAGAGGAGTCTCTAACCATGCCTCCTGATACATCTAAAATATATAATATTTTTAGACACATTTTTATACCTATTTTTGAGATATTGTGTTTTAATGGAAGATATTTGTGTGTTTTTCTTTCAGTTATAAGTACAAAGATGAAAAATTTCTAAAACGAGTGAAAAAGTATCAAATTTGGAGTAAAGAGGTGAAAATTGTGCTAAAGTGTTTTGGTGCTTAAGCACCAGATTCGGCTCTTAAGCGCCGGTTAAACAGAGAATGTCGCATCTAAGCACCAGAGGCCCCGCGCTTAAGCTCCAGAGGTAGTTATTTGACAGTTTTCTTCATTTAGTCGAATTTTGAAGAGATATTTGAGGCACCTATTGGCTAAAGAGGGTGGTTATGACCACTAGAAATGAAAATATTATTAAAAGACTTATGAAAGGAGGCATCCTTTAGAAAATACATTGAATTGGGACACATTTTAAAGTTATCAAGACACCTCTTGGAGATTTATAAAAGAAAGAAGTTGAGACTTTTTAAAGTGTGCTTGAAAGTTCTGGAAAGTGTTGGAAATGAGAGAGTTTTGTTGAGATTTTCTGGCACCACAAATTTTCTTTTATCCTTTTTGTTTTTAGTTTATTTTGAGAGTGTTGTAAACGAGAAGAAATTCAAAGAAACTTCAAAAGTTTGGTGGAGGATTTGAGATAAGTTTTTATCTTTATTTTATACTACTTTTGGTTTTAATCGAGATTTTTTATTGGTTTGACAATGATTTCTACTTTTAAACTAAAGTATGATTTTTTTTTCTCCATGAATTCTGAGTAGTTTTCTTTATCTTTCTCCTTAAAATGATAAGTAATTAAAGTGTTGTGGAGAGTATTGATCTTTAATGTTGGAAGAAGTTGTGATGATTTAAATCCATGAACTTCATTTAATTCTTGATTTGGCCTATCCGGATGTTAAAATTTGTTATGAGAACATGTAAGAACCGGGATGGTATTATCTAGGTCGACAATTAGAAAGAATCACATAAGGTTGTATGAATGAGAATGTAATTCATATGATTTAGTGCAAATAAAAAGGGAAATAATCTTTGAAGGGTGTAGAGTTAGAGGAATTTAAAGTGAAAGGTTAAAGTCCCCAACTTGGTTTATTGTTTTAGGTTCTGATACGAGATGTTAACCCCTAGTTGGAGGGAATTGAGGGAACTCTAGAGTGAAAGATGATATCTTCCCTGCCTAGCCGGTCTTCAGAACTATTCAAACTTTAAATTAGCAAATGTTCTTTATAACATCTCTAGTAAGGGTAAAGAATATAATTGCTCTTGTTTGGCACAACACAATTTGCATACTACCAGAACAAAATTTCTATTCTCATTAATGATTTATGATAAAGAGAGATATTTTCAAATTTAGTGCTTTTCTTTTACATAAACTCAAATTTTCTTTTTAAATTGTTACTGTTTTGTCAAAATATCAAAAATACAAAAAAGATTTGAATTTTAATTACTGCGAATACATCTCTAGTTTAAGTAATTGTCTTTTTAAAATAGAAAGCTTGTTATTCAATAGAGCATATTGCATGATTTTCCTGTGGGTTCGATATTCAGGGCTTAATCAAAAAGTCTTATATTACTTGATAATGATACGCATACTTGCGTAGTATCCCAATATATAAATTAAATAGTTAAATTCTTATTTGCTTCAAGATTAAGTTTTGACTATGTTGCAAAGTAAGAAAATATAAGTGAAAATATAATCAGAGACATTGTTAGACACTTGCATATAAATAGTTATCAGGGATCAAGTTTTTTGGCGCCATTATCAGGGAAATTAATTGATTTAAAAGCAAATTTCTATTTTTAGAAAGTCTTATTTAAATTTTAACAATTATTGTATTTTATTTTGTGTGTTTTATTTTATTTTTATATTAGGTTAGTGTATGTGTAGTTTAGGTTCTGAAGGACTAGTGTCCTACGATTCTGAATTAGAGAGAAATGTTAAAAAAATCAAAAATCTTGAAAAATCTAAAAAAAATTACATAAATGGCAAACCAAAACAATCAAAATGGTGAAATTCATCAAGAGTTTAGACCTTTACGAGATTATGTCAACCCTACTGTAGATGAACTTCATTGTAGTATTCAAAAATCTACTGTAGTAGCTAATTCATTTGAGCTGAAACATATTATTATCTAAATTGTATCAAATAATCAGTTTGGGGATCACCAAATGATGATCCAAATTTACATCTTGCCAATTTTTTAGAATTGTGCGCTACATTTAAATATGATGGTGTATCAGATGATACCATAAGACTTAGATTATTTCCTTTCTCACTGAGGGATAAAACTAAGATGTGGTTGAATTCATTAGCATCTAAATCTATCAGAGCTTGGGGTGATTTAGCACAAAAATTCCTTTCTAATTATTTTCCACCATTAAAAATTGTGAAACTTAGAAATGATATTACGTCTTTTAATCAGTTTCAAGGGGAATCTATTTATGAAGCATGAGAACGATTTAAAGAACTCTTAAGAAAGTTTCCACACCATGCTATGCCATATTGGTTAATACTTCGAACTTTTTATAATGGATTAGTTGGATATCTTAGATTTATTATCGATGCCGGTGGTGGTGGTTCATTAATGTTAAAACCAATTCATGACACTTATGTTTTAATTGAAGAAATGACTACCAATAATTTTCAATAGCCATCTGAGAGGGTGAATCCAAAGAAAGTAGTCAATATTCATGAATTTGATGCATTTATTATGTTAGCAAATCAAGCTACTACAATTTCAAGGAAGTTAGACCAATTTGGAATGAATTTTTTTCAACCAATTCCAATGATTGAAGAGAATTCATTAAGCTAAATGGTAGATTCTCAAGCATTATTAAAAACTTTGAATTTCATAAATAACAAACAGAATAACCCATATTCAAATTATTATAACCCAGGTTGAAAGAATCATCTCAACTTTAACTGGAATAATACTACGGGTGGTAATAATCAGCAATGGGGGAACAATCAAGGAAATGCTTTCGGAAACTGGAACAACCAAGGGAATAATAATTATAGATCTACTTATTCTCCAGGTTTCAACAGTAGTACATAATTTAAGGAGAAGAAGCTATCTCTAGAGGAAGTGGTGTTACAAATGAGAAATCAGTTACAAAGTCAATGAGCTAAAATTAGAAATATTGAGAATCAACTTGGACAAATCGCAAATTCATTAAATAATAAATCCCAAGGAACACTTCTTAGTAATACTAAAACAAATCTGAAAGACCAGAATAAAGAGCAAGTAAAGGCCGTTCAACTTAGAAGAGGAAAAGAGTCAGAAGGTATGATTCAAAAAGAAACTTAAGTAGAGAGAAGAAATTGAAGAATCAAAAGAGGACGCTTCAAAAGATTCTGAAAGATCTATTTCTCCACTTAAAATTGACTTAGAAAAGCCACCACCTCAATTTCCTCAGAGACTTTGTCAACAGAAGTTGGATAAGCAATTTTCAAAATTTTTGGAGATTTTTAAGAAGCTAACAAATAATATTCCATTTGCTGAAGCCTTAGAACAAATGCCAAGCTATATAAAGTTTATGAAGGATATTCTCAACAGGAAAATGAAGTTTAAAGATTTGCACTTAGTGAGGAGTGCAGTGCTATAATTCAGAAGAAGCTTCCTGAAAAACTTAAAGATCCTGGTAGCTTTACAATTCCTTGTGCAATAGGAGACATATTTTATGGGAAAGTTTAATCTGATTTAGATGAAAGAATTAACCTTATGTCATTATCAATATTTAAAAGATTTGGATTAGGAGAAATAACCCCTACTACTATAACTCTGCAGTTAGCAGATCGTTCAATAACGCACCCTAAAGGATTTATAGAAGATGTTCTAGTGAAAGTGGATCAATTTATCTTTTCTGTTGATTTTATTGTAATAGATATGGAGGAAGATAAAGAGATACCTATCATTTTGGGGAGATCTTTTCTAGTCATAGGAAGAGTAATGATAGATGTGTAGAAAGGGGAACTAACAATGCTCGTCAATGATCAAACTATTACTTTTAACATTTCAAGATCAATGAAGTATCCTGCAAAAGGTAAAGATGATGAATGTTATAGAATGAATATTATAAGATATCTGAGTGAATATCATTTCAAAACTAATTATGAAGAAAAATCTAAAGTACAAGATTTGGAACATGAGCAAGAAGAGGAATAAGATCAATGTGAAGTTCTTTTTAAGGAAGACTCAAACTATGTTCGAGAAGGTTTTGAAATTTTGAACACGATAGACAAAGATAAATCATTTTGTCCATCAATTGAAAAACCACCAGAACTTGAGTTGAAGTTACTTGCTAATCATTTATAATATGCCTTTTTAGGAGATTCATCTACTTTACCAGTTATAATTTCCTCAAAGTTTACGATGGAAAAAGAAGAAAGATTGATGAAAATTTTAAAAAATTTTAAGAAAGCATTGGGATGGACAATAGCTGACATTAAATGAATCAGTCCTTCAATTTGTATGCATATAATTCATATGGAAGAGAACTACAAACCCATGGCTGATCCTCAAAGGAGATTGAATCCTGTTATGAAAGAAGTTGTTAAGCAAGAAATCTTAAAGTGGTGTTTGTTTATTATTGTTGTATAAACTTTCTTTTATTTATGAAATTCATATTTTGTTGTATCTTTCTCATGAGGTTTGATTAGTTTTGTTTATCTTTCTCTCTACTCTAAGATATGGTGAAATGAAGAGATAATTTGGATGTGCCAATTTTATACTATAAAATAAATTATGATGACTTTTCCACTGTGTTCTTAATTTATTTTTCGATCTAGCCAATTGAAATGTTAAATTATGAAACATATGATCCAAAAAATAGAGTATGAGTTCTACAACAAAGTGAGAATCACATTCAATTCTATGAATGAGTGTTTCGTTCATGGAATTGGGAGCAAATAAATAGAAAAATATATATTATTGGGCAAAGAATTGGAGATTTTAGGATGACAGACTAAAATCTCCAATTTGGTCTTAGTGTTTAAGAACTAAAATGAGAGTTAGCTTTTATGGGAAGGGAAGTGGGATCTCTGGAGTGAGAGCAAGTATCATCCCAGACTAACCACAGATTTAGAGACTAAACTTAAGATTAGCCAACGATTCTCTATAACACATGCTAAGGGTAGGAAATTAAAATTGTTCCTATTTGGTGCAATACAAATTTAAATCATTTATCTCTCTCATTTAACCAAAAACTCATTGTAGTGGGAAAGATGCTTTCTCATATTTGATAACTTCATCACTGAAACATAGTTTGGTAGTTATAGTTTAACTTTACTTAACATTCTTGCTAGTAATTGGTAATTTAGTTCTGATACTACTTTAAACATTTGAAATTAATATGGTAGACTTTCTTTATTATGAAATTCCTAATTTAAATTACCATCTCGAATTTAAACCTTCCCCGTGGGATTGATATTTGAGGCTTAAATAGAAAATCCAGTATTACTTGATAACGATACTTATACTTACGTAGAATCCCAACATAAATTGCTTCAATTTCTTATTAATAAATAACGAACCAAGTTTTTGGCATCACTGCAAAGCTGAGTCATCTTCATTAATTTTACACAACTATAATTTTCGAGATCACTGGTCGACCAGGGTTAGGTCACCATTTCGTCAGGAGGCTCTAGGCTTGGGTTTGGTGCAATCAATTGGGGTTAGCCATGTGTAATGGTCTTGAATTAAAGAGGAATGGGGTAAGGGTCATTTTGGATCAATTTGGGTAATTTGGGTTGGGTTCACCCATCAAGGTTGGTTTGGGCTAAAGAAAAGATCATTTGGCTCAGCTTAATCATTGGGGATAAGTCACCATCCAAAGAAATTTGGCTAAACATGGGTTAGAGTGATTCATGTGAAGGGTTAAAAAAATCTTAAGGGGTCTTGAAAGTGGTTTATCCCTCTTTCCATCAATAGCTTGATGAGGTGGCAAGGCTCATATGACTCACCTATGACTTGGGAATGACTTCATGGCTTCCCTTTGGCTTAGCTCTTTTGCATGAGAAAAGATTTTGAATTTTATGATATATTTTGGTGATGTTTGTCATGATGCTTAATTTGGAATAATTTGATCATGGAATTAAGACTTAGGGATTGATTTTAATGAAATGGATGATGAGGAGAAAAATTGTTATGTGGGCTTTTAATTGAATTTGCGCTTTTGGAATTAAACATGGTGGGCTTGAGATTTTTTCTTAAAGGTTAAACTTGGGCTAAAATTTGGATCAATTAAATATTTATTTTGGTGTAGGGAGATTTCATGAGGAATTTGGAAAGAATTTCAAGTGATTTTGAAATGAATTGGAAGGCTAATTTGGTGGATTTAGACATATGGTCAAAATTGGGCCATTTTGATTTGGGTGAAATTGAGCTTTAAATTAGGCCAAATTGAGCTTGCATTGGGTTCTAATTGGTTTTAGAAATGTTTAATTTTGGTTTGAAAATGAAATTGGGCAAGATTGGGGTTAATTAGGCCAATATTGAGGGTAATTGGGGAAATTCAGGCATTTAAGAGTAATTTGGGGCTTTTGATCAAATTGGGTAAAATTGGTCAAATTGGATCAATGTGATGGTTAAAAATTGAAATTGGGAATTTTTGGGGTAATTTTGAAATTTTTGGAATTTTTGGGTCATGAGGGGCATTTTGGTAATTTTGACAATTTTGAGGGTATTTTGGTGAATTTTGGTCAATTTAGTTAGTGGTGAGTGATTTGAGTTGAATTTTGGACAAATTTGAGTATTTTGGATTTTTTTTTGCTAAAATTAGGGTTGTGGGGGTATTTTGGTAATTCGGTGATTTTGGGCTAGAATGGGCAAGTAAGCCATGAAGTCGTGTCAAACCAATAGGATTCAAACAAGGACTCATTTTGGAAATTCAATATGTTGGTCCTAACCCTCTTAGCCAAGGACTAGGGGTTTGGGTCCATCTACATAAACTTCCCAAAAGGAGCCGGGAGCCCAAATTAAAGGGGTCTTAGGGTTTGAGGTATGTAAGAAAGTGTGTGCATGCTAGTATAACTAAAACCAGACCACCCAGGGTTAGTCCTAAGGTTTGAACATCCTATGGGAGATTCCCCTTGAGCTCATACATACTGACCCCATCTACAAAGTACTAGAGGTTATGACCATATGTGGAACTTCAAGTTGAGAAGAGAAGAGTGTAAATATTTTAATGGTGAGGGTTCCTTTTCTAGTCCTCTATGAATAGTCAACAGGAAAGTCCTATGGATAGACCCTAGGCTAATATAGAGGAAGAGTTAGACCTCAAACAAAAGTGAGGTCAACATGGCCTCAGGTTTTTTGAGGTCAAACAAATCCTATCGGTTTGGAAAGATTCATCTCTTGCTCATAATAAACTTGAACAATTTCCTCTCACTATTTTTTGGTTCTTTTAGATGGATAGAAACAGTTTTAAGTATCACAATTCTCCACATTCCTCCTCCATTACAGTTTCTCACATTTTATCGCACTATTTTAATATCTGTAGAAATTTTCTGGGTGAAGCCAATGGTGTTACTTCTTCTGCTATTAGAGGCCTCTGGTTTTCAGGTGGCAGCCTCCTGAGTTGGGCTGGATCAAAATCAATGTTGACGGTAGTTGGTCTAACACTGCGGCTAGGGTGGGTGGTGTCTTTAGAGATAATTTGGGCAATACTTTATGTTATTTTGCTTCTCCTATCATCGTTGAATGCCCTCTGGAATCGTAATGTTGGGCTGCTCTTCTTGTGGTTCAGATGGCTTTTATTTCCCATTTTTCTAAGTTTTATGTGGAATATGATTCCAAGTCACTCTTCCAAATTCATTTTAAATCTATACAGCCCCCATGGAACGTGGTAAACATTATTATTAGGATCTAGTTCCGTATATCCTCTAACAACCTTAGGATGCGAATGAGTTTCATTTTTAGGGAGGGCAACACACCTGCTAATTGGATGGCAAGAGTGGGTAGTGCAAATATTATGGTTGGATTACAACCGTTTGGTCTATTGAGCAGGCTTCTTAATGGGGATAAATTGGAAGTCCCTTTCATCAGGATTTAGTCTTTGTCTAGGGTGCCTTTGTAGATTTCTGCACTTATGCTTGCTTCCATTCTATGTTGCACCTGTCTTCTGTTTTTGTCTTATTTTAGATGCTTACTGGTCGCTCGGGATTCCTGTATTTCTGGCTTCTTTTAGTGATTGTTTTACCTATTTTATGATAGTTTTTAGAGGTTATAGGCTTGTTTTTCTATCAAGATCTCCTTTAGCTGTGATTATAGATTTTGGTCAGTTGTTTGCTATGTAGTTTCAACCACCTACTCTGAATGCTTCTATGTCGATTTTGGTGCTTGTTGTGATTGTTCTGCTGCTAAGGAATAGAGTTTACAGACTTCTTTGGCGCCGAGAGCTGTTTTGGATGAGGATGCTGAATTTTTTGTTTGGCTTCACCTCTCAGGTTTGGCTTCGGCTTTCGATTTTCATGGAACTGATTTTGGTTGCCGTATTTTTTGGTCTTGGTACATTTGGTTGGATATACATGTATTTGTTTGGGAATACATCCTTTTTTGATGTTATGATTATTTTGGTCTTCATTTGTTGTGTGATTTTGAGTGGAGTTGTATTGAGGTTGAGGACCCCCATGTGAGTGGGTATTGTATTTTGTTTTTGGTTTACATCTGGGGGTTCCTCTCCTTACCCTCCCCCCCCCCCCCACCATCCAAAAAAAAGGTATGACAAGCTTTGGTTGAGTTTTTCTTTTTCTAACATATGTTGAATTTAATATTTTAAACTAAATATTATTTGATTTTTTTTTTTGGGTTTAACGAAGATCAAATTGATTCAAAAATAAAAAAAGTTGAATATTAAAACTTCTAAAACAAAAAAACTGAATTAAATTATTTTAAAATAAAAGCATATCAAGCAAATATGATCTATTTGATTTAGTTTTTCGATTTTAATCAATTAATGCATGCTTCTATTTTTATGCACTTTTTATGATCCTAAATTTTTTATGTATGAAGAAAATGTTACTTATTCTTCTTGGATTAAAATTGTACATGTTGTGGTGCATGAATGCATTTTACAATTATGCACATAATTAACCTATATGAATAAAAGAGTCACTAAAATAAAATCAATGTGCAAATTAATAAAAAAAGTTAACCCTTGGTAATATATATTTGCTCATGGAAAATGAGAAAATATATGAAAAAGGAAATATAAATGAATAAACTTTAAATGGCAGAATATTTTAGGGTGCTTCTAAGATGAATAAGATATAAACATAGCTTCTTTAAGTTTTTACTAAAATTAGAATGTTATTTCTCATTTATTTTAATGTAAATGCATATAGATCATATCCATAAAAATTAATATATTATAAAACTACAAGTATCTATTGATTTATTGTATAACTCAGCTTGTTGCTAATTTTTCCATATCAAAAAAGTTTTTTCAGTTAAATGGCTAACAAAAGAGAGTTTTTGCATAGAAGAATAATTGTGAATGAATATAGGTACAATAAAAATATTTAAAGCTCTGTACTAAATTATTTGTTTTAACATAAATTTTATATGATTTGAATGTAAACTAAAAGTTTAATATTTTGTTGCGCTTAAATATTTGGAAAATATATTTTAATTGTTAGAATAGTATGCATCTACTGTTTGACATTTTGTTTCCATCTTGATAAATTCAAGCTTCCATGCAGGTCTTTACAAATAGTTCCAAAGAAAGATGGTGAAAAATAAATGAGTGTTGATAGCCGAATATTTAATAAATTCATTGTCATGGAGCATTTCTTATGTCGTTTTTGGAAGATAAGGATCATAAATTGGAGGACACCATTTTGTCAAAGACAAACTTGCGTGGTGGTTTTCTCTAAATATGAATCCACAGAGGTGACTAAAATAAAGTGACCTACAAAATCCATAGGGAAATTTATGAATGGAAAATCATGCTATTTTGTTTTTGTAATGCACCAAGAAACTTCATGTTGCTGATGAATGAAGTATTGAAACCATTATTTGATATTATTTGTATACAAACATCTATAATATAGTTATTTACAACTTCTTGAGTGAGTATTTGCAACATCTCAAGACTATTTATTTAATGATAAGGGACTACTAGCTATTCCTTGTTCATGTTCTTAGTTTTGTAGCTGTTGTAACTGCCATAAAGCATAATCAAGTGACGCAGAAGCCATAAGGTTGTGGACGAGACCCGATTCTATAACTAACAAATGAAATTTCATGGCTTTGTAAACATCTATTGATAGTTCATCTAGGAATTCAATATATTTCTGACACCTGATGCGTGTTGGAAGTTCCATGATGGTTAAAAAATTACCACAAAGTAACTCTGTCAATCACATAAGTGTACACGTCAAGTAATAAGTGGTCTAAGAGTTTGAGCATCCTTCCCACGAGCAAAGGGCTAACAGTCATTTTTAGAAAAAAAATCTCTTGACTTGATCACAATATAGAATTGAAATCCTAAAAATCCTAATAGAAAACAAAATGTGATCATAGAAATCAGAAGATATAAATCAACGAACTCTTAGTGTTCTTCAAGAGTGATGAGGCTCATGCCTCTATGATTTAGATATCGTTGAGGTTGTAGTTGTTCTTAATGTTTTCCTACGTGATAGTTGTCAACTGAAGATAAATTTCTTCTTATGCAAATTTCTAAGTTAAAAGAAGAATTAGAAACCAATAAAGTTAAGTTTTGTTTAACCCTATCACATTTCCCAAGATTCTTTTGATCCTATTTTAAGGATACAGAATTCTATTGGAAGATCTTTATTCGCTCAAGCGTCCATGGTTAACCTATTCATTTCAATATGCAACAAGCAGAGGTCAAAGACCCCGTAAGATTTTAACATCATAAATAATCAGACTAGTAGTGATTTAAATCAAAACATTAACTAACAACATAAAGCTAAGAAAGCGTGGAAAATTGTAATATTAAAAACATAAAAAATCCTGATAAATCCACTACCTTACATCACAGAGACACGAATGGGAACTTAGCCATGCACAATAGAGGAAACCATAGACATAAAAGCCATGCAATCATCATTGCAAGAATCAAAGAGTTGTATGACTTAAAATCAAGAATTTTTCTCTCTACCAAGGTAGAAGATCACTCTTTCATACAAAACTCAAAAAGGCATGTTGACCTCACTTTTGGTTGAGGTCTAGAAATTTCTTTAGTATCCTAGGTCTAGCCATAGGATTTTCCTATTGACTAGTCTTAGAAAACTAGAAAAGGTACCCCCACCATTAGAAATTCAAAACTCTTCTCTTTACTTAACTTGAAGTTCCACATATTAGTCTTAACCTCTAGCATATAGTAGGTAAGATCATTATGAGAGAATTCAAGAAGAGTTCCTATAGGACAACTTGGCCTTAGGATTGACCCTGGATATTAGTTTGGAGTTAGGGTACACGATATCCTCACAATATTCTGGTTAAAACCAATACATAAGATCTCAAAATGAGGGTTTTATTGATCCATGGTTCATTTAGAATGGATAGCTATCCAATTCTATTTGAAATACTAATCTTGGGTCTTTTGCCCCAGACACCCCCAAATTACCTAACTGCCCTTAAGACCTTCCTTTAATCCAAAATCCAAAAATCCCATAAAATTCCCATAAAATCCCAATAAATCCCAATTATTCTCAATTTTATTTCTTTCAACTACCACATGGCCCAATTTGGTCAATTTGGCTATCTTTAGCCAAAATACTCTCAAAATTGCCAAAATTACAAAAATACCCTTGGCACCCCAAACTTTCCCAAAACCTCCAAACTCACTCCAAATGTCCTCAAAACCCATTTGGACCCATCAATTGGATTCAATTTGACCAATTTGACCATTTTGACCAAAACCCCCAAGTTGCCTTTAAAGGCCCAATTTCCCCAAATTTACTTTAAATGTCCATCAATTTGGATCCAATCTCCCCCAATTTCAATCCTAAACTCAAATTAACCTTACATGTGACCAATTTAAACCAAATCCAAGATCAATTGGTCCATAATTGGAGCCCAATTTTGATTTGGGTCAAAACCCCTAATTTTGACCATATGACTTAATCTCACCCAAGTGAACCCATAGCCTAGTCAATTGGCCTCATTTAATATTGAAACATCCTTACAACATTCTTACACATCAAAATCAACCATCAATTGTCCTTGGTGAAGCCTCAAACCAATTTAATTTTGGCTTAAATCCAAAATTCCCAAATTAGCCCCAATATTGGCTAACACCCCAAAGTTCAACATTTGAATGCCTTAGACTTCAAATTAGCATCCAATTTTTGCGGAAAATCCTTTATAAGGTCATTTGTGACCAAATAAAACAATCAATTTGAGCTTAGTCCAAAGCTAGCTCAAGTTTGACCCAAGTTAGATCCATATGTCTAATTTGGGTCTAAAATTAAAACCCACCAAATCTATCCAAATTGACCACCAAATCAACTTCAAAACAATTTTCATCCTTTATGAAAATTGTTAATTATGATGTTTTACACCAAAAAAAATAATCAATTTGGACTTAGCCCATGTCTAGCCCATTTGACCCAAACTTAGTCCAACATGCTTAAAATGGGTCCAAAACCAAAAATCCACCAAATTGATTAACCAATTGACCTCAAAATAACTTTCACCCTTCATGAAAGTTGTTCCTCATGGTCTCCTACACCAAATGTCATATTTAATTGGGCTAATTGGCATGCCTAACCTAGTCCAAACACAAGATTTGGTCATATGCACCTTTTTGGACTTATGACCAAACCCAAATCAATTAAGCTTGGTATGGTCAAATGAGTCTTGCCATGACTCACCTTAGACTCTAGGGTTGAGTTCCAAGCCAACCATCAACCCATGGTTAGGCTTGATATTTATCCCATGGGTAAAATTTTAAGAAAAAATTTTTAAAGAGATAAAGAGGGGGTTAAATCAATGTATTTGCCATACCACATGTCCATACCCTATGGTGCCATTTTTACTGAGCATCATAAGCTTTAACCATGGTCCAAGCCTTCGTTTGCCACCTTAACCCAAGCTAAAGCTCAAAACCGTGAGCCCCCACATGGTTAAAACCCAAACTCATGCCAAGAGGCCACCTCCGCCCAAATTGAGCTGAGAGCTCCTCTGCTTGACACCTAAGCAGTGAGGCTAACCACTCAATTGGCCAGCCAAGCATCCCCATAGCCATTTTCTATAAAATCTACCCCTCACGGCCATGGAGAGTGTGGTAAAAATTTTTTCACTGAGGCCCTTTAAACTCTTCAGAGAGCTTCCTTAGGAGACCCTAAGTTCATTTTAATCCATTTCCCCCTCTCAATTCCACCACAGAAAGCTAATTTTGAGCTCAAATCCTTGCCCGAAACTAGGACAAAATCCAATCTCAACTTGTACATCACCAAACCTTCAATAGATTGGCTCTACACCTTCACAAGAGTGAAAGAAGCCAAAGCCCTATCAAATCCCCCTTCCACAGAGCCTCTACCATAGCTCT
>NEWO01000202.1:935371-960460 GCA_003013225.1 Phalaenopsis aphrodite
CTCTCTCTCTCTCTCTCTCTCACACACACACACACACACACACACCAAAAACCTTCTCTTCTTTTAGCCTCCAACCGCCCAATAATATCCAAATTCATCCCCTTAAGCATATATATATATATATATGTAAAGCACGACAATGGTAATAAATTTCTTCCCAAAATTGGTTCAACAAGCCTAGAGCGGGAGTGCCACATTGGGAAGGAGTGCAAACATGCTATGAAGTTGGGCGCAAACACTTTAAGGCAATGTGGGTGCACCCTGTTTTGGGTATGGGTGTATCGTAAAGGCCAATGCGGGTGCGGTGGGTTGAATATTGCCATTAATTATTGAAATTAATCCCTTTTCACTTTAAAACTGTGTCCAACATATCATCTGCATAAATAAGACAAAAATACATTTCCCAAGTATAATATCAATATAAATATTGTGAAAATCTGGGTAAACATGCTAGAATTATATCACACATCTTACTTAAATCAAATCTGTCAAACTCACCCATTATTGGCCCTCAACTAATCTTATCACTGCTCAGACTTGGAATAATAGTTGACCATTCCTGAGCCTATCTTTACCTTTCTTTTAAATGTCTATGAATCTATTAAAGTCTTGAAATGTCTAGCTTTAGAGAGGATTAAACGTGCTTTGGTAATAACCAACCTTTTTTCAATCATTTCCTTCCTGACACAATTCTCTCAATCTAATTGATAAGGTGTGGCTATAATCTTTTTCATCAATGCACAAGATTTTAAAGTCTCTAAGTTTTATTCAAGTAATAGGCTAAGCCCTTGTTTTATCAGATTTTATAAGATACCTGAATTTCAGTATAACATAGATTAAATCTTTCAAATTATGCAAACAGCTAGAAAAATGAAGTTGGACTACTCTGACATAACTCAAGCTTCTCTCTCCTTTTATTTTTTATTCAGCTCTTTTACTTTCAACATATCTCATGTAAAAGATTTTTGTTTTATATTTCTTTTTTATTTTTTTTATTTTCTTCTCATTTTATGGGAGAATTAATAAATTTGTTCAAGTAGGGATTTTTAAGAAATTAAATTTTTTGGTGCTCCTTAAGGTTAAAGTAACTAGCTCTTACTGAAAGTCCTTGTGATAATATAAATTAAGTATAAATCAAGTTAATTATATTGGTTGAAACAAATCCTTGTAATTAGAAAAACTAGGGAGTAAATGCTCTGTTTCATAGCCATTCTAAAAAAAATTTAAAAAAATTGTACATGAAGAAAGATAATTAACATCAATTATTAGCCTATTATAAAAACATTTAAATTCTCTTAAAATTTTGTGGTTAACTTATTCGTTCCACTATACAATTAGCGGAGATCATAGATCACAAAAGATATTAACATCTTAATTGGTCCAAACTAATATTAAATGAAATTATGAAGGTTAACCAACAACATAAATCCATGAATGCACAGAAAAATGCTATATAGAAAACATCTAAAAAAATCTTGATAAATCAACTACCCTACATCACAGATACATGAAAGTGAATTTAGCCACACATAGTAGTGAAAATCATAGACGTAGAAGGCATGCATATCATAATTACAAGAAATAAAATGTTCTAAGACATACAGTCAAGATGTTTAATCTCCACCAAGGTAGAAGATCTCTCTTTCATTCAAAATTCTCAAGGAAAACATATGAACGAAGGTGAAGAAAATATGTAAAAAACAATCTCTAGAGATTTCAATCCAATGTGAGGAGAAAACCCCTGTGGGAAAACTCTTTCAAACCAAAAACCTTCTCTTCTTACAACATTTAAATTTTTAATAATAATTAAATTAATCTTCATAAACAATATATAAGTAAAGTCATGCAATGTAAGAAAATTTCTTCTCAAAATTAGTTCAAAGAATCTATCGTTGTTGCACTGCAATGCAACACGAGTGTGCTGAAAGTGAGGAGCATGAGCATGTTATGAAGTTGGGCACATGTGCTTTAAGGCTGTGTGGATGCACCCAGTATTGTTCATGGGTTCGCTAGTCTGACACGAGTGCATCGTAAAGGCTAGTGCAGGTACGTTGGGCCGATTATTTTTCTTAATTGTTGAAATTCATTAGTTTTTGCTTTGACATTGCATCCAACCGATCAATTGGACAAATAAAATAAAAATGCCATTCTCAAGAATAATATCATATTAAAAAACACAAATATATGGGCAAACATGTTAGGAATATATCATATAGTTCACTCACATCAATCCACAATAGCAGAGTGATAGTTTATCATCTATAATATTGAACGAACACGCATCACAACTTAAATAATTAAAGATAAGTGTGCAAGAGGATATAGATGTACTTTTTAAGTGGATAAACCTAGAAAGAGAGAAAAACAATGGGGTCTAGCCAGTTAAAACAATTCATTATGAATGGTGAGTACATATGTCCAATTTTCTCTTGGATTAGGGAATATAGTGTTAAAAAGTTGATTATTTAAAAATACAATGGTATTTCATTAAATAGCCATACTTTGGTTGTAATGAATGTAGCTTTCGGTGATAGCAAACTTCAAGGGACATAATTGTTTACTATGAAAGTGGTGGACTACCATGAAGGTTGTAGATGGTGGTTATAGTTCGAACATGTTGTATATGTTGTAGTTGAAATCCATGGTAGTAGATGGTTGCTTAAGCAGCGTTAGTTGGCCTTAGAGGTCGTAGTCGGAAGTTGTAGGTGCTATGGATTAAGTAGGTCATAGTTGGTCACATACGTTAAAGTGGTATGTTGTGATAATGTTCGAAATACTGCAGAGGCTAGGGTATGGAGCTATATACATTATGAACTTTATGGGCCGTAGTTGATTACATATGCCATAATTGTGAGTTGTATTGACATCCATAGCTCTTAGGGACCAAAGTTGGAAGTTGTAAGAGTTATAAGCTACGTAGGTTGTAGTTGACAACATAGGTTATAGTGGTGAGCTACAAGGATGTTTGTATGTTACATAGGCTAGATTCAGAAGCTGCGTGAGCTGTAAGCTACGTAGTTTGTAGTTGGTCACATGGGTTGTAATGGTAAGCTGTGATGGCGTAAGTTGGCCACAAAGATTCGAACCAATAACTTCAAAACATGTAAGCAATGTAGGTCGTAACTAGTCATATAGGTCGTAGTAGTGAGCTCTGATGATGTTCCTAGGATTCATGGGCTAGAGTTGGGAGCTGCACAAGCTGTGAGCCACCCAGATCGTACTTGGTCACGTAGGTTATATTGATGAGCTGTGATGATGCCAGTAAAATTGAGAGCTGCATGAGTTGTAAGTCACTTAGACCAGAGTTGGTAACATATGATGTATTGGCAAGCTCTGATGACATTTGTAGGCCACAAGGGCTGGAGTCATGAGCTGCACAAACTATGAGTCACATAAGCCATAGTTGTTCATGTGGGTCATAACGGTGAGTCGTGATAAGTTACATAGGTAGCATGGGCTGGAGTTGGGAGATGTGCAAAGTGTAAATCACATTCGTCATAGTTGTTCACGCAGATCGTAATGATGAGCTACGATGGCGTCCGTAAGCTAGAGAGGTCGGAGTTAGGAGCTATACAAGCTATAATCCATGTAGATTGTAGTTGGACACGTAGGCCATAATGGTTTGTTGTGATTACATTTCTAGGCCACAAAAGCCGGAGTCGGGAACTATATGAGCTGTGGGTCGTGTAAGCTATAGTTGGTCATGTAGGCATAGTTGTGAGTTGTGATAACATTAGTAGGTTGTAAAGGCAGGAGTCGGTAGTTTCTCGAGCTTTAAGGCGCACGGGTCATTGCTAGCCATTAGGTCATCGTAAGTCACATATGTCATAATTGTGAGCTGTGATGATGTTCATAAGCCATAGGGGCTAGCGAAAACTATGCTAGCTGTAAGCCACATAGATTGCAGTTAGTCATGTGGGTCATAGTGGTGACCTATGATGACATCCTCATGTCGCAGAGGCCGAAGCCACAAGCTACATGAGCTGTGAGGCACATTGCCCATAGTTGGATCATGTATGTTGTAATGGTAAGTTATGATGATGTCTCATGACACAAAAGCTAGAGTAGGAAGTTGTAAGGACAAAGCATTAGGAGTCTAGAGAAAATTACTTTTTTTGTGCATTTTACAGCCTTTGAGGTGGGGGGTGTCGTTGTAACATATGTCAAGTGCATTGGTAAACTAGCATCAGGTTGTGTCGTTGCAACATATTCGAGATGTGCTCTTACACAATCATTCGGATGTGTCATTGCACTGTATTCATGATGCATTATTACACCATTTTTGGGAGTCATCGTTGCACTTGCATCGTATGTGGGGTGCATTGTTCTGAAGAATGCCTCGTGAATCTACAATGTACACAGAGATCCTGTACTGCATGTCAAGGGTGGTGGTCGACAATGGTTGGCAATTGCATGAGGTATTCACTGAATTCACAATATATAAATGATGTGGACTTCACCTCTTTTAAGTCTAAATCTTCTTCTAGCTCAAGATCTCCATCTCTCAAGAGAAAGATAGAGTTTTATTATTTGAGTCTCAGAGTGACCTCTCTACTAATAAGAATGAAATTCAGACCACACATTCAAATGCCCCAAAGAGACTCCCTCGATTCGATAGAGTTTGGTGAACATTTGAGTTTCTTAATGAAGTCAGAATTGAGAAATCATAGGCTTGTTGGATTCATCTTGGCGAGACACTCAATTTAATTATAAGTCCGTTGAATTTGAAATCCATTTACGAGTTTCAAAAATCAGTTTAACAACTTGACCTGGGCTTAAACTTCACTCTAATTGGACTAGTTTTGGTTTTATTAGACCCATTTCGGTGTGTCGGCCAATTTCACTATAAATTTATTAAAATTAGAATTTTGAATAATATTTAATTAGACGTTGAATATTCCGTCCCTTGAAAATTTTGCCCAATGATAAAAATATGTTGATATCATATCAGGGGACCATCAATTTTTTGTGAGAGCAACTTGGTTATCTGGAAAGTCCAAATATCAATTTGGAGAGAGAGAGAGAGATGGAGAGAGAGAGAGAGAGAGAGAGAGAGAGAGAGAGAGAGAGAGAGAGAGTTTATATATTTATATATATAAGTTGTCTTCGCTCATCCAGAGGTGCCTTATATCGGGAAAACGAAGGAGCAGATTAAGGCCGCAGGAGCAGATTACCGTTTCGGCAAGTTCCGAACAGCTGAGCGAAGGCCATTGACGATGCGGAGGGTATCGTAACATCATCGCCTAGAAGAAGACTGATATGATCCTCGAAGTGCACATAATGGCGCCCAACGCTGGCGAGCTCATTCATGAGCCGGTGCTCGCGTCTCAGTACGGAGCTTCGAGCGAGGATATCGCTCGCACGTGCCACGCACATCCGACGGTGAAGGAGACGCCCATGGCGACTCACGATAAGGCCATTCATATCTGGTGGGTGAATCGGGATGTGAGTTTTGTTTTTTTCTATATATAGCAGTTGGCAGCTCGTTTGTTTCATTTGTGTGAAGTCATGCATTCAAATTCCTTAGCCTTCAAAAAATTGAATTAGTTTTGGCTGTTGAAGGCCACCGAAGTTGGCCGGAGGCGGAGGCCTTCGGAGTTGGCTGGAGGCGGAGGCAGCTATCAGAGTTGACCGAAGGGAGCTTTAGTATGTGGTCCGAGGCGGTAGCTGACAGAGTTGGCACGTGGCGGTGACCGGGGGCTGCGATCAGAGTTGGTAAGATGTGGCAGTGGCAAATATGGCGGCTAGAGGAGGTGGCCACAAGAGTTGGCGGTGGTGACTGCCGGAGTTGGCCACCAGCTTTGGCTGGAGTTGGCTGCAACGGCATTGTTCGGAAGACATGAATGGTGGACAGCCACGTAAGCGATCCTAGGATTTGGGGTCGGACGGTGGAAGGTGAGAGCGATCTGGTCGACGGCGGAGAGCCATTCCAGAGATCCATGGGCATGGACAGTGAGCTGCCATATCAGCGATTCGAGGATGTGGATCATACATTGGGAGCTGAGAGCGATATACTGGATGGTAGACAACCAAATCAGGAATACATGAGTAAGAAAAACATTGGATATTTTTCATGTTCTTTTTTAATTTTTGGGTCATTTTTAGCATATAAATAGGCCATTACTAAGAGAAAAAAAGGTGAAGTTTGGGATCTCTTGAAAAAGATGTTCCTGGCCTGCTTGCATGCATTCAATGGAATGTCATTTTTCTTTAATGTTGTACATTCTTGAGGAAGAAGGTAGTGTCCTCGGCCTACTAGCATGCGATTAGCGGATCTCTAAAAAAAAAAGGTCAAGTTCCCCGGGCAGCAATTGATCAAAAAGATCTCCTTCCACATTGTTGTCGTTATCTCTGAAGCAGTTTTCCCATGCTATTACAGTGATTTCTGAAGAATTTCATCCTTCAATATTTGTTCGTCTTTGTAACCTTTCAAAAACCTTATGTGACATTTGTACATAGTGATACTTGCATTTATCTGTATATCTTTCTTTTGCGTATGTAGTAAAAATCTTAACATTGCTTCTAAGGTTACTTTTGTCTTTCCTTTTGAGTTTTTGTTACCTCTTTAGGAATCATTTTGACCCACTTTTGTGGTGTTCTTACCCAACTTCTGAGATGATGTCGCCCAATTTCTATGATGTTGCTAAGAAAGTTTAATTTTTTTTTAGATTGCTTAGAGCACGGCGAATTGATGACCAGCGCTTGTTGTAGAATAAGTTTGTTATAAACAAAGTCTTATGAAATCCATTAATGATGGTTCACCTATCTAAGGTTATTAGTTAAAACTTCTGGCCGACGGCCATAAACTTATATGGAAGAGGTCGAAGGAAACCCACCGAGAATAACTTGACATATTCGAAGCTATTAGTGAAGTTTTTTTTATGACTGTAGTCTGTGATGGAAGAGATTGAATCGAGTCCTCTTGGATCGACTAAGCCAAGAATGAGGCGTCAGAAATGCTCTATATTTCTCATTATTAGGTTATAGGTTGCAATGGATCGTAATTTTTCATAGAAATATGGTTGCAACCATGTTCACTAATAATATTTGGTAACTTGCTAGTTGTTATTTTTTGAATTTGTTGTCCCTTAATAGGAGTGTTTCCCATAAGGGCATATAAAGCAACCCTTGTATTGAGCCTTGAAGAGATCAGCTTTCTTGATAAAGTTGAGGAAGAACTCCAGTATGGTGGGGGGTGCTGAAGAAGCATTATTTATGAAGTTGCCCTCAGCCTTGAAGAGGTTCTCGAGGACATAATGTTGGAATAAAATGTGGGATTACACCACGAAAGTCGTGCCTGGGACGTTAACTTTTTTGAACTTTTGAGAGTACAATGAAGGTTGCCTCCCACATGAAAATATGCTTAAAAAATTTTCTTCAAGAGGAGCAAAAGAGGTTCCTTCGTGTTGCGAGATATGTACTTCCTGGCATAGAAATGAAAAACAAAGAACACAAGCAAACACAGATCGTTTACGTGATTCGATCCAACTGGATCTACGTCCACGGGAGGGAATCAATCAAATAGTTCACTGACACAAAAGAAATGGAGAATACATAGCTTATACATAGAGATGAGCCCTCATCTTCCTTCTATGACCTCCCTCTCAAGCGACACCTTGATACAAGGCCTCAAGATGCTCTCCTCCTCTCTAGCTCTCTAGCTCTCTAGCTATTCTCTCATATTTTGTGGTAGCTTAAGATCTCTTCCCTTGCTCTCCTAGGCCTCGCACCCTCTCTATTTATAAAAGCAAGAGAGTAGTAGGTGGGAGATAGGTGGGAGGTAGGTGGGCGGTAGGTGAGCGGTGGGTGAGATGTGTTAAGTGGTGGTGCCACATTACAAAATTGTCCTTTTACCTTAGTCATTAATTTGGGGTCAAAATAACAATTCTCCACCTTGATCCTCAATTGAGAAGCTTCGAAGTAAAGATTCCCTCCACCTGACCCTTGAAAGGGCCTCAGCCCTTGGTGAAGTTTAATAAGTTCAGACAGTTTCTGAACTTAACTGTCGGTAGCACCTTGGTGAGCATATCAGCAGGATTTTCCTCAGTAGGTATCTTCTCCACTACTATGGAACCCTTTGCGAAGATATCCCTCATAAAATGAAGCTTTATATCTATATGCTTGGATCTTTCATAAAATACCTGATTTCTGGTTAGGTAAATGGTGCTTTGGTTGTCGCAAAACACAGTTATCACCTTCTGATGTATCCCAAGCTCTTCAGCCATGCCCTTTAGCCACATAGCTTCCTTGATTGCTTCAATCACAACGATGTATTCAGCCTCTGTTGTTGAGAGGGCCACAACGGATTGGAGGTTAGACTTCCAACTGACTGCGGTACTGAAGACAGTGAAAATGAATCCAGTCAGTGACTTCCTTGTGTCAATGCTTCCTACATAATTGGAGTCCACGTAACCAACTACCTTTTCTTCTTTATCTTCCTGCCTTTTAAAGAGTAGACCAAGATCTGTAGTGCCTCTCAGGTACCTCAGGATCCATTTTAGTGCTTCCCAGTGAGTCTGTCCTGGATTTGCCATGAACCTGCTTACAATGCTGATGGTGTAGGCCAAATCTTGTCTGCTGCAGATCATCCCATACATGATGCTACCAACCCCGCTGGCATAAGGGACACCCTCCATGTACATTTTCTCATCTTCAGTCTCTGGTGCTTGAGAGTTTGACAATTTGAAGTGTTGGCCAATAGGTGTTACAACCTACTTAGCCTCATGCATGTTGAACCTTGCTAGAACCTTCTGAATATATGACTTTTGAGACAAGAATAAAGTGTCATTTTTCCTATCTCTAGTAATCTCCATCCCTAGGATCTTTGTAGCAGCTCCTAGGTCCATGTCAAATTCAGAATTGAGCATACCTTTGATCTTCTGGATTTCCTTCCTACTTTTGCTGGCTACTAACATATCATCCACATAAAGAAGCAAGTAGGTACTTATTTCACCATCTTGCCACTTCATGTACACACAACTGTCATAGCTTCATCTGACAAAACCGATCTTTAGCATGAAATCATCAAATCATTTGTACCATTGTCTGGGGCTTTGTTTCAGTCCATACAAAGCTTTCTTTAGCAAGCAAACTTTGTCCTTTGTCTCAGGTGTGCAATACCCATCTGGTTGATTCATGTAGATGGTTTCTTCAAGCTCTCCATGCAGGAACGCAGTCTTAACATCTAGTTGCTCTAATTCCAAATTGAATTGAATCGCTAGTGCTAAGACTATCCTAATAGAGCAGTGCTTTACGACGGGCGAGAAGATTTCGTTGAAGTTGATTCCTTCTACCTGAGTGAATCCCTTTGCAATGAGTTTGGCTTTGTACCTGATCCTCTCAATACCTGGCATGCCTTCCTTCTTCTTAAAGATCCACTTGCAACCAACCACTCGTTTGTTCTTTAGTCGATCCACAAGTTCCCAGGTTTTGTTCTTCATTAGAGAAGTCATTTCCTCATCCATTGCCTCTTTCCACCTGAGTCTTTCCTTGCTCTTTAGGGCTTCATTGTAGTTGCTCGGTTCTGCTTCTTCTATCTCTTCGGGAACACTTAAAGCATATGAGATTATATCTGCATGGTCGTATCTCTCTGGCGGTCTGATAGTTCTTCTTTGTCTATCCCTTACCAAGTTGTAGTTATCAGATCTTCTTTGTGGCTCAATCACTTGCTGCTCCTCTGCCACTTCATCCTGATCGTTCACAATAGTCCTTTGATCTGTCAAAGTTTGTTGTTGTTGCAGCTCCACCTCAATTGAAGAATCCTTCTTGGTGATACTGTTTTTGGCAGCATGGCTATACAGATTCGCCATTTTGGACTCATCAAATGTCACATCTCTACTGATGATGCATTTCTGTTGATCTAGGCACCAGAGTTTGTAGCCCTTGGTTCCAGGTGGGTATCTAATGAAAATGCACTCTAGGGCCCTTGCTTCCAGCTTATCCTGTCTAACATGAGCATATGCAGTACATCTAAAAACTTTGAGATTATCATAGTTACCTGGTTTCCCGTACCACATCTCCGAAGGTGTCTTCATATCGATAGCAGTTGATGGACATCTGTTGATAAGGTAGCAGGCGGTTGACACAGCTTCACCTCAAAAACTTTTGGGTAGACCTGCATTTAGCAGCATGCACCTCACTCTCTCTAGGAGAGTCCTGTTCATCCTGTTAGCCAGACCATTCTGTTGAGGAGTGTTTCAGATTGTCTTGTGCATTGTGATATCATTCTTCCTGCACAGCTCCTCAAACTGCTCTGAACAGTACTCTAAGCCATTGTCAGTTCTCAGGTGCTTCAGCTTGGTTTCCATCTTATTTTCTGTGACAGTTAGCCAGTCCCTGAACCTCTGAAATGCTTCATCCTTTGATTTAAGGATGAAAACTCAGACCTTCCTCGTGTAGTCATCTATGATGGACATGAAGTATCTCCCTCCTCCATGAGTCTGAGTTCTGGCTGGTCCCCATAGATTGCTGTGAACATAGTCAAGGGGTTTCTTTGATGAGTGAGTTCCAGTAGAGAACTTCACCCTGGTGGCCATTCCCAAAACGCATTGTTCACAGAATTCCAGTTTGCTGACTCGATCTCCGCATAGTAGACTCTGCTTGAACAGTTCTTGTAAGCCTCTTTCACTTACATGCCCCAGTCTCATGTGCCATCGTCTGGTCCTGTCAGGTTCTGATTGAACTACATTTGAGAAGTTGTCGATCACAGTTTTTCCAACTAGTGAGTATAGTCCATTCTTTCTGACTCCTTTCATGACTATGAGAGAATCTTTGGATATTCTGATGCAGTCATTCTCTGCGTTGAATGAGTATCCACTTGACTACAGCGTACCTAAAGAGATCAGATTTCTTTTGTGTTCCGGGACATACCTGACGTGCTGTAGCATCTTTTCAGCTTCGTCGAACATCTTGATTTTGATTGTCCCGCTGCCGACTACCCTGCAAGCTTTATTATCACCAAGTAGAACAGACCCACCGTTCTCCAGCTGCAGTGACTCGAACCAGTATTTGTGAGGACACATGAGGAAGGAGCAGCCTCAGTCAAGGATCCACTCTTTGCTAGATGCAGATTCTGTGATCGTCAGAGCTTCAGCTGAATCATAGCCATCTGAGGCTACGCTTGCCTCTCCAGAATCTCTGGGCTTCTCCTGAAAATTTTTCTTTCTGTCCGGACAGTTCCTTCTAAAGTGACATTCCTTGTGGCAGTGGTAACACTTGTTAGATCCCTTAGAAGACTGACTTCTGCCCTTCCTTCTGGACTTTGATATGCTCTGATCACTTTTGAAGCCGTTCTTGCTCGATCTTCCTCTAACTGTCAGACTATCTCCACTGGTTTCCTCTGTCATATCGTGCTTCTTCTGGAGTTCTTTAGCTCTAATAAGAGATTGAACCTCCTCCAGAGTAATAGTCTGTGCCCTTCCATAGAGCATCGCATCCTTGAAATGATCGTAGCTCTTGGGAATAAAGTTTAGCAACAGTAGTGCCTTGTCCTCATCGTCCATCTTGACGTCGATGTTCTCGAGATCGTCGATGATCTTGTTGAACTCATCAATCTGCTCTGAGACAGATTTGTCTTCATGCATTTTGAAGGAGTATAGGCGCTGCTTCAGAAAGAGCCTATTAGCCAGAGACTTTGTCAAGTAGAGTACCTCGAGTTTGGCCCAAAGTGCTTGAGCTGTTGTCTCTCTCGACACCTCCCTCGGAAGTTTGTCGCCCAGGCTCAGGATTATCAAACTGTGGGCCTTGTCGAGCAGGTCGATCTTCTCCTTCTCGGTCATGTCGGCCGGCAATGCCACCGACTCTTGCAAGGCTTCTGCAACAACCTGCTGAACCAATAAAACTCTCATTTTTACTCTCCATTGACCGAAATCATTATTCCCGTTGAATTTCTTGATGTCGAATTTGGCGGAACCCATTATTGTGGCTTGATCCCCACTAACGTCTGAAATCTGCTCTGTTGAGCACCTACTAAATTTCGAGAGCTGTCGCGGCGTGTTTCTGTCACGGCGTGTGCTAGCTGTAGCGGAAATCCTCCTCCTTCGCGAGATCTGCCACTTCGCGGACCGAACTACCCGCCTTCCTCTGCTCCTTCGCAGACAGTTTCTCCTCCGTCTCGCCGAACCGCACAACCTGCTGTGCTAATCCAGTCGATCAAAGCTTCCACTGCTCATTGAATCTGTCGCGATTCGGTTGCTTGCGACGCGATCCGCTTGCTCCTCTGTTCGTGAATGTCGAACTCCTCTTCTTCGTCGCTGGCCGCGAACACCTTTACGCGGACACCTCTAGCCAAGAAGTATGACTCTTTCCACAGACGGCGCCAATTGTTGCGAGGTATGTACTTCCTGGCATAGAAATGAAAAACAAAGAACACAAGCAAATACAAATCGTTTACGTGATTCAATCCAACTGGATCTACGTCCACGGGAGGGAATCAATCAAATAGTTCACTAAGACAAAAGAAATGGAGAATACATAGCTTATACATAGAGATGAACCCTCATCTTCCTTCTATTGCCTCCCTCTTAAGCGACACCTTGATACAAGGCCTCAAGATGCTCTCCTCCTCTCTAGCTCTCTAACTATTCTCTTCTCTTTTGTGGTAGCTTAAGATCTCTTCCCTTGCTCTCCTAGGCCTCACACCCTCTCTATTTATAGAAGCAAGAGAGTGGTAGGTAGGTGGGCGGTAGGTGAGCGGTAGGTGAGATGTGGTAGGTGGCGGTGCCACATTACAAAATTGCCCTTTAAACTTAGTTCATTAATTTGGGGTCAAAATAACACTTCGCTAATTGGAGATGTATATCATTGTGAAAAAAGGTTGAGGCTTAGCATCTTAGATGTGATGATAGTGTCGAATGAGACTTTATTTCCCACAGACGACACCAAAATGATGCGTGCTAGAAGGTTCGATGTGCAAAGTAATGAATTATTATCTTAACTTTGCATGAAGATCCAACATACACTTAGTTAATTAATAAGAAATGGGTGGGAGAAGGCTCTTCAACTTTTTATGCAACAACCCCTTGAAAGAAGAAAAAACCAGAGGGCCAAGCCCAGTAAAAACAATTCACTCTGAATAGTGAGTATACGATCCACCTTTATCCTTTGTCAATGAAGATGAAGTTATAAAATTGATCATAAAAAATGTAAGATAGTAATTCATTGAATAAATATAGTCTAGCTATAATGAATGTTGTTTTGGGTGATAGTAGATTATATGAGTCGTAGTAGATTGTTATAGAAGCAGTAATCCATTGCGATTGTTTTAGTTAGTGGTTGTAGCCTTTGCTTCTCATGTAGGCTGTAGTTAAAAAACATGATAGTAGTTGGTCTTTTGTGCTGCACATGGTTGCTTTATGGCTTCAATTTACCAAATTGGTCATACCAGGAAGCTGTAGGAGTTATGAGTCACATAGGTCGTAGTTGGTCATTTAAACCGTAGTGGTGAGCTACGATAACGTTGGTATGCCACAGAGGCTAGAGTTGAGCTATATGAGCTATGACCCGCGTAGGTTGTAGTTGGCCACATGCGTTGTAATGGTGAACTGCAATGATGTCTGTAGGTCACAGGGGTTGGATTCGAGAGCTGCAATAGCTGTATGCCACGTAGGTTGAAGTTGGTCAAATAGACCATAGTGGTGAGTTGTGAGGACGTTTGCAGTCCACATGGGCCAGAGTGAGGAGCTATCTGAGCTGTGAGCCACGTAGTTAGTAGTTGGTCACGTGGGTTGTAATGACGAGCTGTGATGATACCCACGAGCCATAATAGTAGGAGCAGGTGCTGCATGAGTGTAAGCCGCATTGGTTGTAGTTTCTCACATCGACCACAGTGATGAGCTGCGATGATATTCGAACGTCACAGAGACTAAAGTTGAAAGCTACATGAACTTTGAGACATGTAAGTCATAGTTAGCCACATAAAATTTAGTGGTGAAATGTGATGATGTCTGTAGATCATATAGGTAATAGTCAAGAGCTGTACAAGCTATAAGCCTTATAGACTGTAGTTAGTCACACAGGTCATAGTTGTGAGATAACGATGATGCCCATAGGCTGCAAGTGCTGGTGTCGGGAGCTACATCAACTGTGAGCCATGTAGGTCATAGTTATTCATAGTGGTGAGGTACAAGAACGTCCGCAGTCCATAGCGGTATGAGTTTGGAACTAGGCAAGGTGTGAGCCACGTAGGTCGTAGCTGCTCATGTCAGCTATAATGTTGAGCTATGATAATGTCTGTAGGTTAAGGGAGCCACATGAGATATAAGCCTCGTAAGTCATAACTGGTCACATATGCTGTAGTGATATGCTGCAATGATGTCTGTAGGACGTAATGTTTAGAGTTGGGAGTTGTACGAGATGCAGTATTTGGTGATGTTGGCTGTAGTGGCGGGCTGTGATAATGCTCATAGGCCATAGATGACGAAGTTGGGAGTTACACAAGTTGTGAACCACATAGACTTTAATTGGTCAAGAACGTCGTAATAGTGAGCTGTGATGACATAAGTAGGTCATAGAGGCTTGAGTTAGAACCTGTAATGAGGGAAATTTAGGAGTGCAGATAAGTCGTCATCTTTGAGGTGTAATTTTACACTACTTTTGAGGGGCGTCGTTGCACCATATATTGAATGTGTTGTTACACTGTCATCAGAGGGAGACTTTGTACTGTATTCGGGGTGCGTGTGCGCCGTTGTACCATATTTATAGTGCATTGTTATACTATCTTCAAGAGACGTCGTTGCATTGTATATGAGGTGATGTTCTATTGGATGCCTTGTTACTCTGTAATATATGCTGGGATTCTGTGGCGCATGTCATGATTTCACAAGTTGTTTCATTGAAACGACTCAGGGGCAGCTAACGGTAGTTGATAGTGGCTAGCGAGTGATGATTGATAGTGGTCAGCTGCTGCAGGAGTGAGACGTATTTGACGGATTTGCAGTGTAGAAGCCATAATGGACTTCAACTTCAAGCTTCAACCTTTATCTAGCTGATGATCTTCCCTCTCTCATGAGGGGGTAGGACTCTATTTATAAAGTCTGGAAAATGCCCCCCTTCAAATAAAGGAATTCATACCACTCCACTGGACATTCCAGAGAATATTCCTTCCTCGAACGACGTTCAATGAATATTTGAGTGCTTTAATGAAATCAAAATTAAGCGATCTTAGGTTTGTTAGATTCGTCTCACCGAGACCCTTGATTAGACTATAAGCTTGTCAAATTTAGAATCAATTTTATCATCCAATTATAAATGGTTTAACGGTGTGATCTGGGCCTGATTTGACTTGGATTGGATCAACTTTGGTATAATTATGTTTTTCTTTATGTTTTTCTTATCAATCCGGTCAGCTTAAGTTTACTGAAATCATAGTTATGGATGATTTCTTAATTGAGGTTTGAACTTTTCTTGTTCAATAATTACTTGGAGATTCATGATGTGCCTCAAAATTTGTGCCAATTGATAAAAATTTGTTGATGGCATATCAACACAAGTCGTGTAATACTAGGCAAATAAAACCTTATCATAAAGTCATTAAGGAAATTTGTACACAAGGACCATGTTAGTTATTTTTATATTTTATTTTGATTTATTTTTTTTATTTAGAAATGGATGCTTCAATATTTGGAGCCGTGATTTTTCCACAGCAAGGAGGAAAACCATCAAATTCTTTAGTGAGAAACATAGCTCTACAAAACAAAATTTGTTTACATACGAACATGAACTCTGCTCTGTTGTTTAATCTCAAGCATTGGGAGAACTATTTACTTCATTAGGAGTTTGTATCATTTAATGATCATCAATTATTACAATTCCTTTAATCCTAGAAGGCCAATAGGAGATTATTTTATAAAATAGCGCTTACTTTGTTAGGTAAATAAATTTTTCATTCCAAACACTTCACTTCTTGCTCATTTAATTGAAGGGATTCATTCTTGTGGGAGGTCTTTCGGCCCAAGAGTAAAACCATTAACTTTCTTCTGATCTAGTTTTTCTTGGTTCAAACTCAGCTTTGATGTCAATCGCTTTGTGGAATAATTCTGCAAATACTAGAGTTCCAAAGGTATGGACATAAAACACTGGATTTTATATCTTGCAATCGTTTCTAGACACCATTTAGGAGAACCAAAGCTCTAATTTGTGCTTGAACTGTCCCAAACTCAAAATAAAATTGGTGGAAATTAGCTAATAATTGCTGTGGATCATTTCTTGAAAATGATATATTTCGTATATTATTGAAAGGCCTTCGACACCAAGAATGTGGCATGCCATTTTTTTAACTAGATTGCTCGATTCAATGGGCAACCACAAATTTTACTTCAGACCACAACTGATAAATTTGTCAGCTATTTTTTGAGACATATAAAATCACTTCCAAACTCAATTGTTTAGGACTGGTGGTATCATTTGCTAGACAACATTCATTTTGCCTTTGTGAGATAAAAGCAATGGAATGAAGTATTAGGACAAGTCAAATTTGGATATAGCTCAAAAATCAGTCAATCCACCGGATAGAGTTCAGATAGCCTCATCACCATGTCGCTTAACCATATAGTTGACCATGCTGTTATTTCAAAACACAAAACAAGTCGGACATGTGATGGCTTCAGTTGGAAGTTGACGTATGTCAAATACACATTCTTATGCACAGGGAAGTTGACGTAGGTAAAAATTGAAATTTTATTGTTAGGCATGCAAATGCAAAAGAATTTAGTGGTATGTATGTAAATCTTCCTTGTATATTAAACATAACTTTCAATTTACTAAGTTGTCACTCTGTTAAATTCCTGCCCTATGTCATATCCAATTACTCAAAGTCGCAAATTCCATGACGATGAAGAAGTGGGGTGGAAGTCTTTTCTTAGGTGAAGTGCATTAATAGGAATGATGGCATTTGATGGACCCTTGATGATGAAGAAGAGGCGAGGGAGCTCACATGATTCATGGGGAAGTTCTTTCATGGTAGCAAGAGCAACTAATGTGGATGCGGAAGTAAGAATTTCTTATGTTATTTAAAGAATTGAGTGTATAAACGAGGAAATAAATAGCTTTTGGTGTTAATTATATATACAATTTTGACTAAATACCTGAAGAACTTGATGTTTGATCCGGTTTCTTCACTTTGGCTATGCCACCTAGCTTGCAAGCGCTTGGTCTAACGTTCTTCCCGCTATAATGACTTCTCCTGATAGAATTTAAGGCAAGATTCTATATTGAAAAAAGGTTAAATCATGGCAATAATGCTTAATGAAATGATCAAGTAGTGAAAAATGTCAAGCAGACAAATGTTGAGTCCAAAATGTGATAAAGATGATTCAAATTTTAGCTATGGAAGTGAAGAGGCTGACATTACCATCTTTGTTGATGGCCTTGTTGATTTCATCTGATAACAGGCGACAATCTTCCTTTTCATATATAAGAATATCAAAGCGTTAAACATGTAAATGGTAAGCTTTATGGGTCTTATCTTCCTATTTGCTAAACCACAAAGAAACAATTTTTGTTCTTCTGTTCTATTTTTGTCAAACATAACAAGGAAACTGCTAAATTCACTTTGTAGAGAAGCGTAAGAAGATAACGAGGGAAGCAAGAACTCATTCTAAGCATCTTGAAAAGCTGGTTGGTTGTGATGGAGATAGAGAGAGAGAGAGAGAGCAGGAATAACCAATAAAACTCAGGATAGATAGCGTCACAGATCAAGAGAAGGAAAAGTTGAGTAAATCTCCGAGAAAACTGATGAACCATGGCGCTATCCCTCCTGAGCTTTAAGGATTTCTCCCTGCTTTTATTACTGCAATAGTTTCTCAACGAGAGATGAGATACAGCACCAGAAACTTTTCTTGAAACCGAGTTGGTTTTCTAGGCATAGAACGGCCAGCTATATAAGGAGAGCACGGGGAGTAACAGTCAAATTTCCTGGGACGTTGGAAATCTTGTAGTGCTAGATGCCCGAGCTTCTAAGTAACTACACCTGTAATAATCATTTTTATTTTTATAAATCTATGCCTACTTTTGCTTATGTGCATCTTCAAACATATGTATTTACATGTCTAACATCTAAAGTTTCATATTTAGATGCATAATACTCAAATTCTTAACATTACATCAAAAACATCATCACTTGCTTTTTAAAAGTAAAATATATCTAATTCAAAATAATAATAATAATAATAATAATAATAATAATAATAATAATAATAATAATAATAATAATAATAAACTAAATATAACTTTATGAGTAATGGGTATATAAATGTAAATATGAAAGTTTAGGTGATAGATATATAAATACATAAGAATTTTATGGTATATTTAAATTTCTCTTTTTTTGAAGCAGATTTGCGTGGACTGTACAGCCGTACAATAATTTTTTTCATGTGGTTTTTTATGGGAAAGGCACTGTACAATGACACATGGATATCGTTTCTTAAGTGTTATTTTAAATCAAGGATTGAAAATTTTTTTATTAAATATAAATGTTTAAGTAGTTGAAACAACAGTTTAGTCAGATAAGGCCTTGTTATATCTTGTATTGAAAATTTTATCTACCAAATAATGATTCCAACTTTTACTTTTTAAATTAGCTATTCCAAGTCAGAGGTTAATCTTCTCTGTAACCAGCTGGAAGACAGCATATTTTTCCCTGTACTTGGCTGATTAAATATTTAATTAGGTTGCATGCATGCGGTTTAATGGCAGAACATCCTTCCAAAAATTTGAAGTATTTTGTTCTCGACCATTTCCTTTTTCCCCCCGCCTGGGAACCACTTGGATAGCTAAATAACTACTGTTATTTTACTTTTACAGTTCAGGCCTTGTTTGATCCTGGTCATGTGATAGAGATCTGCTCTGAATTCGAAACTTGTATTCACTAAATATGGTTTTTAACTTTACTATTCAACTGCTGTGAGTTATAGTTAGCTGGATTCTGCATAATTGTTAACGGTTTATATTGAATATTTGGCATAAAAATGATTAAGTATGTTTATTTGCTATATGAACGCAACTTTCCGGTCATTGAATTATGCTCCTTTGTTCCTTTGTTTGGTAATTTTGCATTTGATTTGATATGGTCTTGAACTGTCTAGTAGCTCCCATTTGGCTAAATCAAAGGGGGCATTTAAGTACAAACCTCCTAATTCCTATGAAATAACATGTCTAGCCCCCTAAACTTTACTCTTACAATTATAAAACCTAAATCTTTCAAATCACTAGAACCTTAAATGAGCCAAATTTAAGTTTGCTCGGTATTTATTCATTTTCGTTTCGTTAGTTAATGAATATGTTTGAATTTCATGTTAAAAAATGTTCGTAAACAATATGCTTGTGCTATGTTTGAATTTAATTCGACTTGTTCGTATTTGGTTCGTGTTCGGGTCGAAATAGAGTGAAATAAATAAAAAATAATCAATTTAATCATTTTTTATTAAATTATAAGAAATTAGTATTCTTTTGTAATTTTTTTTTTCTAATTATATTATCACAAATTGTAAAAACAAATGTTATACAAATTTGAAGCTCCAAACTTAAATTCTTAATCACTACAAATCTTTATTACATAATAAACAACTAATAAATTTAAAACATAAAATTATTACAAATAAAAAGAAAAATGCATAGGGCGAGTATATTGGATATCATCACAACCACTTTAATAAACATAATATTCTATATGATTACATAAGAGTGCGCCATACCAGATATAGAAGGGCTACAAAACTGCACTACATAAATAAATATGTGAAAACATAATCAAAATACAAAATAATATCAAATTAATTGCATTGCAAATAACATAACAACATAAGCTAAATAAATAGCGTTGAAAGTCCAAACTTGCAACAATTATGCAAATTCAGATGTATAAAAAGACTTGTGTAGAGTTAACTTGTCTGATAGTTAAATATTAAATTTTTAATCTTCAAGTATCTTTTGAAATAAATAAATAATTAAACTAACTTTAAATATTTAGTTGTGAAAAGAAAGTAAAAGCTAGAAACATATATTTAATAAAATGATTACCAAAAGGTGTTTTTGTAAGCTTTTGAGTGGATCAAATCTAACTTGATGCACAAACTAATGTATTAACAATTTTAATGGATAATCTCCTTTTATAATCATCCAACCCTCAAGAAAAAACACTAAAAATAAAATCTAAGTCAATTGTTGTTATGTATTGAAAACGTTTCTCAAGAAAGCTGAGGATACTTTTAGTGTATTCATCTTCGACTAGTCATGCATACTAAAATTCTCACTCATACACATAAATAATCCGTCCATAAGGTATATTTGTAAATCAGGCTTGGGTGTTTCCATAGATCTAGAAGTTACTACAACTTTTTAAATTCAAACATACAATCAAAATTTTATGGGAAAATTATAGAATTAACTGCGGATGAAGATCTCTCATGTGAAATATTACTTGTAAGACCAATCAAAAATATAATCTATATATATTTCCCACAAACCAACTTGAATTAATTTAAGATTACAATCAAACCCATAATAAGAAAATACCTTCAGAAATGTGAAACTAATAAACTTAAGTTTCAATCTAGGGTATAAAACTAATGCAATAAACATTAAAAAATTGGATTCTCCCAACATTTATTGAATTTAATTTGCATACTTAAAGTCATATTTTTCATATATTCATCTTTCGACATTGACTCCTCTATTAGAATCTTCTTTATATGCATAATTGCAAGTAAAAATTTTTTTGAGTAGGATAGAGAGTACCAGTGATTATCTTTGTAGCAGTATTAAAAACTAGAACACTTTTTGATATTATCATATTTCAACAAATCTTAGTTAGCTAATAGTCATTTTTAGTCACGAACTCTAATTGCATAATAATGAAACACACAGTGATAAATAATTGTTGACTCCAACATGTTGAAAGTTGAGTTCTACCTGGTAGAAATATCAATAGATAAAGACCTTATGGTTGGAACTCCTACTTTTTTAGCCACTTTTACAAACATGAAATCTCATAGCAGATTTTTTCAAATACTTAACCAACTCTATGATAATTTGAATAATTTTTTAATCCTCTAGTAGCCCATCTTTAAACATTATATTTTGGATATGAGAGCAACACCCCACATAAAAAAAAGATAATCAGTATAATTTTTCTGGTGACTGAAAATTTGCTTTTAATGAGGTAGTTGCCACATCATTATTTCTTGTAATATCTAAAATAATTTTTGAGAGTTTGTCTTTAAACTTCCACCACAACAAAATTTCACAAATAACATCACATATGTAAAAAACAACATGTGGAGGCTCTAACTTAATAAAATTGATAACTACCTTAGTTAACTTCCATGTTTCATCAACATAATGAGAAATCAAGCAATATATCTTATAATTTGGTTAAAAGTTCAATAATTTCAGTTAGTGACATCGTATGAACATCATTAAGACAATATTTAAACTTTTCTTTCTCACACACGTAGACTTTCATGCAATTATTTTTTATGTGTTCCTTGAAACAATCTCAAATTTTAGATTCAACATTCACAATAAAATATTGGACTAAGAATGTTCAACTAACATGAATGAATACTCATGTACAATTAACATCTTGACAGTTATCTTGCTTATGAGTTGCCTTTCATAATTTTTTGGATTATAGAATATAGGAATTCCGGAGTCAGCATCAATTTCAAAAGGAAAGAATTTTAGCCTCGTTTGTCATTTATTTGATAAGTCTAGAAGTTGTTGACTCCTTGTTTTTATCTTATAACATTCTTTAATATGCCTAAGAAGACATGAAGTTGTGCCTATTTTTAGTTTGTTCATTTTTACCTAACAGTAAATGCATTAATAAAAGAAAATTTGGCTCCCCTAAAATTGGATTTAATAACTGTAAAATACTCCCAAATAATGATTTTCATAACATTCTTTAAGTTAAAGCGGTAGAATTTTCTATGTGACATGTGTTAAAGCTATAAAAAATACAAAAGAGGAGTATCCCCAAGTGGTAAAGCTAGAAAAAATACAAAACTCACTCAAAATACAGATCTTCATCCACATACAACTCCACTCAAAGCAAAAGAAAAGGAATATACCAAATACAAAAAATATACCCAAACATGTACAAGTATACCAACCCAAAAATTACACTCCAAAAAGTAACTAAAGAGCCACTGCAGAGTAAGAGGTGAGATCCAAATAGACTAGATAGCCACATGTGTAAGAAATCAAAGGCAAGACCAATCCTTCTAGGCATGCCATAACCTTTTAGGCATAGGGAAGCAATTGGTACGATCAAAAATCCTCCAAAGGGGGACAGTAAAAGAACTAATTAGCAAATCATAGGTGACAGAAACACCTGACAGCAGTGGGAAGTTTGAAGCATAGGTGAAAGAACAACCCAGCAGAGAGAGCATTGAGCAGTAAAGAGATAGATAGCTGAGAGATAAAGCATCAAACAAAAAAGTAATAACCCAGCCAATCCAACTATCATATAGAGCACCCATATCTTGAAGAAAAAAACCATGCATGTAGCATATGAAATAGGTCCTATTATCATGCAGAAAGAACCACACATGTTACAAAATATTGAGACAGGTAGTGAAATGAATAACAACCATAATCAGAAAGAAATTTTGAATATAACTACCCAACAAAAAAGGTAAACAAATGTGAGGTTTCCCATAATACTCAAAAACTACCAAACAAACAGCCAGGACTCCAAATTCTGGGTTACCAAATGTCAAGCAGGAAATCATGATAAGAATAAAACAACCACAGAGAAACAAAAATCATAGCAGGCAAAATTAGGCTCTAATGAAAGGTACCTCCAGTGGATCACTTTGGATTAGAGTGTAAATAAAAAAGGAGGTATATCACCAATCTTTATTCCATAAAGCCCCCTTTTAGCTAACCAATCCGCAGGAGCGTTTCCTTCCCTATAAATGAAGTTATACTGTATATTAAGATGATTTATGTCTATAAAGAATAGAATACACTTTATTAAAGTAATGAGGTACCACAAAGGTTTCCTCTTTCCAATTAAGAAATTAAACAACTCTCTTAAATAAATTTCCAAAACCACATTACTAAACTGTAAAGAAGCAGTAACATGCAGAGCAGCAAGTACAACCCAAGCCTCTGCTTCAAGGGGGGATGAGGTAATACACGAGGAGGCAAAGTAAATAAAGCACCTCCCCTTAATATCATGAAACAAACCACCCACCCCCAGCAACATTAGGAGTGAAACTACCATCAATGTTTACTTTAATCCAATTTCGAGAGGGTAGTCTCCAAATAATCAAAGTTGGTCTCCTACCTCTCCCAGGTATAAGAGAAGTACCAGATGCATTCACAACTCTCAAAGCTTTATGATAGTTGGCCAAAATAAGTGAGACACTGGTAGTGGGGCATCATATTTATGTCTATTTCTAGCCAACCAAATAAACCACAAAACTATTAAAGGGAAATAGTATAATTTGTTATGAATATAATTTGTTTCCTTCCAAATAGCAAGTTTGTTTTCCAAGGTCAAAAGTGGGGGCCAAAAATTCCAAAATATCTCTCAACTTTAATCCACACTTTTATGGCAAAGGGGCATGCATAAAATAAATGATAAGAAGACTCAGCATCCCTCTTACAATTATAATAAAAGGTGGAAAGTCTCAAGCCTTTTATCTTAAGCATATCATCAAGTGGAAATAAATTGGGAAAAAATCTCCATAGTAATAAAGAGATGGATGGAGAAATAAATTGATGTCATATATAAGAACTCCATTTCCAATGTAAAAATTTATGTAGATGGGAATAAAACATTTTAATAATAGAAGTTATGGAGTGAAATTTCCACATAGGAACATCCCTAGTAATCACATTTAATAGAATTTTAGCAAAAGAGGGGGCTTCCTCCCCAACTAAAGAGACAAGCTTAGGTAGATTCCAACTATCATTCTTTCAATAGTCAGAAAAAAGTAAGTTGGAGTCAGCTATTTAGTAAGAGAAGGTTGTAAAATTTGATGTTCCCCAATGATCATGCCAAAAATAAATATTTTCATCACCCACAACACAGAACATGAAATGAGAAGCCACATTTCTAGCAAGTATGATATCCTTCCAGATTTTAGAATCTCCCACCTTCTATGTAACAATGGAGGGTGTATAAAAGTGCAAAACTTGTGATACATAAATTGAGTCCATAAAGAGTCCCCAGCTTTAAATTTAAACAAGAGCTTGTACATGTTTATATCAATAATTTATTGCAAAGTTTTAAAGTCAAGTCCCCAAGAAGAGATATGTTTGCAAATACTTTTTCAATTAACCCAAATTTTGCTAGACTGAGTATTATTCTGACGAAATTTGTTAAAAAAACAGTTCAAGAGTTTTTTGAGTGCTCTTGTTTGTTTCAAGAACATGCATAACATATAAAGGTAGACTACACAACACACTTTTCAAAAAGGTAAGCCTACCACCATTGGAAAAAAAAAGTTTCTCCAATCATTTATTTTAAATTTAATTTTGTCAACCACCTCAACCATTTGAATTTGCTTCCTTCTCCCTCTAATAATGTTCACACCAAGACATTTAATGAAAAATTTTGCAATTTTACATCCAGTGAAATTGGAAACCCAACTTTCAACATTTTGATGAACATTTTTCCCAAAATATATAGAACATTTAGCCAAAATAATGAGAAAGCCATATGTGCTCTAAAAAATCTGTTAACAGATGCATAATAGATTTTATAAGAGACTTACTGACATTAGAGAACAAAATAACATCATCAGCATATGCAAGATGGCTAATCAGGATTTTAGATTTATGAGGATATTAGATGTGAGGATATTGTATATGCTAGTTATTAATAAGCCTGAAGAGATAATCAAAAGTAATTATAAAAATGGTAGGCAAATAGGATCTCCCTGTTTAATGCTTCTATATGCAGAGAAGAAGACACAAACTTTACCATTAACAAGCACACTATAATGATTATTTACTAATCACCTTTTAAGTAAACAGAAATCCTGATGAAACCCTTTAGCCTGCAGAACATTAAGAATGAAATTCCAGCTTATAGTATCAAAAGTATTTTTGATATCAAGTTTAAAAACCATGTTACCC
>NEWO01000202.1:985732-999410 GCA_003013225.1 Phalaenopsis aphrodite
TGTAAAAGCTATGAAATACTTATATGGCAAGGGAATGCTTTGAGTTTCAAATTTAGGGAAAGAAAAGTGAAGTTTAAAATTATTAAAGGCTATCCAGATATAGTAATCTTCACTTGAAAAAGAAAAAGAAAGCATTGACAACAATCCCTGAAAAGAAAAGAAAAATATATAAGATTGAAAGCAATCCAAATGAATATATATATATATAAGTGAGGAGAAGCTTAAGGAGATACCTAATAAAAAATTGGCTTCACTTGGACCTACTTAAAGGGAAAACCTAAATACATTCTTGAACTTATATTTGTGGAATAGCATCTTTTACTAGTAATGTTTTCATGAAGTTTCTATCATTTGAATATTTTAAGTGACTTAATATTACAACATATAGTCATTCTTGAAATGAATAGAAAACTAGAACTCTTAAACTTGATGACTAGATAGTCTTGTACCTACAGAGTTAGTTTAATTACTTGAATTTTTTCTGAAAATATCATTATAGTATTTACTTAAATCAAACTTATAGTATTTCTGAATTAAAACTTTACCACAGTAGATCATAACTTTTATATAGTACTAAAATTACTTGAGGACAAGTAATAGTTAAGTTTGGGGTATTTTGCCCAAAGGAAAATATGTTGAGATTTTCATACATATTTTACACTGATTTTGATGATATTACAATTTAAATAAAGGTATTTTTTATTTTTTATTGCAGGCATATTGAATTATGGTCATTGGAACAAAAAGATGCAAAAAGGAGCAAATTTTGAGCAAAAAGGACCAAAGTATAAAGATTTGATCTTGGGCGCGGACAGCGAGCTTGATGCTGCCGATGACGGGTTTTTCCCGAGAGTCTAGAATTAAAAATTCTAGAAGGCCACCGACGGAGCCATAGAGGCCGCCGGCGGTGAGCACGTCGATTCTCTCAACAAATGCATTGAATGTTGACGATTTTTTAAGAGACACTTGGGCAACTCTTGAAAACTCTTCTACAACTTTAAAATAAACAATTTGGAGGCCGAAAAAGGGGGGTGTCCGCTGAGTCTTTATTTTTTGTGGTGCCCATTAGAGTGTAGAGAGTGGTTATTATTGTGAGGAATTCTTTGAGCGATTGTAAGAATGGAAGAAAAGTGAGAGATTTCTTCTTCCTTGTCGCTTCGAAGGAGAATTCTATGTGTTGTAAATAAATGAAGAGATTCAGAGGAACTTCGAGAAGTTTGCTTGGGGAGGAATTATAGATAAGTTGTATTTATTTATTGAAGTTTGTATGAATTTGCTTTTATATATAAATTCCAAGTTTTATCGTATCTTCTCCATGAGTTCTGAGTAGTTTTCTCTGTCTTTCTCCTTGTCTTGAGATTTTGTGAAAATGTAATTTGAATTGGTTGAACCCTGAGAATGTTAAAGAGGTTGTGATGATATTTTTACTTCAATCTTAATTTACTTTCAATCTGGCCAATTAATTTGTTAAAATATGTTGATTTTTTCAACTAAAGTGAAGAATACATCTAAGATTTAGGGAGGTCAAAGTCCTTGAATGTTGGTGCAAATAAATAGGGAAATAAAAATTATCGGGCGTAGAATTTGAGATTTTAGAGTGACAGGCTAAAATCCTCAATTCAGTCCTATTATTTAGGTGCTGAAGTGTAGATGTTAGCCCTCAGGCGAGGGGAACGTGGGAGCTCCGAAGTGAGAGTCGGTATCCTCCCAGCCTAGTCGCAGATTCAGTAACCAAGCATAGGATTAGTCAATGTTCTTTATGCCTGGTCCAAAGGGTAAAGAATATGTATGCTCCTATTTGGCACAATACAATTTGAACTAATTCAATTTATTCATTCACTTATATTTCTTGACAAGGAGAAGAATGCTTTCTTATATATTGAACTTCACATTTGAAACTTTATTAGTAGAATAACTTAATTAAGAGTCAATTATAATTATATTTTTATTTCAATTGCCTATTAGTGACAAATATGCAATTTGAACTATATTGTTGTGATTAAGTATTGATTTTTTAATTGTTTGTTCATAGCCTCTAATATTACTCCCTGTGGGATCGATATCCAGGACTCTATTAGAACCCTGTATTACTTAAGCGATACGTATACTTGCGTTGATAAGTGTGACTTTGCAATTATTGAATATTTTATACACATCTTTATCAAATCTATAACCATTGTCAAATTTTTGGCGCCATTGCCGTAGATTTAATTCTTCTAGCAGCATTATCAAATTCTTGTATTTTTAAGCATATATAAAGTCGCTGTCAATCATCATCATCTTCTTCTTCTTCCTCATCTTCATTTCGAATAGGAGCATAGGGAGTGAAACTGGGAGGAGGAAATCCCACATTGGGCTTTCCTCTATGATGTCCACCCAAGCATTCTCAAAATCAATATCATGCTGAACTCTCTTTCGCTGATATTCATCATTATAAGCATTTCTTAGTCCAATCTCTCCCAACTGACGCAGAATATTAATTATGTCCATTTGTTAAATCATGAGTTGGTCAATAATGTTTTCTAAAGATCCAGGGAAAGAAATAGATGCCCCTGTAGCTGATGTAGAGGGTCTATCCCTTCTTCCACCTCTAGATTCAACAAATGATTTAACTCTTTGAATCATATGCCTTCCAATCGGATTCTGTGGTTCGTAATATTTCTTCATTTCTATGGGAATTTACTCCTGATTGTTCACATAAAGTAAAAATTAGAGCAGGGTATCCCAAACCACTAGCTGTAGAACTACCAGCTATACTTCGAGCATGATGAACTATAAGTGCACCAACATCTATTTCTTTCATGTTTTAAATGCAATAGTTCAACAACACAACTCTATATTTCGTAACATAGACAAGATGATGTGTTGGCAATAATTTAACACAAATAAAAGGATGCCATAACTTTGACTGGATTGTCAACATGGAAGTGGGGAAGTTAACTATCTCGTTATTCATAATCTTCTACTCTCCTCTTCCACCAGTCAAAAAGGCAAGTACTTTATCCAGTGATGAATCATTCATCACGAATACAACATATTCATCAAAAAATGCATTTTCCAACCCATGAAAAGTATTGATCTGATCAACAGTAAATTCAACTTGTTTACCTCTAACCAGTATGTGGTCACCAGCAGTGAACCTCAAGTTGGCATAAAACTTTTGAATCATTGGGACAATCACTATTGCAGTGAAGTAGCAGAATCTTTCCCAATTTTTGGCTACAATCAACCTTTCGATCTCACCACTCGGGTTTGCAAATGCCTGTTCTTAGATCAATCTTCTGGTCTCCATTTGTGTATTATAACTATGTTGGGCCTTGAAGTTAACGAATCTTTGTGAATCAAAATCCTTGGACGTCCTTCCTCTCTTAACTTTGGGAGACATTGGAAATTCTACAAAAATCTAAATAAATTTAAGAAAAATTACTAAATAAAAATTCAAACTCCTCAAGCAAGATTATTTGGTAAGAACTCTTCACCATGAGTTTTCTTTAAGCTTTTTCATCAAAAATTTCAAAATTTGGATCTTCCATAATGTAGGAAAAATCTATGGTGAAAATAAAAAATTTCTAAGTTAATGTGAAGCTCTTATCAAGAGAAGATGAAATCTATGATTTTTGGCCTCCAAAATCTCCTCTACTGTCCTCAACAAGAAGCCCTAGGTCAACGTTTAGAGGTAGGAGATGACTCAATCAATGAAAATGGAGCTTGTCCGTACGATTGCACAATTTTTTAGGAGATCTAGCGTGTTCGGTTCTTTGGCGTATCATGCGCCAGCACTCTGTAAAACGACGCATCAGGCCCCAGAGCTTAAATTCACCAGATTTTGGTTTTTGTTGAAATCTACTCCGTATCGCCTTACATCAACCTTTAATTAACTTAAATGAACATTTTTAAGCTTACACAAACATCATTCTGACATTAAACTTTCTCAAACAACACAAAACTCATATTTATATATAAAATATGCGCTAATACAAACTACTAGTTTTCAAGACAACAAACATCAAATTTAGTGTTCTAAAGCAAAATAGACATCCTAACACTAAAATCTAAACATCAAAATACAAAGCATAAACATAAATAGTGCAACAATAGAAGGGAAACGTAATCTAACTTGACAAACTAACACAAGCAATACTAAATAAAATGTTCCGTGCATAAATTAAGTTCAAACATCTTCTTCACTCTCATCCTCCTCGATATCTCCCATCTATTGGTAGTACAAATACATGTTGTAGAAGGGTTGATATGGAAACTCATCAGTTGACTCCTCTCCAATCCAAGAATGTTTCTTAAACATACATACCAAACCATCTTCAATAAGCCAAGTATGTTCACAATGTTTCTTCAGTCTCCAATCTAGATGATCCAACATTTCAAAAATATTGTCAATCACATGCATAAGATTATGCACTTTTATCTTCTTGATTCTCTTCAAAAGTCCATTCAAATTATAGTAGGGCTAAATAGGTGATGAATTCTGAGATCCTTGATCCATCAGCACATTCATATCATTTTCATCTCCCATTCCAATACAATTGCAATAGACTTCAGGATTCATCTGCTTCCAAGGAAGAAACACTTTTTTCCAACTTTCATAAGGTAATTGCAATTGACTGCACAGTAGAAAAATAGTGGATGGATGTCCAAGTCCAGTTGCAAATCCATTCACAATCAAATCGAAAAATAATTTTATTATTATGACTTCAATATTGATAGGTTTTTTGGTTTGAATACAATAATTTAAAATAGCGCTCTCCTTAGTTACCTTAATGATCTTCATGGTGGGCAGTAGTTTTGATGCAATAAAGAAGTGTAATGCCTTAGAAGCAGGATGTAAAAATGATGAAGAAAAACTTACATTCCCATCATCTCTAGCCTCCTAATTTGCATCTTCATCCTTAAGGTACAGGTAGAGTTCATTCATATTCTCTCGTAGGTGTATAATTCACATAATGGCAGATAGGCACATTCACAATCATAAACTTCTCATTTTTTCTTGAAGGAGTGAACTGCACAAAACAGCCTCGCACATAACCTATTCCTTGATTGATCCCATGAAGATTTGCAAAAAACTCATTCACCACAGAGATTACTACAATGGTAGTAGTGTAGCGAAGCACTTCTCAGCGCCTCTACGCAATAATCTCTTCTACTCGAGTATTCAGTGTGTTGAATCCTCAATTCATAAATCCCCTTTCTTTGATTAGCCTATTCTTCACTAGAATTCAATCATGTAATTTTTGGGCATCAAAACTGACAGACTTTCTCCGGTTGAAGATCTCAAATCTTGCAGTATTTGTTTTAGTGGGAAGCCATTGGATTTGAAATCTAGTAGCTTTTCCCTCATTTTCCCCCTTAAAATAGACTTAGAATTTGATTTTTAGGAGTTATAAATAGAAGAAACCACCAAAAACCTCCTAAAACCACGTTTTGAAACATTTAAGTCATTTTTGTCGTCGTGGCGCATCATGCGCCAGCTCTTTAGAATTCGGCGCATCATGCGCCAGTTCCAAAAACAACACTATTTCGATTTCGATTCAATAAATTCTCAATTTTTTCATAAAATTAAGCAAATAAAGCTGTTTCTAAAAAATTTTCTCAAATACATGGACTTCGTAAAGATTTAAACATAAATATACGTAAAATATTTCAAACATAAAAACTCAAAAACAAACTAAATAAGAATTCATAAGGGTTGCCTCTCACAAAGCACTTGGTTTAATGTCGTTAGCCCGACATTCCCAGTCTCATTTTAGGTGAACCAACATTACAGTTTCTTTAAAAGCTGGTCTTTGATAATCAAAATATGGTTTCAATCTGTGCTCATTTACTTTAAATATTTTTCCAGTCTTGAGGTCTTCAATATTAACTGCTTCATAAGAATAGACTTTTATAACTCTGAATGGCCCTTTACCTAGACTTTAATTTTTGAGGAAATAATTTCAATCTTTTATTGCATAAAAAAACTTCATGTTCAGGTTAAACTTCTTTTTTTATTATCTTCAGATGATGTTATTCTTTCATCTTTTTCTAATAAATCCTCGCATTATCATAAGATTCATTATTAATTTCTTCAAGCTCATTCAATTGCAATAATTTTTTCTCACCATCTTCTTTCAATTTAAATTTAATTCTTTTATAGCGCAATAAGTTTTATGCTCCAATTCAACTGACAAGTGATAAAAATTAATCTTTATGTGGACATTCCTATTGGTGTCTCATAAGCAGTCCTGTACGCCCATAATGTTGTATCTAATCTAACAGAACAATCCATTTTATTAAGATTGACACTCTTTTCCAAAATTATCTTAATTTCACGATTAGATATTTCTATTAAACCATTAGTATGAGTATGATAAACAGTTACAATTTTATGCTGTATATTATATTTTTCCACCAATCTTGCAGTTGTTGCATTTCTAAAATGAGATCTTCCATCTGTAATGATTACTCTCGGCATTTCATATTTTGTAAAAATATTTTTAATTAAAAATTTTGAAACACATCGACCATCCCATATAGTTAAAGCGATTGTTTTAATCCATTTTGACACATAAGCCACTAAAATCAATATATATATATATATATATATATATATATATATATATATATATATATATATATATATATATATATTTCTAAATGAAGGTATAAATGATCCCATAAAATCCAACCCCCATGCATAAAAAATTTCAATTTCCAAAAAAAAATTTAAAGGCATTTAATTTCTTCTTAAAATATTACCTACTCTATGACACCGATCACATGTTTATATATATATAAACATCTCTGAATAGAGTAGACTAATAAAATCTAGATTACAATATTTTATGAACAATTCTATGATTTCCAAAATGATCTCCAAATTCAGAATCATGACATTTCTGAATAATTTCCTAACTTTCTTTATAAAGCACACATGGTCTCATTACTAAATCTTTACATTATTTATACAAATAAGGATAATCAAAAAATAAGATTTTGCATTATGAATGAATTTCTTTTCTTGTTATTTTGTGAGTCCATATGGTAAAATACCACTAAAAAATAATTTACAATATCAACATACCAAGGTATTTCCCATCCTTTTACAACATAAAGATGTTCATCAAGAAAATTTTCATTAAATTCTTTTTCAAAATCAAGTATTTCTTCCTGTTCTATCCTTGATTGATGATCATCAATTTGATTATGAGTCTCTTTTCTATCGACTATTACAAAATCAAACCCTTGCATCAGAAGTACCTCATTAAATTCACCTGATTGGGAGAAACCTTTTGAATTAATATGTGATTCAAGTGATTATGCTATTGGAGTTTTTTTAGGGTGGAGATATGCTAAGATTTTTAAAGTCATATAGTATGCTAGTAAGATTCTTAATGATGCTCAGCTTAGTTACACCACCCCTGAAAGAGAGTTATTAGCCATTTTGTATGCTTTTGATAAGTTTAGATCATATCTGATTAAAGATAAATGTGTTGTGCATACTGACCATTCAGTTATTAAATATTTCATGTAAAAGAAAGAAGCTAAACCAAGATTACAATTATAGGAGCAATGATCAATTTTTTCTTTAAAGATTCAAAGGCTTTAAGGCAATCTTCATTAAAGTCAAATTTTGTATCATTTTTCAGAAGTTGGCATAAAGGTTTAGTAATTTTTAAAAATCATTATCTTCTATAAAATCTAGCATGTCCTAAAAAGCTCTTAACTCCTCTTACTGTAGTAGGTGGAGGTAGGTTTGATATAACTTGCTTTTTTGCAGGATTTACTTCCATGCCATTTTCTGAAATTTTATGTGCAAGCACAATTCCTCCTGCAACCATGAATTGACTTTTTTTCCAGTTTAATACGAGATTAATCTTTTCAAAATGTCCCAAAGCTTTCTCTAAATTATTTAAACATATTTCGAAAGAAGTTTCAAATACAAAAAATCGTCCATAAAGACTTAAATCTCTTTTTCAAACAAATCGCTAAAAATTGACATCATACATCTTTGAAATGTTACATGCACATTACATAATCCAAATGGCATTCTCCGAAAAGCAAACTTTCCATAAAGACTAGTAAATATTATTTTCTCTTGATCCTCTAGAGCAATAGGTATTTGATGATAATTGATATATCCATCTAGAAAGCAAAAATAATTGTGCCCAGCCAGCCTATCTAACATCTGGTCCAAGAAAGGCAAATAAAAATGATCCTTCCTGGTGGCAGAATTTAATTTTATATAATCTATGTAGATTCTCCAACCATTGACTTGTCTTGTTAAATAAAAATGATCCTTCCTGGAGTTTCCCAATGGGTTTACAGTATTGTTTCCCCATTACGGATTTGCAGATTAGAATTCTTGTTACTCCAACTAAAGTTCAGATGATTCTTCCAACCAAGTTTATAATAATTGCATAAGGATTATTACAATGATTGTTTATTTCAGTTAAAGTCTAATAAGAAGATTGAGATTCTATCATTTGTCGCAATGAGTTATCCTCAACCATATGTGTTGTCTGCGAATATATAATTCCATATTGATCTATCTTCTTCGGTATAGCAACCATTTGGGCAGCTAACATAGATATTGCATCAGAATCATGAATACTAGCTTCTCTTTTTGGATTTACCCTTTTAGAGGGTCATTGAAAATTATTAGTAGACATCTCTTCAAATAATGAATATTCTTCATCGAATGGTTTTGACATTAATGATCCACAAGCAGCAGCGTCAATTATCGGCTTAAGAGATCCAACCAACCCATTATTAAAATTTTTAATTATTAATCAATATGGCAACACATAGTGTGGACACTTTCAAAGGAGATCTTTAAATCTTTCTCAGGCTTCATAAATTAAGTCCCCGTCAAATTAACAAAAAGAAGTGCTATCATATCTAAGCTTAGTAGTTTTTAAAGAGAGGAAATATTTTAATAAATTTTTTGGTGAAAAATCTCCCCATGTTTTGATAGATGCATGTGCTAATAAATTTAATCATATCTTAGCTTTATCCCTTAGTGAAGAAGGAAAAAGTCTAAGCTTAACAACATCATTCGACACTGCATCATATTTAAATGTAGCACACAATTCTAGAAAACTAGTAAGGTGTAAATTAGGATATTCAGTTGGTGTTCCTCCAAACTGATTGTTGTGTACCATTTGGATAATATCAGATTTAAACTCAAATGAATTGACAGCTACAACATGGTTCTGTATGCTCAAATGAATTTCATCTGCTGTAGGATTAGCATAATCTCTTAAAGGTCTCTGATGATGTTCATTTTCATTTCCAGCATTACTCAAATTGCAAGCCATTTTGCTAAAATGATATATTTCTTTTTATTGTTTTTTAATTTTTCTAATAGTTCTCTTCAACTCAGAATTGTGAGGTCTAAATTTTTAGATCTTACACTAAGCATAAATAAACATTATGGAATAAAAATAAAAATTAGTTGATGAGTCTCTAATTTTTATTTAATTAAATACTCTCTGGAGTCCGCAAAAGGTCATCTCTAGCGCATAATGTACCAGAATTCCAAAATTCGCTATTTTGACTCTGAATTTCGCCCTTTTTGCCATTTTTGCTCAAAATATCTAAAATTGATATACCTGCAATAAAAACATGAAAATACTCTTTTTAAAGTGCAATATCACCAAAAATAAACATAAAATATGTACTTAAAATAATATATTATTTTATTGTATCACTGGACAAGGAGATGAAGCAAGAACTGCGGGTCGCGCGGCAGCTGAGGTGAATGGGGTCGTTTACTAGTGCGGTGACGCATGGAAAGCTTGAAACGCCATAGAATGACGTGGTAACTGACTGGATTAAATAGGAAATTAAGGATTTTTTATGCAAATTAATTTCAAAATTTAGAAAATCCATAACTTGGTGTAGGAAAATGATAAACATAAAATAAAAAAGCACTTTTGCTCACTTAACAAAGAAAAACAATGTGGCGCGGTAACTGACTATATTAAATAGGAAATTAAGGATTTTTTTATTCAACTTAATTTCAGAACTTAGAAAATCCATAACTTAGTGTAGAAAAATGATAAAAAAAAAGTAAAAAAAGCACTTTTGCTCACTGAACAAAGGAGAATAATGTGGAATAAAAATAAAAATTATTTGATGAGTCTCTGATTTTTAATTAAATAAATACTCTCTGGAGTCTTTTAATTTTAATCAGCTAAAAAATAATCACAATGACTTGAAAATTTAGGGGTATGTTCTTCATGACAGTGGAGATGTTTTGTGATTTTTCCAAAGTCAGAAATCTTCTCTACACATGTAACCCTAATTTCCAAGTTTAAATGGCTATTTTTCTTAAAATAATTATATAAATTAAAGTATAAATTAGAAAAATATGGGACTTATTTTCATAGGTTTCTTGTGGTCAGGGGACTCTTGGAAAAATATAAATTTATTATGAATATTTATGTAAATTACTATAGTTTATTAAACCATAAAAGCTCACTAATATTTAAATAAATAAGATGATGTTCCAAAGTTAGAAAAAAATCATTCTACATTGTAAATTACACTAATTTTAACTCAGTATAAAAATTTGATATTTATTTGATTTAGTTTGAACACTAAAGTTCACTTTTTAAACAAAATGGTATTTTTGTACAAAAAAATTAAATTAAATTAAATATAATTTAAAAAATTATGAAAATAGTTCTTTTTGAGATCAGGACCATTTATGAAAAATAAATTTTATATTAAATTAAATAGTTCATTTTTGAGCTATTTTTAGGAATTAAAAATAATTAAAAATTACAAAAATACAAAAATGATTTAAAATGTTCCTAATTGCTTCTTGATCACTTAGGAATCATAAGAATATTTTTCCTTGTTTTTCTAAGTTAAATATTATTTTAAAGGCTAAAAATGTATTTTCTCTAATTTTCTATTAAAAATAATTACAATAAATAAAATAAAATTTGTAAAATTAAAAAGTTAGTTTCTTTGAGTTTTTTGGACTTATGGATATTTAATAGAAATATGAAAAGTAATTTTTATAATTAATACATATTTTATATTTAATTAAATCACTAAAATCAATAAATAATTATGATAATTAAAATATAACTTGAGAAATAATAAAATTTGGCCCAAATGGTGCTCTGGCCTAGTTGAACCTTTAATAATTTTTCCATGAACAAAAAATTTACTTTGATTAGTTAAATAAATTAATATTAAAAATCCTATTTTCTAAGTTAAAATAATTAATTAAATTAAATTAAAATTCGAAAAATCACATTTTCTCCTCTCATATTTTAATTGACCCATGAATGGAGTACTCTAAAAATTTCATTCATTTGAGAAATATTTGATAAGTGACACAGTGGAGAGCCCCAAGAGAAAAGTGATAATTTTAGATTTTGTTGCCTTAATCAAAATTTATGATTAACCAAAGGGAAAATGAGTAATTTTGATCCTAATTACCTCTTTTGGATGTTTTAAATATGATGGGTTAAGAGGTAGAAAGCAAGTTGCCACCTTTTCATGATAAGGATAAAATGCAATTTCACAAATTATCATGATTTCTAAGCCAATTAAAATTAAGTGATTTTAAAGTGATGGGCTTATGTTAGGAAGATGATAATTCACTTAATTGAAGCCTCTAATTGGTGATAGCATGATCTCTTAATAAGATTGTATTCCACTTAAATTAATATTTTGATAATTCCAAATTTTCCCGCGAAATTGTTAAGGGCTTAGTAGTGAGTCAGGTTTGATATTTGAACTTGTTTAATGAGGTTTTGAAAAGAAAGGCATGATTGATTAACTCCTCTAAACACTACAAGCCTAATTTTAATGGTGGGTACAAGATCTTTAATGACTTAAACTTGCCTTAGGGGCATCCACTTACATAACTCTGAAGTAAAACATTGAGTGAATATTTGGACTACCACATGCTTGTGATAATTAAAATACCAGGTTCACTAAGCATAGCGTGTACTACTTCATTGAAATTAAATTTGAAATTTGGGATGATCAATTGAACATTGTAATAGGTTTGAATGAACTCAAAACATTTTAAAAGGATTTAAAGGTCGTTAGGGATTGTTCCCCAAAAACTTTTATAATGTTTGGAATATTTTGTAGGACAATTGAACTTATTATACTTTGTTCCAGAAAATCATCCATTAAAACCTTTAAGTACTCACAAAGTTATGACCTGGGGTTTGGTTGCTACACCTTCATCTAGTCTTTTTGTTATTGCAATTTATTTAAGTTCCTTGCAAAAATTATATATGTAGCAAAGTTCTAAAATTTCAACGGGACCAGCGTGAAGATGACAGGTAAGCCTTTATAATTTTATTTGCTTTTTGTCATTTTACTGCAACTTACTACTGCTTCTACATATCATGCATGCTTGGTTGATAAAATGAAAACTTTTCAAAATTAATCAACAATTTTAAAAATTAAATTGAACCCCTTCAAAGGTAACCATATATTCTTTGAAATACTACTTCATAATACGTCCTTTTCAATTTATGGGAGTCTCTCGGATAAGGTAAACCATGGTTCCTAACAAGATCCCCCAGTTTAAATGGGTTTAACAACTCGTTTAAGCTAATTAAATTCAAAAGAAAATAATGATACTAGGATGAGGGAACTGTGACATCCTAACATGTGTCACTTTAATAAATCTTTGCCCCCCCCTCGTTTTAAACTAATCTTTCCATTTAAACCTTTGAAACCTTACTTTAGGACCGCTACTTTGACGAGGAGCTTGGGGTTAACTCCGTGGGAAGCCATCTACAACAACAACCTACAATAACATGAGGATATACAATAGCAAACTCCCTTAGAATTAAACAACAAGTCATAGGACTTCGAGGTTGTCCGCATAGTGCAACATAAATCCTCACTTTATCTTTAGACTTTTCCATGATCATCTCATGTAATCTAAGCCCTAACTCATTTTAGGATTCCAAGTTTATCATTTGTTACAACATAGACCCTCATATCTTCTAGGCTATTTGTATGATTGTTTAGTGCAAATGTAAGCCTTAACTAACTAAATTAGCAGGATGAAACATTCAATAATTTTCTCTCAAAATTGAAGCCAAACCATAAAATAGCTCGCGAAGTCATTGAGGTTCTCCTCAAGATCTTTGAAAACGCCTAATTTTTTCCCTTTAGACTCCATAATAATGTTTGAAATTTGAACATTTGGATACAACTAAAATATATAGTGTTTTTATACATATTTTTATACCTATTTTTGAGATATTGCGCTTTAATGGAAGGTATTTGTGTGTTTTTCCTTCAGGTTTAAATAAAAAATGTGAAAAATGCTAAAAGGAGTGAAAAAGGATCAAATTTGAAGAAGAATTGCAAAAATGGTGCAAAAGTATTTTGGCGCCTAAGCGCCGATGAAACAAAAAAGGCCGCGCCTAAGATCCAGAGGCCCCACGCTGAAGTGTAAGTGACAGTTACTTGACGGGTTAATTCATTTTGACAAGTTTTGAAGGGACATTTGAGGCACGTATTGGCAAAAATGGGTAGTTATAACCACCAAGGACAAAAATATAATTAAATAACATGTGAAAGGAGGAATCCCTTAGTAAATACATCGAATCAAGACACATTTTAAAGAGATACCAAGACACCTCTTGGAAAATTATAAAAGAAGGAAGTTGAGACTTTTTGAAGGGGCTGT
>NEWO01000202.1:1003611-1014594 GCA_003013225.1 Phalaenopsis aphrodite
GATGGACAATAGTTGATATTAAAGGAATTAGTCTTCAATTTGTATGCATAGAATTCATATGGAAGAGAACTGCAAACCTAAGGCTGATCCTTAAAAGAGATTGAATCCTATTATGAAAGAAGTTGTAAAGAAAGAAATTTTAAATTGGTTAGATGCTGGAATTATCTACCTTATTTTAGATAGTGCTTTGGTTAGTCCAATTCACTACTTTCCTAAGAAAGGAGGAGTAACTATGACAGTGAATGAACATAATGAATGAATACTTACTAGACAAGTCACAGGGTGATAAATATGCATTGATTATAGAAAATTAAATCTCTCCACAAGGAAATATCATTTTTCACTAACCTTTCTAGATCAAATACTAAATAGACTAGCTGGGCATAAATACTTTTATTTTCTAGATGGATATACTGGTTATAATTAAATACAAATAACTCCTAAAGATCAAGAGAAAACATTGTTTACGAGTTCTTATGGTACATATGATTTTAGAAGAATGTCTTTTGGTTAATGTAATGCCCCTGCTACATTTCAAAGATGTATGATGACAATTTTTTGTGATTTAATTGAAAAAGGGATTGAATTCTTTATGGATGATTTTTTAGTGTTTGGAACTTCATTTGACTCATATCTAGAACATTTATCTAAAGTTCTCAAATGGTGTGAAAAAACAAATTTAGTCCTTTATTGGGAAAATGTCAGTTTATGGTAGCAGGAGGAATTGTATTAAGACATCAAATATCATAAAATGGTATGGAAGTAGATTCTGCTAAATTTAAGTGATCCCTAATTTACCTTATCCAACAAACGTAAGGGAAATTATGAGTTTTTTAGGACATGCTTGTTTCTATAGATGATATATTGAAAACTTCCCAAAAATTGCTAAGCCTTTATGTCATTTACTCGAGAATAATGCAATTTTCAATTTTGATGAAGAATTCCTAAAAGATTTTGATTTATTAAAGGAAAAATTAGTCACTGCACCAATTATAGTTTCACTAGATTGGGGAAAACCATTTGAATTGATGTGTGATGTCAGTGATTATGCTATTGGAGCTGTTTTAGGACAAAGATGTGATAAAATTTTCAAAGTAATTTACTATACTAGTAAAACTTTGAATAAAGCCCATATTAATTATACAACAACTGAAAAAGAGTTATTAGCAATAGTATATGCTTTTGATAAATTTAGATCATACTTAATTGAAACTAAATGTATAGTGCATACAGATCATTTTGCTATTATGTACTTAATGAAAAAGAAGGATGTTAAACCTTGACTTATAAGATGGATTCTTATTTTGTAAGAATTTGACTTTGAAATAATAGATATAAAGGGGATTAAAAATCAAATTGCTGATCATTTCTCCAAGCTTGAATTAGAAAAACCACTCTACTTTGAAAAAGAAATTAATGAAATTTTTTTAGATGAAAAACTGTTCAGTATTAATGAGTGGTGTGTTCTGTGTTATGCTGACATTATGAACTTTCTTGTTAGTGATATTATACCCTATGAAATGACATACCAATAGAAGAGGAAATTTGTATCTGAAGCTAAATTTATTTTTGGGATGATCTATTTTTATATAAACAAGGGAAGGATCTGATTATTCAAAGATTTGTTCCTTTAGAAGAGACTTATGAAATTATCCAAAACTATCATAATTCCGATTTTGCGGGGCATTTTTGTGTTGATAAAATAACATACAAAATTTTACAATCTGAATTTTATTGTTCTGCAATCTTTAGAGATGTTAATGGTTATATCAAAACTTGTGATAGATGTCAACGTGTAGGCAAGATTTCTAGAAGAAATGGGATGCCCTTCAATTATACGTTAGAAGTTGAAATATTTGATGTTTGGGGATTAGATTTCATGGGACCATTTATACCATCTTTCATAAATTTATATATACTGTTAGTAGTAGAAAATGTATCGAAATGGATAGAAGTTGTTGTTATACCTCGATGTGATGCTCTAAGTGTTGCAAAGTTTTTAAAAACAAATATATTTTACAAATTTGGGATGCCGAGAGTTATCATGACTGTTGGGGGAAGTCATTTCAGAAATTTCATAAAGGAGAAATTGTTAAAGAAATATCATATAAACTATAGGATTACTACTACTTATCATGATCAAACAAGTGGTTTGACTGAATTATCCAATCGTGATATTAAAAGAATTATGGAAAAATCTATAAATCCAACAAAAAATGGATTTGTTGGTCAAACTTGATTATGCTTTGTGGGCTTATAGGACTGCATATAGAACTTCTATAAGAATGTCCCCATATAGGCTAATATTTAATAAAACCTTTCGCTTACCAGTTGAACTTGAGCATAAAACATATTGGGCGATTAAAGAGTTCAATTATAATTTAAAAGTTGCTGGTGAGAAAAGATGATTACAATTAAATGAGCTTAAAGAAATAAGGAATGAGTCTTATGAAAGTGCAAAGATTTACAAAGAAAAAACAAAGATGTGGCATGATCGAAGAATTCTTACTAAAAATTTTTAGCTAGGGCAACAAGTTTTGCTATATAATGCAAGGTTAAGATTATTTCCAGGCAAACTTAAGTCCAGGTGGATGGGCCCATTTGTTGTGATGAAAGTTTATCCTTGTGGAGCTGTGGATATCAAACATCATAATACTGATAAAATATTTAAAGTGAATGGTTATAGATTGAAACCCTATTTTATAGGGGATCAACTTAAACTTAATGATTGAATGATGTTGGGTTAACCAGAATAAGCACTGGTTACGTTGGGCTAACGACGTTAAACCAAACGCTCTGTGGGAGGCAACCCATAGTTATAAGTGTGCTTTTGTTTTGAATGTTTTTTGTGTGTGATTAAGAAAATTTGCGGTAGTATTTTAAAGACTATTTCATGTTAGTAATGATTTTAAGACTTTATTAAGTGACTTGCACATGTTAGAATGAGTATTTGGACGCTAAGTTACTCTGCGTTAAATCAATTACTGGCGCTTAAGCTCAGGCGATAAAAACCATGTGCTAAAATGCAATTTCTAGAAGTTTTAACCACCAATTGGTTAACTTAAATGTGTCATGGTAGTTTTAGGAATTGTCTAAGAGTTATAGGAAGGATTTTGGCCTATAAATTAAAGGGTTTTATAAAGATTTTTCACCACAATTCAAATTCTAACGCTAAAGTCTAAGAGAAAGAGAGATTTGGAGAAAATTTCTTCATGGGAGATGAATTTCAAGAAAAAGGAAGAGGCCATGAGGAAGAAATTCATTAGTTAGAGTGCAAAAAAGATGTATAACAGTTTCTTAGCCATTAGTATCGAAGGAATATGGGAAAAAATCAACAAAATTGAGGTTGATGTGGCTTCAATTGAGGCAGGTAAATGAAGTTAATGTGCATCTAAAGCATATAGGGTGGAAATTAAAAAATACAATTTAGCCATACCATTTATATAGAGGAAACAGAGAAGGTGTTGTATCTTAAACAGAAATGGATTAAAGAAGATTGTATCAGAGCTCGTCACCACCGTCCGTTTTATCAACTTTATATTCCAAATGCCCAAAGAGAGACTAATGTGAGATAGAAATTTATTCCAACAAATGAAGAATGGAATTAAATTCTATACTAATGTTTGCTTTTTAAGAGGTGTTTTAAGTATTAGTGTTAAGTCTTATTTTAAGTTTTTATGTGATTATGTATGTTATTGCGTAAGATGTCTAGTGTTTTTATTTAGAAAAATTTTCTTATCTGAGACTCTATGGAATGAGAATTAAGTATTAAATGTTGTTTGTAATATTTCGTGAATGAATATAAGTGTTTGTTTGTAAAAAAATTGTGTTATTTTAGCCTCGAATCGAGTTAGTTATATTGGAGAATTTTGAGAGAGATGAGAGTTAAAGGAGAGGAAAATAGTCATTTAAGTGTTATAAGACCATTTAGGGGTGGTTTACTTAGGCTAATAGTGCATTTTATTTAAGTTCAAAAATATAAAAAAATTGTGCACTGTCGTCTAAGCATCACAACCCCATGCTTAAGCACAAGGCAACCCGAGAGGCAGGTGCCTAAGCGCCACATATCTGTGCTTAAGCATTGGTTCATGAAAAGAGGTTCATGAATGGTTAAAAGTGAAAGTTAACCCCTAAAAATGCCATTTTTTCTCCTGTCACCATCTTCTTCTTCTGACGTTCACAATTTTGAGTTTAGGGCAAACCTTTTTGTGGAGTATTCTTGGTGGATTCGAGCCAAATTTGCTAAATTTGGATTTCTTGAGGTAAGAGCTTCACTTTTATGTAGAGTTTTTGGATTTTCACCATGTATTTTGACTACATTTGGAGAAACCCAAAAATCACTTTTCATGGTGAAAAGTGGATAAAAATTTAAGAAAATTACATAGAAATTATAGTTTAAACTTATAAGAGTTGAGTTTAGTAGATTACACTTGACCTTTGAAATTATTGTGGAATTTTGTGAAATTTTAGAAATGACACAAAGAATGAAGAGGAGCAAGGGGAAGTCACTTCAATTTGAGCAAGTTTTTGAGTTCAAAAGAGCTGGACAGATATGATGATGCTTTATAGTCATGAAAATTGATTGTTGAGTGGTGTTTTAAAAATCCAAGTGGATCCATGAAGGATTTGATCGTTCACTGACAATAGGAACGATTCTGTTGTTTTTCTATTATGGCTGTGATTTCTATAGTGTCGGAGTTCTATGCAAACCTCCTTGAGGCAGAAGAGGATTGAGTCATGGTCAAAGACAAATTGGTGCCTTTTTTACTGGAGGTAATCAACATGTTCTACCATTTACCACTTGATACTTTATGTTTTTATTCAAACTATAGTCCTACTGAGATGAAATTGGATGAGATTATATCAGTTTTGACTATTTGAAGGGGACTCTAGAAAATTATAAATAAGAGGAGAGTCAATTTTTCCACTTCAAAGTTAAGTGCACCATCAAAGGCATGGAACTACTTTCTTTCAGCTCGTCTGTTATCGACGAATCATCTTAGTGAAGTTACGAAGGTGATAGCAATGTTGAATTATTGTATTCAACAGTGCAATTATATCAACATTGGAGCTTTGATTTGTTGGACTATCATAATTTCTGCTACTGTTTCTACTACCGCAGGTTTAGGATTTGCTTCCTTAATCTTTTCTTTGTGTGAGCAAGTCGGAGTTAGATATGATAGTTGGGAAGAAGTGTTGTTGCCTCTAAAACTGATTACAAGTGTGAATGTGAAATCATATTCTGAACACTCTAATTTTTTTTGGAGAAGAGGATTTTCGAGAAGTTATGGAATGTCGACGTCTGCTGCATCCACCTCCACTGCTTCTACATATATACCATCTACTTTGAGACCATCTACATCTAGAGGTCAGCCTACTGAATCTCAAGATCAATTATTGTAGAAGATGATGGATAATAATAATTTTACCACAGATAAGGTTTGAAATTTAGAAAAGTTTGTAGATCCTATTGATGGGTATGTCAGAAGACAAAGTGATTATGAAGAGAAGTTTCACTCATCTTAGGAGAGCATTATTAAGGGTAACCAAGGAGTGGAATTCCCTTCATATCCAAAGTATCCTGATTATGAGTCTACAACATTTTGGGATAGCGGTGACACTAACGATGATGATGAGGAGGACTAAGTTATTTTTATGTTTGTATTATGTAATATACTTTGTGGTGTGCACTTGATGCATTTGAGTTTGTATACTTGTTGGACTATGTGGTGAGTTAGACTTTTTTTTTTTAATTGTTATTGTAATGTTTTTGTTTTGTTAGTATTGTGTTTTAAATTCTGGGGTAGTAATTGTTATTGTGTAATGTGTTTTAGCTAGTTAAGAATGAACTTTTTTTTATGTCTTATGAAAGTTGAAAATCTTGCTAGCTTTAATGGTAAACTTTAATTTCAGAAACTTGCTACCCTTTAATTTCTTTTTTCGTATCAGTGTGATTATTTTTATGTTGAGATTGTGAAATCAAAGTTAGTGTGTTTGTTTTCTTTTATGTCTGTATCCACTACTTAGCAGTCTAATGAATCTCTATTTGTTTAAAAGTAAGAAATTTGATCTAAGATTAATTTTACTCCTATTTTTAGTTTTGTACCGTATAATTAGGGTGTTAAAATTCATGTAAGCATGTTATTTCAAATTCCATTCCTACCTATATCTATGTGCTGTTAAACTATTTAATTTTATTAAAAATTTAAGTTTGAGGGGGTATGAAAAATATTTTCTAAACTTGAATTTTATTTATTCTCAAATGAGCTACAAGTGAATTTGATTTGAAAAGAAAAATGATCATGTATATGAAGTTATATTAGGGAAGTAAAATTTTGATTATAGAAATTAGTAAAAAATTAGTTAAAATTTTATAAGTGATGTAGAAAAAATTAAATTTAAAAGTTTTTAAATGTATAAATAATAAATATTATGTAACTATCTTTAGTAGGAGATATTGTATTTTTGAAAAATTTAGAAATTTAGACTTTTATTTTTTATACTTAAATTTCTTTTATTGAAATTAATTTTGAAAACTATTATTATGTTCTTAAGTAAAAGAAAATTATCAACTCTTTGTTTTGGGAAAGGAAGTGTGGAATTCAAAACCATTAAAGGTCTATCCAGATATAGTAATCCTTTCCTAAAATAGGAAAAGAAAAAAGAAAAATAAAAAGAAAAAGAAAAAAAAAGAAAAAGAAAGAAAAAGAAAAGAAAAAGAAAAGAAAAAGTTTAAAAAGGGAGGAGAAGCTTGAGGATTAGAGTCTAATCGGAAATTGGTTCCACATATGATCTTTTTAAAATATAGAACTTAAGAAACTCTTAAGCTTAATGATATAATATATTAAGTAAAATTACAATTAATAAAAATTTTTAAATGAAGGAAATAAAATGCTTAAGTTCTATATTTGGAAAATCTACAAGTATTTCTGAATTAGATAAGAACTCATATTTTTCATGCTTCATCAGTTTAAGGATTTCTAAACTTTAAGTTCGTCTCATTCACTAGATTTTTTTCTAAATTAGATTATTATATTTCTAGAACAAAATTTTAGAACCTCCTAAACAAACTCATATACATTATCATATTTATTTATTTTTTAAAGATTGAAGTGCCACTTAAGGACAAGTAACATTTTAAATTTTGGAGGTTTTGATACACCTAAAATATAGTGTTTTTATACAGATTTTATACCTATTTTTGAGATATTATGCTTAAATGGAAGGTATTTGTGTGGTTTTCTTTCAGGTGGAAGTAAAAAGGTGAAAATACTAAACAGAGTGAAAAATGATCAAATTTGGAGAAAAATGCAAAAATGGTGTAAAATAATCTTTGCGCCTAAGCGCTAGAACCAAAGCTTAAGCGCCGGTGAAATAGAGAAGGCTGCGCTTAAGTGTCAGAGGCCTCGAGCTTAAGCGCCAATGAAAGTTACTTGACAGGTTAATTCATTTTGACGAATTTTAAAGGGACATTTGAGTCACCTATTGGCAAAAATGGGTGGTTATAACCATAAGGACGAAAATATAATTAAAGAACGTGTGAAAGGATGAATTCATGGGTAAATACATTGAATCATGACACATTTTATAGAGACACCAAAGCATCTCTTAGAAAATTATAAAAGAAAGAAGTTAGGACTTTTTGAAGGGGGGAGTCCTGAAAAATCTTAAAAAGTTTTGAAAAGTTCTTAAAGAAGTTCTGGAAGAAGCATTTGGAGAAAATTTCAGGCACCACAAATTTATTTTCCTTTTATTTATAGTTTTAATTTGAGAGTTAAGAGTATTGTAAAAGAGGAGAGATTCAAAGGAACTTCAAGAATGTAGTGGAGGATTTGAGATAAGTTTTTATCTTGGTTTTAAACTACTTTTGGTTTTTATTGAGACTTCTTGTTGGTTTGAAAATGATTTCTACTTTTAAACTAAAGTGTGGTTTGTTTTCTCCATGGATTCTAAGTAGTTTTCTTTATCTTTCTCCTTAAAATAATAAGTAATTAAAGTGTTGGATGGAAGTTGTGGAGAGTATTAATCTTTAGTGTGGGAAGAAGTTGTGAAGATTTAATTCCATGCACTTCATTTACTTCTTGATATGGCCCATCTAGATGTTAAAATTTGTTGTGAGAACATGTAAGAACTAGGATGAAATTTTCTCAGTCAACAATTAGAAAGAATTACATGAGATTGTATGAATGAGAATGTTGTTCATATGATTGAATGCAAATAAATAAGGATATAATCTTTGAAGAGTGTAGAGTTAGAGGACTTTAAAGTGACAGGCTAAAGCCCACAACTTGGTTTATTGTTTTAGATTTTGATACGAGATGTTAGCCCCCTGATGGAGGGAACTGAGGAACTCTAGAGTGAGAGCTAGTATCTTCCCTACCTAACCGGTCTTCAGAATTATTCAAACTTTAAATTGGTCAATGTTCTTTATAGCATCTCTAGTAAGGGTAAAGAATAACATTGCTCCTATTTGGAACAACACAATTTGAATACTTCCACAATAGAATTCCTATACCTATTGCTGATTCATGATAAGTAGAAAGATATTTTGTATTCAGTGCTTTTCTTTTACATAAACTCAACTTATTTTTAATAAGTTTTTAAGTCATTTTCAAACATTAAAAATACCAAAAAGTGTTTAAATTTCATTCTTGTGATAAAAACTATAGTATAAGTATTTGTCCTTTTAAAGTAGAAAGTTTGTTACTTTAATTATTGCATACTGTGAACAATCCCTATGGGTTCGATATTCGAGGCTCAGTCAAAAATTCCTATATTACTTGATAACGATATGTATACTCGCGTAGTATCCATATATATATATATATATATATATATATATATATATATATATATATATATATATATATATATATATATATATATATATATTAAGTTAAAAAGTAAAATTCTTATTTTCTCCAGGATCAAGTTTTTGGTACTATTTCAAATTATGAAAGATAAGTGAAATATATAATCAAATACATTGTTATATTGTTGCATATAAACTATCGGGATCACCTTTCCCATTTGATACTCCTTGTTCTAATCATTGAAAAGTCTTATCTTTTGGAATTCTTGAAGACAATATTTTTTTATCTAAATTTAGAGTTATCTTATGTGACCTCGGTTATTTGAGACGTATGTAACTATAGGAGCTTGCCTCTATAAGGAGCTTTAAGAACTCGGGTAATTTAAACCCTACCTAATTCCTTATATTAGATAGAGAATTTGTCGATCAACATAAAAATAGTTTTTGGTAGACTAAAATGAATGTCATAAATTTTTTAGTCTATCTAATCCAGCACCACCAGCAAGTAGTGTATCTATCATTTGAGGTAGTCATATATATAACAATCTTTTAAAAACGAGAGTCGGGATATCCATTCCGGCGGCCAAAAATTTCTAAAACTCTTAGCGACTGATAGCCCTAATTAATTAAATTGGCTAGATTGCAACATCAAATAATATCATCTTCAAATTAAAGCCAAACAATAAAATAGTTTGGGAAGCCACTGAGGTTCTCCTTAGGATCTATCACATCCCCTACTTTTCTTTCCTTTAGATTCCATAATAATTTTTTTTTATTTGATCCTTTCCCGCTTGGTTTTCTATGTCTGACCTTGAAACCCTAAATGTTGAATTCTTGATGACAAATACCACAGACTATCATTGCTGGTATTTTTAAATGATTTGGGTCATTTAAGATGTAATTAAATATAATGGCTTACCCTTATATAAAACATTAAGAACTCAGGTAATATAAAACATATCTAATCTTTATATTAGATAGGGGAACTTATAGATCAACATATAAAAGGTTCGCAGACCAAAACGAATGTCATAACTTTCTTTAGTTTATTTAACTGAGCCTCACTACCAAGCAATGTGTCTATTCCTCGAGATAGGTGTATTGCTTGTAATATTGTGTCTAAATGTTTAAACTATCAAACGTATGAGATCTTGTTAGCCTCATTTTTAAAAATTAAAATATTATTTTCAAAAATCAATTATACATATATATTTAATCATATATATTATTAAAGTGACGACTGACAACTACCTTTATCACTATGAAGGAGAAATTAGCTAGTAGGCTTATTTTACAAGTTTCTAGAATGTGTTAACTCTATTTTGCAAGGATGCTATAAAAAAAAATAAGTGTTGTAGTAACCTAGGACCTATCTTTCAAGCCATCATTTTTTTTGTAAAGTTAGGAAGTGTTGTGGTCAATTGATTACTAAAAATTGAGCTATCCAAAAGAAGTCAGAACACAAGGCAAAGGATGAACCTCAACTAGACCATCAATGTTACTTTACATGATGTCAGTCAACTAATTTGACATAGGTCTAAGATTGTCATTCACATGGTTAGTATGTATGTGTCTTGTGCTATCTCCATAGGCATGCCCACATTATAAGTTGGGCTTGTGTTTGTCCCTTTTTGCCTAGATTATCAGTAGACTTACTTAAGGACTAAATTTTATACCCTAAACAAAGAAAAAACTTTAACTTAATCTTTAAGAGTAAAATCAAACTCATGACTAAAATAAATTGTAAAAATCATTTCATTTACAACATTAGCAAATGACATGCATATAAAACAACCTCAATTGAAATTAAACAAAATTGAATAAAAACCCCTTTTCAATTTAGGAATATAAACAAGAATATGACTTGTGGGCATATAAATAACATATTTCTTCTATGCTTTCACCTTCAAGCACTCACTCATTGCACAATAGGGGAATGGTTTAACCTATGAGAATCATTTCACCAAATGGAAGAAAGTTCTGCCCTCTATATACATTTTACCTTATAAATTGATCTTCTAAACATTCATCATCAAAGACTTACATAACTCATTATACAACTTACTTTGACACACTCAATACTAATCAAAGATAATAAAATACTTGAGTCTTATGAGATGAAAAAATAATTAGATTTCAAGTCTCAAAAATATATTCATATTAGTTCTAGG
>NEWO01000202.1:1026394-1040868 GCA_003013225.1 Phalaenopsis aphrodite
ATGTGATGGTTTTTTCACCAGCTCTTAATTGACTTTGCAAACTTATCACTTGTGAGGTTTAAATCCGTTGAGAAATACAATGACTCGGGAGGGCTATGATTTCACCTAATTAGTGGATACAACACTTCATTCTAGGCAGAGCCATGGTGATCACCTAAAGGAGAGTGCAAATAAATAGGGAGATAAGTTTAGATCGGCGTAGAATTGGTTAGTTCTAAAGTGACGGGCCAGATTCGTATCAATTTGGCTTAAGGTTTTGTACCCTAACGCTTGGATTTGGTCAATATAGTGGCATAGGCTTAGGGGCATCTAGAGGTGAGATACTAGATAGTTCTAATGGGAATCGAGATGTTAAGGAATCATCCTTAAGTTAGCCAAAGTTCTTTGATAGCACAGGGAGAGGGTAAAGAATAGGTATGCTCCTATTTGTCACTGACTACTTTAAAATCCAAGCATTTCATTTCTTCACATTATCTTGGTCATTATGCAAGATGAGTAGTCTTTAACATCTCAAAATTCTCTGAACCAATTTATCCAGACAAATTATCTTTAGATTTAATATTTTCATTTAGAAATAGTTGTTACAAAAATCACTTTAGTCGACATTCCAAACTTAAGCCTGATAGTAGTAAATTAGAGTTAGCCTAAGGGATTTAGTACATTACTTCTCTGTGGAATTGTTATTGGGGTCTTAAAATAAAACCTACATTACTTGAAATGATACGTATACTTGTGTAGTACCAATAGTATGTAACTTATTTCCTAAATTTTATAACATTTTGATTTTGCACACTAGCAGCTAAATTTAAATAGAGTAAAGTTTTTTGCCATCTTTTGGAAGTTAAATTATTGTGTAATTGCAGGTAGGGTCAAGTTTTTAGAGTCATTGCCGAGGCAGCTTCGGTAAGAAATTTTAGGAGAATTTTAGTTAAACCTGTAAGACATAGATTTAAAAATTATAGTATTATTATATAGTGTGTTTAATATTATGTGTTTATTTTTTTTTAAATCTAAATTATCAAAAATAATTTTGATATCTATCATATTAGTTAAGCTTTACATTTGTATGTGTAGTTCAGAAGCTACAGACCTTGAATTTTATGACTCAGATTGAGAGAGGACTTTTAAGAGGATTATGAATCAAAAAAGACTTCATGAATTTAATGTAAAAAAGTTGGATCAACAAAATTATGAATATTCAGTTCTACATTATAATGTTAGGAGCTTTGACAGAGTAAACCACAATAGGGTAGCGAATTTTCATGAAGATATGCTAATTATTTTAACTTCTCAGATTACAGATATCGTGAGGAAGTTAGATCAATATGTAGAAAGTTATTCTCAAAGACCCTCAAACATTGAGTAAAATTCATTTGGACATTTGATCAAGACTAAGTCTTTTGAAACTAGCAATGAGATATAAAATACTTATTTTGATTATTATAATCCAGTTTGGGAAAATTGTTCAAAATTTAACTGGAATAAAAATTTTGGAGGAGAAGACCAATTGTGGGAATATAATCAATTTAATCAGATATGTGATTGGAACAATCAAGAGAAATTTAATGATGGACTTTCCTTTCCTTATAGATTTAACTCCAACATACAACATGAGGAGAAGGAATTACTATTAAAAGAGGTTATGATTCAAACGGTGAGTCATTTGGAAAGTCAAGGGGTCGTAATAAAGATTATAGAAAACCAACTAGGGTAGGTTATTAATTTAATTAACAGTTACCCCCAATATGTTTTACTTAGTGACCATGAGACAATCCTTGAAAAGAAGAATGGTGAATAAGATAAAGCTATCCAACTAAGTAGTGGAAGAGAATAGGAAAATATGGTTCAAATAAATGTTGAGTTGAGAAAAGATGAAAAGGAGATTGAAAGACAAATGAAAGAAATTCCTAAGGAAAAATAAAAACTTATTTCATCAACTAAGATAAATATAGAAAAACCACCTTCACCATTTCCTCAGCCTCAAGGGGAGAAGTGGAAGCTAACTTGTAACAAAAGAGCAACCTAGTCGAATTTGATCCAAAATCTGAAAAACCAACTGAGAATCCAATCCAAAATTTGAGAGATCTTAAACTATTATATAGAGGTAAATTTCTTACAAAATTAAAAGATGATATTAATATGAAAATTGAGAAAATCATTATAAGAATATTAGATCTAGAAACTATCATGAGGAATTATGATTTGAATCGATTTGAAATGAAAAAGTTGAGTGAAAACTAAAATTTGAGGATATTATAGGAATCTTTGAATCTGGAAAAGATTGGGTTGTTGTTCAACGATTACTAAAATAGAATTTTGATCCAGGAGGAATTATTTGTCAGGTTGATAACGTTAAACCAAGCGCTTTATGTTATCAATGTGCTTTGATTTAGTATGCTTGAGAGCCATGATTGTTAGTGTTCTATTATGTTTGCTTTATTGTGGATTGAATAGTTTGATTGAAGTTAGTGGATGTTTGGATTTTTTGTGAATTGATATGATCTTTGTGACCTGAGGGAGGTGATTCCTTAACTTCTTATGATGGCTAGACTCGTTTATGGTCTCTTGTTGTAGTTCGATTAACGAGTCCACTATGACTCCAGTCTCAACAAGAATTGAGTTTTACAAGATACATTTTGAATTTGAACAGTGACATTTCCATCTTAATTTTGTTACTTCCTTTCTTTGAACTTGTTTTCATTTGATAGGAGTTATGAACTTATTTGATGAGCAACATGTGGATGATCTTATACTACCCTTATAATTGTTGGGGGTGCTTAATTAAAAGGAAAAGGTGATGCTTGAGGTTGGTGCTCAAGAGCCAATATGTCAAAGATAATCGTATCCATGGGATTAGACTCTATAAAATCATTTATAAGTACCCAATTTATTAGTGTGGTGATTTTGTTAGAAATTGGAAGTAAGGTAATGAGATGTGATGAGTTAAAGGAAGAATTGCCCTCATTTATCATGTGTGTTTGTGTTTGTATCACCACAATATAAAGATTTGGAGAACACTTAAATATATATATATATATTTGTATGTCAATACCAGTTATGCTTGTTAGACCTTTCTTTAGTTCAATTTTATTCTGGCATGTTTAGTTTAGATTTACTTTTTGTTGTAAATTGTTCCATTCTGATGAATACTTGTAAATGTTTCTGGTAGACATTTGTTGTAGATAGAATTTATGAATTGTTTTTCTTCCTGCTTATATTTTTTGTACTTAATGTTATACATGATAAAAATTAAGTTTAGGGGTAGGAAGAAAAATAAATTTCAAAGTTAGTATACTTCCTCTTAGTTTAATATCATTGAAAGCATGTTTTAGGCTAGATTTATTTTCTTCTGCAGTCATTATATCCTGTTATGCATGTATATGAATTTGATTGGATGTTGTAATTGCCGGTAAATTCAATTTTTATTTTTCTTCATAGGACATTTTATAGAATTGAGTGCAAAATAATTAAAATTTTAAGTTTATGGGAGGAAGAAAGATAAATTTCAAAGTTAAACTTTATTTATTCTTAAAGAAACTACACATAAATTCTATTTTGATTTTTTATTATGTGGAGTTATTTAAGAATACTAAAATTAGAAATATAGAAATGTAAAAGGAAAACTTAGTAAAGACTTTAGTAAAATGAATGAAGCTAAAGTTAAGATGCTTAATAGAAAATAGTAGAAAAATGACTTTATTATTTATATTGAGAAAAATTGTATTTTTTAAAATTGAGGATTTTTAGAATAATACTCTTTTCTAAGAATTTATAGTCTATTAAAAATTCTTTTTCGAATACTACATTTTAAGTTAAGGAAAGAAAATAAGTTTTTAATTTTAGAAAATGGATAGTGAAATTCAAAATCATTAAAGGTTTATCCAGATATAGTAATCCTCCCCAGAAAAAAATAATAAAATTAAAAAGAAAAGAAAAAAGAAAGAAACGTACAATATGAAAAGATAGGAGAAACTTCAAGAATAAGACCTAATCAAAATTTGATTTCACTTAAATGTTTCTAAGGAAGAAAACTTAGGATCAATCCTAAGCTTAATTTCAGTAAGTAAAATTATTTTTGCTAGAAGCTATAAATTCTGAAATTATTTTTATTCAAAAAATCCAAAGTTTGGAAAATTTTCAATTAAATCTGAATTAAATAGAAAATCAAGATCCCTAAGTTTAATACTAAATATTCTTATACCATAGATATCATCTAATTTACTGTAAATTTTTTTAGGGTGGACTATAAGATTTCTAGAAAAAAAATTTAGTACATCTTAAAGAAATCCACAAACATAAATCGACATATTTTGAAAGCTGTAGTATTACTTGAGGACAAGTAACGTTTAAGTTTGATGGAAATGATCCACCTAAAAATTATCTGATTTTAGCGTACATTTCATGCTCATTTTGTGCACATTTTTAATGATATTACACTTTAAAGGAAGTTATTTTTTATATTTTTATCTTCAAGTACAATAAATGGACTTTTGGTGAAAATGAAGCAAAAATGGTGCCATTTGGAGCCAAATTGAGCAAAGAAGAAATTTCTGATCTGAGACATTTCGATATGACTTTCCATGCTTAATCTTGTTCATATTTATTCTATGTTTTTGAATAAAATTAAAAGTTAAAGGAAATTTGTTTTTATGTCTATCTTGTATGTATACCAATCTAGAGCACAACGGAGCTGAAACGAAGCGAAACGGAACTGAAATGGAGCGAAATGGGGCGAAGCATTGGAGTTGTGCATAGGGTGGCGCTATCGCACCCATAATGGCTCCATAGCGCCAGCATAGGTGCTAGAGTTCCCCAGGCTGACGCTATAGCCCCGGAGATAGATATTGGATGGCTTTTGGGTGATTCTAGGCCATTCCAGGATGTTCTGGAAGCTTGTGAACAAATTGCACGCCCCATAGAGTGATTCAATGAATCTAGACAATTGGAAAGGCTCTTGAATGAGGAGATGTGTCTCTTGGAATGAAAGGATGTGTCTCTAGGATGAAGAGTTGTGTCTCTTAGACAAAGGAAGAGTTTTTGTTTCTTTTTAAATAAGAGGGATGACGCCTTTCATAAAGGGTAATTAGGAAGTAATTAGAGGAGTCTAGAGAAGCAATTAGGAAGTGTTTTAGGAGGAGTTTGGTGTGGGTTTATGGAGATGTAGATTTCTTCATTTTTTGGAGAGATTGGTGAGGGATTTTGAAAGATGTGTAAGGAAGTATGAGCAGGCATGGATCGGCAGGAGACTTTGTTGGAAAGATATTTTTCTTTCTTTCAGAGGGAAAAAGCTAAGTATTGTATTCTTCATTTCCTTTAAATTACTGTAAACACTTTCGTGTGGATATTCTTTTATTTAAATGAAGTTTTCTGTTATGTTTTATTCATACCTCCTAAGTAATTTTCTTAACTCTTTTCTTTTAATATAAAGTTATGTCATATGTAAGAAAAGTTATTTTATGATAGAATTATTATTATTATTATGTAATGAGTAATATCTCCTTTACTTCCGTGACATAACTTAACTGACAATAAGTTATTATAAAATTTTTCGCATGTGAAACTAAGACTCGGGAGAGCAGTGATCTTGTAACTTGAGTGCACTCACATTGATCGGTTGACTAATAAAATAGTTAGGCAACAATGCAAATTTAAAGAATTTATAATTTAATCATCTGTTTCTATTAGATGATTCTATGTGACAGATAGTTGCATAAAACTAATAGAAAACTAAATGTACCTATATGCTCAAAAGTGGGTAGGTAGACCTATGTTCCTTGTTGGCACATAACTTATTACTTAATTCCATCAATCATTTTTACTATTGATGTCATTATCTTCATTTTACTTTTCTTTTGCAATGAAATAGATGCATGTTTAGGAATTTGGATTTTCTTAGAAATTCTTTTATTTTTTTAATGTGATGGTATTTTCATCGACATTTAATTAACTTTACAAACTGTTCTCTTGTGAGGTTTAAATACGTTGAGAAACACAATGCCATGAGGGCTATGATTTTACCCAACTAGTGGATATGACACTTAATTCTAGGCAGAGCCATAGCGATCACCTAAGGGGGAGTGCAAATAAATGGGGATATAAGTTTTGATGGGCGTAGAATTGGTTAGTTATAGAGTGGCATGCTAGATTCTTATCAATTTGGCTTAAGGTTTAGTACCCTGATGCTGGGATTCAGTCAATATAGTGGCATAGGCTTAGGGGCATCTAGAAGTGAGAGGCTAGATAGTTCTGATACGGAATTAAGATGTTAAGGAATCGACCTTAAGTTATTCAATGTTCCATGCTAGCACCAGGAGGTGGTAAAGAATAGGTATGCTCCTATTTGCCACTGACTGCATTAAATTCTAAGCATTTCATTCCTTTACATTACCTAGGTCATTGCACAAGAAATGTAGTTTTAACATCTCAAAATTCTCCAAACCAATTTGTTCAGATATGTTATCTTTAGATTTAATTTTTATTTAGGAGTAGTTGTTTCAAAAACCACTTTAATTGACATTCTAAACTAAGGCCTGATAGTAGTATACTAGAATTGGCCTAAGTGATTTCTTACCTTGCTTCTTTATGAGATCGATACTGGGGTCATAAAAGAAAATCTTATATTATTTGAAATGATACATATGCTTGCGTAGTACCCCTAGTGTGTAAAGTATCTTCTAAATTTTATAAAATTTTGATTTTGCATACTAGCCACTAAATATAAATATGGTCAAGTTTTGGTCATTTTTTGGAAGCTAAATTACTGCGTAATTGCAGGTCGGGTCAAGCATGCATGTTTTCAAACTGATCAAGTGGTTTAGATGACAACCCTTTCCAAGCAGGGTCGTAAGTTCATTGCATTTTGGTTGTTGCATTTCATTTCCCTTAGATTAGGGATCTAAGTTTTCACTTCTTTTAGTGAACTTCACCTTAGTTCTAGGATTTGAGGTTGTTCATATAGTTACAACATAAATTTTCACTTTTAGGCTTTTCCATGATTGTTTGATGTGCAATATAAGACTTCACGTTCTAGTAAGATATCAGAATGAAATATTAAATTTTCTTCAAAAACATCAAAGCCAAATAATAAGATTTTCGGAGGAAATACTAAGAATTCATCAGTATTTTCACTGTCCCCAATTATATTTTTTTTTGGATTTCGTTAATAACTATTCAACTTTTTTAACATTTCCCGTTTGGAATTTTGATGACCAATTCGTGAAGCCTATATTTAGAAATTGCTTCAAGACAAAACTTCAGGTTTAATTGAGAATTTTCTTAAGCGTTTTTTGTCTTTTAAGATGTAATTAATTATACGGGCATAGGAAATTTAAGATCCCAAAATTAATCTAAACCCTATTTATTATTCAGTCTTGATAGGAGAAAGATTTGCCGGTTTAATCGTACACCATTACAAATATCCAAAATTTCTTAATTTAAATAATTAAAACCATCATCAAGTGATATTTCTATATTTTAGAATGTCATATGAATTTTCATGATATGTTTTACTATTTAAATAACCACACATTCGAATTTGTACGATATTCAAAGCCCCATATCAAAAAAATAAACCAACATGCATGGAGGGAAATCAAAGGCAACAGTGCCCTTTTGAATCCTTACTAAGTTCGTATTCTCCCTCATTGTTCTTAGCCTTTCTTTTCCGTTTATATCTCTGTAACCAGCTATTATTTTTAATTTACGCGTAAGGTCTAGTCACATATGTTTATTTCCATCCAGAATCTGTGCGTCTTTTTGTATTTTTAATTCAAGCAGGAAAGGGTAAATCTATATTGCTTCCACTAATCATATGGTTTAAAGTTCTTTAGTTTGAGTTAGGGAAATAATTTTATTAACTGTTGTAGGCTTCTATTGGCTAGATTTTTTGAGGATGGTCAGACCGTTAACGGTTTGTATATAACATTTCGCGTACAAATGTGCCTCTTTTTATTGAAGGCAAATTCTTAGTCAACGGACAATTCTCATTTGCTTCTTTTTATATTTAAAATTTTTATTTTGATTTTCTTATTTGTTCCTTTGTTTACTAATTGTCTCCATTTGGCTACATCAAAGGCAATTTCATTAAATAGGTTAATGCAGGCTCGTTATTGTTTAAGAAAAAATAGGGCTTTGCTAAGAAGGAACGTGCTGGTTCAGTTGACCTTAGTTGAAGAAACATCCTGCGGGTATTGACATTCGGTAAATTTTTGAATTGGCCATATAATATATTATTCAAATATACTTACATGTATGTTTCTCTTATTATTATGATGTCATAGTTATATTAGAAAAAGTGGTGCCCAATTTTTCACTTACAATCATTTCTTAAACCACTTTTTCATAGCTATTTTTCCCGTTAATTCACGCTTTCCTCAACAAACCTTGAAGGAAGGAAAAAGTCAGGAAATAGGATAGAAATCTATTTAGCGTTTGAGATCGAGTCAAAATGCTGCGTGACAAATCCTAAAATATCTTTCGGGTCACCCCCAGATATAGAGCATTGGTCAGATGAGAAGAATGAGGAAGAATGTCATATTTGTAATGAGAAGCATTATTGGTGCCACTTCATATTTGTAACTGCTTAGTTTGGTTTGTTGGTCGTCATTCGATTGACTGATATTCATTGGGTTAGTCGATATATATTTGGTCGGCTTTCCTGAGGGAATCCTGAATTGAGATCTTATTCTTTATGAAGGTTTATTTCTTCAAGCGTATCATAGTTATCTAAAGAGCCTCCTTCATTAGAAGGAATGGTGCCTACTGAGGGTTGGAACGAATATTGACATGTTCTGCGAATGTACTACAATCTTTTGAGGAGCCGATATTGCATGGTCATCTCTAGTTCTACAGTACAGTGCATATTTGTTGAGAATATGATTTCCTTACGTTTGGTCGACTCGAATTCCCACTAAATGAAGTGATACTTGATGGTTCAGTCTTTTGGCTGAAAACCCAATCCTTTTGTAATCTCATTATAAGGTTCATCAAATTTTTTCTAGGTTTAAATACTTCCCATAATTGTACTCTCTGAATTTTTGTGCCAGTAATCCCAACAAATCGGGTGTGATTTGTGCTTTCCAATTTCACTTTCAAAGCTCCTGTCTTAGAGTAAATTTTAGTAGGGGACGAGAATGTCGAGTGCTAAAGAGCCTATGAGCAAAGAAGCGCTGATGTGGCATTCAAGCTTACAAACGTTAAGATCTGACCTTCAGTGAGTGAGAAGAAGAAAACAAAAAGCTCCAAGCAACCCCAAAAGAAAAAAAACCAACTGAGAGGCAACTGACCAAATAGAGGCTTGAGGACAGTGGCGGACAGGTTGGTGCCAAAAAGTTGGCCAAGAGGCTAGTCCGGAAGGTGCCAAAATGGTGAAATAGGCAATAAAAAAGATGCGGTGGGTAGAGAAAGTTGTAGAGTCTTCCGACTCGCTGCCACTCCTAGAGTTGGGAATGAGGATGGGAGTGTGTATCAATAATGCTCTTGTGTGGGCTCTGAATATGATCTATCAGTGATCAACTTAGATGCCACGACAAGAATAGAAACATATTGAGGTGGCCACACAAATTCTGTTGTCAGGAGGTTCTTTGCATCAGTCTTTGGTTGGTGAGGCTATTTAGAGTGATTCTCTCTACATGTTGGGGAGAGTGTCTGTACATTGGAGATGGAGAGACTGATCAGTAATTGAATATTTTCTATTTTGATTCATTCTTCTGTTCTAATGGCACTGAATTTGATGTTGCAGATGAGACCATGCAAATCATCACTTCCCTGCACATAGAGGACGGAAAACTTCTTGAGCTGAAGACGCCTGTTGGACCTTCTGCTCTTGACCATGTGGAAGTGGCATATAAGAATTTGTCACCCCTTTCTGACACTGGGAGGGAGACGGATGCTAGGCAAGTATCATGAGTCTCTGGCCTATTTTATGAACAAATTTGTGGTCTCCTTAGCACGAGCAGTAAGCCTCTAGAGAGAGACCACCATATCAGATATGATAGATGAATTGGCGATCATTTACTTGAAAATGACAACCCTCCATTCTAAAGTGAAGACTATTTGAAGCGAATAGGAGGACGTCTGTGTGGCCATCTCGATCACTCATGTCTGAGCATAGGAAGAGAGTATAATGAAGTGTAAATTTGGAGGGAGTGTGTTGTGCACGAGTTTGGTGAGTCAAGGTTTGCTACTGCTTGAGGCTGTCGATGACCCGACTGTGAAAACCTTGTTATCATAAATAAAATTATATATATTTTTTAATTTTAAAAATCTTACTCATTGCATATTCTTGATTTTCATTTCAATTAGATGTGTATTTCGAGGATCAATGTACAGATATAAGAGATTTCAAATTCATCGTGTACCTTATAAATTGGGTTAAGCGGAAACATAGTGAGTACATTCATTTTCTTATTTATCACATCCTTTGATTGGTTTCAATTATAGCACCATGAATTCCAAGTATTCTCCTAAAATGTTTAGTTCAGTGAGGGAAATAGAGAGATCTACCTTAACAAATTTTGATTTTGAACTTCTATACGACACTTTTGTGTATGACACAAGTTTCGTTCATGAATGGGTAGATTCAGATCGTGTGCTACCTGGTATTTGAGGGATGCCATGTTCTATTAAGACAAATTCTAGTGGGGGCTTCGGTTTCCCCTTTGTACAGAGCTTTCATCGATTTTCAACCACTATGGAGTCGTCCTTCCTTAGGTTAAGCCAAATTCAATTGCAAGCACAATGACTCAATTTACCTACAACAAATGGAGATTCCTTAGTCGTGGGACTGTTTTTGCACATGTTATCCTTAATTGTAGAGACAAACGGGTATGTAACTTTTGGATCGACCTGAAAGTTTCATCTGATTGATTTGTAAAACAAGATGAATGACTAAATTTTTTTATTCCAGAAGGGTTCCATCGAAGACTAGGGCATAACAACTATGCCAACTGATAGCCCATCTTCTACCCCATCTCAAGGGGCTTGAATCGGCTGCCCTAGGTAGGCAATTATCAGTGTTTTAGTACACTAACCACTAAACCATTAATGTGGTGCTGAACCACAACAAATATAGTTTCGTGACTCCAGAGTTGTTGGCAACTCTGATGAGGTAGAAGAGACTACATAAGGCTGCTCGACATTCAAAGAAGGATGCAAGGGGAAGAAATATAGTAGGTGGATTTCCTCTAAGAGGGATAAATGACAAAACATAAGAAGGTGGCCCGACAGAAGGCAAAGTTATACGTTCCAGCATGCTTCCTTCAAAAGTTCAGTCATTATACAGAATAAGGTTACATGAGAGTTAATATTAACCGAACAAAAAATTACACTTGTGAATTTAGATAATTCAAAGGGCTAGCATCAAGACAAACTGACTCCTTCCTTTCGATCAGAGACCATAGAGTCCTCAGAGTGTCCTTCCACAAAAGAGGTTTCCTTACCGTTGACTTTTTGTTACATTTCTCTATCCGAGAGAGGAGAGACAAGAAGACAATTTTCGTAGTCTACATTAGCACTAATTGAACCAGCTGAGGAGGAAGATTTGGAAGAAAGTTTGAATGGGATCTTTAAGTCAGCAAAAGAAGTTGAATGTAGGCGCATTGATAAGGCTATATCTTATAACTCTGAATCTTTCGTCACTTTGCCTCCAATAAATAAAAAGTATGGTAATGATCACCAGATTCCCTTATAAAATAAGGGATCAAATCTCTTCAAAAATTCATATTCAAGATTCAAGTCAACAAGTGTTTAAAGGGAATGGTTCCTCTTAAACTTTGAGTCAGCTTAATATGGAACCTCTATTGTAGAAATCTTATAGTGAGCCGGCCTTGAGAAGCACTTAAAAAATCTCTACCCATTGAGTTATACCATTTAGTCCACCATTTTCAACTGCTTTGTTAAGTGTTGACACATCACACGACCTCGCTCTACTTGGCTATGAGAGAGAGGGCTCTTAAATCTAAGGTAAGGATTAGAGAATATCAAGAGTTTACAAAGCTTGCAGTAATGAGGGCGGTTAAGTTTGATACAAATCTAAATGATGTAAAGGTAGAGTTGGAGCTAGTGTCTGAGTAGGTATCTATTATCTAAGAGAAAAATGTTGAACTAACTGAGCAAATAGTCAGTATGAAAACAACTAAGTAGTTCCTTAATGCTATGGTTGAGAACTTAGAGGAGTGTCAAAGAATATCCATCGAGCAATTTGGCACAGTGGGGTTGGTTGACCTCAAATATTCTAACATAGAGAAATTCAAGAAGCTCTTTGAATCTTCTTCAATGTTTGAACATCAAGACGATTGTATGAGCGAAAATGTGGTGGATGAATGATCGTCTAAAACTCGACTTGACAACCCCTAGGCTTTGGTTTTCCTTTTTGTCTCTTTTTAACTCTCTCTCTCTTTTTTATGTGTAATCAAAATTAAACACATGACTGATTTTGTAAAAAACAATTATATGAATGAAATATGACATTTTTGTCCTTTATACATGTAATTTTTTGTCTGAGTGAACTAACCTTTTTTGTCATACTTCAATTTGTTCTTGAGCTTTATTTGATACAAGTTGAATGTTATATTCATTCCCACGGGCAAGTCAAACATCGTGGTGCTGTTGTCCGTCGTTGAGGATATTTGCGAGCTTTTTGGGTGTTATACTAAGAGTAGGCTTACTTTGGGTGACAACCCTTATGTGTGCCTATGTTTTATTTTATTGTATCAAAAATTTAAATTCGGTAGATGCACACCTCTTAGGAGGGTGGTGAATCACAATTTTTAGGGTGGTTTCCTTGGTTCCATTTGCAGAGCCTTATTGCTACGAAGCAGATAACTAGCCATGAAAATTAAGTCAAGACTTGGGAAATTTCTAAGTTTGAGAATTATGCAACTGAACATCATAACACTTCTTCTGGTCGTCTTTCTTAGGCACTTCAGTTCGTCGAGTCTCATTTTGAAGTTTGTTGACCTCACTTTTGGTTGAGATTTAGTTTTTCCTCTTTAGTAGCCTAGGGTCTAGCCATAAGACTTTCTTGTTGACTATTCCTAGAAAACTAGAAAAGAAACCCTCACCATTAAAAATTCCAAACTCCTCTTTACTCAACTTGAAGTTCCACATAGTGGTCCTAACCTCTAGCACTTAGTATGTGGGGTAATAAAGGGGGAGCCCAAGGAGAGTTCCATTAGGACTGCTTGACCTTAGGTGTTGGTCTAGACCTAATATACTTACCTTACTCACAATCACTCACAAATACAAACCCAAAATTTCCTGACTTTGATCCCTTAATCCTTTGGGAGACTCATGTAGATTGTCCCCTAAACCCACTGGCCCTAGGCTAGGGTTTAGCTAAGACCAGTAGATATAAGACCCAAATGGGGTTTCCATTGGTCCATAACTCATTTATGGTGGTTAGCTCCTCAATCTTACCTAAAATACTCAACTTGGCCTTTTTGCCCCCGAACTCCCCCAAATTACCCAAGTACCCTTGAAACCCTAAATTTGGCCAAAATTCCCAAATTTACCCAAAATACCCAAATTTATTCAAAAATCACTTCAAACCTTTTGAAAACATCCAAATTATCCAAAATCACCAAAAATTGCCAAATTACCAAAATACCCCACCTTAGCCCAAAATTTTAAAAATTCTAAATAATTCCAAAAACTCCCAAAACCTTCCAAATATTCCCAATTTCATTTTTCTCAACTACCACTTGATCCAATTTGACTGATTTGAGTATTTTGACCAAAACCCCCAAATTGCCTTTAAAGGCCCAATTTACCTAAATTCACCTCAAATGTCCATCAATTTGGTCCAAATTTCCTCCAATTTCTATCCTAAACTCAAATTCACCTTTCACATGACCAATCTAAACCAAATCCAATCTCAATTGACCCATGCTTTGAGCCCAATTTTGATCTAAATCAAACCCCCAATTTTGGCCATATGACTTAATCTCACCAAATTGAACATATAGCCTACTCAATTTGCCACAATTTATTGAAAACACTTAATAAAACTCCTACACATAAAAATTTACATTTAAAATGGCCTTGGTAAAGCCTCAATTTCATTTAATTTTGATCTATGTCCAAAAAGCCCCAAGTTTTCCCTGACTTGGCCATGTCTCAAAATTCCACCAAATTGATTGTCTTAGGCCCAAAATTTCCACTCCATTCTTTCATGAAAAATCTTCATAACATATATCTTGATCATTTGGACCATTAAATTGAGTTAAATTCTAAGCCTAGCTCAACCTAAGCCCAAGTCCAGTCCAACATGCCCAAAGTGACCAAAATCTCAAAATCCTTCAAATTGAGCTTTCAATTGAACTCAAAATTACTTCAATCGTTCACCAAAAATCTTCATTACAATCATCTACACAATGTTGATAAATAAATTGGGCTCAAGGTCATGGCTAGCCTAGCCTAAACCCAAGATTTAATCAAATTGACCTACATGAACCCCTTCACCAAAGGTTGACCCA
>NEWO01000202.1:1041053-1061490 GCA_003013225.1 Phalaenopsis aphrodite
ATGGAACCACCCAAATGGGCCATGGACCAAAGGTTCCCCAAATCATGGGATTTACATCCAAAATTGCTTAAGCCTAAGGGATTTTTGCCAAAACTAAACACCTGTTTAAATAAATTATTGTGTCAAATTCCCCTGGCTCACCTGACCTACTGGCCACCTCCTCTAGGCTTGCCGGCGAGCCTAGTCATTGGAGGAGCCAAAACCATGAGCCACCCTAAAAAAATCCAAACCCAATTCAAACCTAGAGGCCACCTCATCCCATTTGAAGTTTAGAGCTTCACTATCCTCCACATAAGCATCATTTTACACCCCTAAATTGGACCACAGTGCCACCCTAAGCCATTTTTATAAAACCTCCACCTCCATGGCCATGGAAGGTTTGTTGAAAGTTTCTTAAGGATACCCTCTGAAATCACTCCCTAAGCATCTTTAAGACCTCCACAGTGGAGCCCAATCACTCCATTTCCCTAATTCCCCTTGCCATAGCTCAATTTTTTAGCTCAAATCCTTACCGGAGACAAGACATTCACCACCACACCTCCACAGTGCACCAAATCAAAATTAAACTCACCCATACTATCATCACACTAAACTAAGACATAGTCATATCAAATCCGCCTCATACAGAGCCTCTAAGATAGCTCAAGGCCAACACCCAAATCTAGCATTGATTGAATCTGGGTCTAGACCTTTCACCACAACCAGAGGCTCAATCCTCAGCCTCCTTGAACCTCCACGAATGTGTCGAGCACTGATACATTGAAAATATATGTGTTTTTAGGCTCATATTTTATACTTATTTTTTGTGATATTGCACCATAAGGGAAGGTATTTTGATATTCTTTTGTAGATTGTTGATTTTTAGGACTTAAAGCAAAAAAAAGAAGCAAAAATAATGGAATTTGTAGTCAAAATGATGTTTTTTAAGAAGTACTCAGCGCCGACCGTGCAAAGGGCAGCGCCGTTCATGCAGAACAATAGAACAGCTGAATTTTTTACTCAGCGCCGACGACGCCAGACTAGCACCGATGGCACCAAAGGTGGTTCAACCCCCTTTTCTAGAAGGATCAATCTATTTGGGCGATTTTTGAAGATTTTTTGGAAACACCTCTTGGAGAATCGACCATGGGCTTTATTTGGGGCCGAAATTCATCAAGGAATGGATTCATTTTCTCTCCAAAACATTCCACCACGCTCCATTTTCGTCATTCTTCATAATCAATCTTCATTCCACCACTATATTGGAGTCCATTAGTGATTTCTCTTTTATAGTTTAAAGTTTGTGTGGTGAGATTTAGTATGAAACTTTCTATAAGAGCGTTGGAGAAGGAGAAAAGTGAGAGATATCTTCTTCCTCCATTTCTAAGGAAAGGTTACAAAGGATTTGCTTCGAGAATGAGTTTCAGATAAGTTTTGTTTGTTTATTAGTGTTGTCTGAACTTTATTTTATATATGAAATTTGTGTTTTGTTGTGTCTTTCTCATGAAGTTTGAGTAGTTCTCTCTGTTTTTCTCCCTACTTTGAGATATGATGAAATGAAGAGATAATATGATGTGCCAATATTAAAATATAAAATAAATTATGATGCTTTTTCAACTTTGAACTTAATTTACATTTCTATCTGGCCAATTAAATTATTAAAACATGTTGTGAAACATATGATTCGGGAAATGGAGTATGATTTCTATAACACAATGAGGATCACATTTGATTTCATGGAGGATAAATTCGTTCATGGAATTAAGTGCAATAAAATAGGGAAAAATTCTTTATTGGGTGTAGAATTGGAGAATCTTTAGGGTGACAGACTAAAACCCCTAATTCAGTCTTAGTTTTTAAAAACTAACGAGAGAGTTAGCCTTCAGGTGAAGGGAAGTGGGAGCCGATATCCTCCTAGCCTAGCCACAAATTTAGTGGATAAACTTAGGATTAGCCAATGATTTTCTATGCACTGTATGAGGGTAAAGAATTATAATTGCTCATATTTGGCACAATACATATTATAAACATTTATCTCATCTCATTTCACCAGAAGCTCATTGTGGTGAGAAGGATGCCTTTTCACATAAGAAATCTTCATTACATAAACAAGGTTAGTAAATTAGTATTTAATTTTTTAAACTTTGTATTTTTATTTTGCTAATAGTTAAGTACTTTAGTTTTAATAACATCTCAACATTCAAAATTAGTGACAGTGATTTTGTTTGATTTTCTGTGAATTTTCTAATAAAACTTATCATTCCCAATTTACACCTTTCTTGTGAAATCGATATTTGGGGCTTAAATAGAAAGTCCTTTATTACATGATAACAATACGTATACTTGTATAGAATCCCATTATTAATTGCCTATAATTATATATATTTTACAAAACTTAATTGTCATACAATGATCAAGTTTTTTTTGCGATGTAGTGGTGTCAACTTTATAAATCCTTACATGTAAAAATTCGGGATCAAGTTTTTGGCACCGTTGCGTGGGGAAGGTAACAGTTAAATTTAGGTAAATTAAATAGTTTTGATAAATTAGGAAAGTTAGAGATAATATATATACTACAAAAATATATAAAAATAAAAAAATATATATACAAAAAATCAAAAATACAAAAAGAAATTTATTTAAGAGTGTTAAAAAAAAGAATTTTACTTGGTTTACTTTATTTGTTTATGAATATTGGATCTGAAGGCTTAGTATCTTACGACTCAAAGTTAGAATGTACTATTATAAAAATTTGAAAACAAAAAAGAGAAATTAAAAATTTAAAAGAAATGAAAAATAACTTAGAAAATCCAATAAATGAGAATTGACAAAGACCTTTAAAAGATTATGCGAATCTGACAGTAGATGAACTTCACTTGACTATTCAAAATCCTGATGTTGCAGCTAAGTCATTTGAGCTTAAACTTGCTATTATCCAAATGGTACAAAATAATTAGTTTGGAGGATCACCTACTGAAGATCTTAACTTACATCTTGCTAGTTTTCTTGAGATTTGCGCTACATTTAAATATAACTTAGTGTCTAATGATGTTGTTAAACATAGAATTTTCCCTTTTTCATTAAGGGATAAAGCCAAGGCTTTGTTAAATTCATTAGCACCTGGATCTATTAGAACTTGGGGAGAACTATTTATTTTCATTTTGGCTAAATATTTTCCACCCTCGAAAACTGCTAAGCTTAGAAATGATATTACATCTTTTTGTCAGTTTGAAAGGGAATCAATATATGAAGCCTGAGAAAGATTTAAAGATCTTCTTAGAAAATGTCCACACCATGCTTTGCCAGATTGGTTAATAATTCAAACTTTCTACAATGGATTTGTAGGATCACTAAGATCTATTATAAATGTTATTGCGGGTGGATCATTAATGTCAAAACCTTTTGATGAAATATATTCTTTAATTGAAGAAATGACTACTAACAATTTTCAATGGCCCTCTGAAAGGGTAAATCTTAAAAGAGTAGCCAGTATTCATGAATCTGATGCAATGTCTATTTTTGCATCTCAAATTGCTGTTATTTCTAAAAATATTGATCAAATATGAGTGAACCATTCTCAATTTCCTCCAGTATTAGAGGAAAATTCACTAGAAGGGATTATTAATACTCAACCATCTTATGAAACCTTATGAAAGTTTAAGAATGAGTGTGAAGATAAATTAAAGCAAGGAGTTTATTTAAGAATGAGTGTGAAGATAAATTAAAGCAAGGAGAAATTTTTGAGAATGAAGATGAAATAAAAGGAGAAGATTTGGATTATATTCAAGGCAAATTTGAAACGTTAGATTTGTTGAAAAACGATAGTAACAATCTTATTCCTTCAAGTATTAAACTACCTGAACTTGAATTAAAAATATTACCTGCCCATTTAAAGTATGTATGTTCAAGAGAGTCATCTACATTGCCTGTTATTATATCTTCTGAGTTAACTGAAGTTCAAGAACAAAAGTTGATAGAAATGTTGAACAAGTATAAAAGGGCTTTTGGATGGACTTTAGCAGATATTAAAGGAATTAGTCCTTCAATTTGTATGCACAGAATTTTATTAGATGAACATTATGAACCTAAAGCTGATCCTCAAAGAAGATTAAATCCAATAATGAAAGAAGTTGTAAAAAGGAGATTTTAAAATGGTTTGGTGTTGAAATTATATATCTTATTCGGATAGTGCTTAGGTAAGCCCAATTCACTATGTTCCGAAGAAAGGAGTAGTGACTGTTGAAGAAAATGAGAAAAATGAATTAATACCAATCAGACAAGTTACTGGTTGGCGAATTTGTAATGACTATAGAAATTTAAATATGACCACCATAAAAGATCACTTTCTCTTACACTTTCTAGACCAAATGTTGGACAGATTGGCTGGGAATAAATATTATTACGTTTTAGATGGATATACTGGTTATCATCAAATTCTAATTGCTCTAGAGGATCAAGAGAAAACAAAATTAACAAGCTCATATGGAACATTTTCTTTTCGTAGAATGTCTTTTAGACTATGCAATGCACCTGCAACATTTCAAAGATGCATGATGTCAATGATTAGCAATTTTATAGAACATGGAATGGAAGTGTTTATGGATGATTTTTCTATATTTGGGACTTTGTTTATGTTATGTCTTCATAATTTAGAAAAATTTTTGGAAGTATGTGAAAAAGTCAACCTAGTATTAAATTGGAAAAAATGTCAATTTATGGTTGTAGGAGGTATTGTGCTTGGGCATAAAATTTCTAAAAAAGGCATGAAGGTAGATCCTGCAAAAATCCAAGTTATAGAAAAATTACCACCACCTACTAATGTTAAAAGGGTGAGAAGTTTTCTAGGACATGCTGATTTTAACATGCGCTACATAAAAAAATTTTAAAGAATAACTAAGCCACTATGATAAATTTTAGAAAAAGATAAGAAATTTGATTTTGATGAGGAATGCATAAAAGCATTTGAATTATTAAAGAAAAAATTAGTCACTGCACCTATAATAGTGCCACCTCACTGGGAAAAACCATTTAAATAATGTGTGATGCTAGTGATTATGCTATTGGGGCTGTATTAGGACAAAGACACGACAAAGTTTTTAAAGTTATATATTATGCTAGTAAGACTCTAAATGATGCTCAAATTAATTGTAATACTACTGAAAGAGAGTTATTAGCTATTATTTATGCCTTTGATAAATTTAGACCTTATTTAATTGGAACTAAATATATAGTGCATACATATCATTCTACTATTAAACACTTAATGCAAAAAAAGCTTGTTAAACCAAGATTAATGAGATGAATACTTCTATTGTAAGCATTTGATTTTACCATGATTGATAGAAAGAGAAATGATAATCAAATAGATGATCTTTTGTCTAGGATAGAAATAAAAATATTAACTAATTTTACAAATGAAATTTTAGAAAATTTCGTCGATGAACAGTTATATAGTATTGATGAAATTGATGTACCGTAGTATACTGATATAGTGAATTATATTGTAAGTGATATTTTATCACCTAATATGAAAAATCCACAATTAAAGAAATTTATATATGATTCAAAAGTCTATTTTTGGGATGACCCATATTTATAAAAATGATGTAAAGATATAATAGTTAGAAGATGTGTGCCTTATGAAGAAACTCAACAGATGATTGAAAGATATCATGATTCTAAATTTGAAGGACATTTTGGAACAAATAGAACTGCTTATAAGATTTTGCAAGCTGGATTTTATTGGCCTACTATTTTTAAAGATGCTAATGAATATATTAAAATGTTTGACAGATGTCACCGAGTAGGAAATATTTCTAAAAGAAATGAAATGCCTCTAAATTACACATTGAAAGTTGAAATTTTTTATGTGTGGAGATTAGATTTTATGGGACCATTTATGTCTTCATTTGGAAACTTACATATATTGCTTGCTGTTGATTATATGTCCAAACGGGTTGAAGCTATTGTGTACTCAGATGTGATGCTTGGAGTGTTTCTAAAATTTTAATTAAAAATATTTCTACAAGATATGGAATGCCGAGAGTAATTATTACTGATGGAGGATCTCATTTTAGGAATAAGAGAATCAAAAAATTAATTAAGAAATGTGATCTTATGCGTAGATTCTCTACTGCTTATCATCCTCAGACTAGCGGTCTAGCAGATTTATCAAATCGTAAAGTTAAACGTATTTTAGAAAAAGCTGTAAATCTTTATAAATTGGATTGGTCTGCTAGACTCGATACTTCATTATGAGCATATATAACTGCTTATAAGACTCCTATAGGAATGTCCTCATACAGACTGACATTTCAAAAAACATGCCACTTACCAGTTGAATTAGAGCTTAAAGCATTTTTGGCTATTAAGAAATTTAATTTTAATCTAAAAGATGCTCGTGAGAAAAGATTATTGCAACTCAATGAACTTGAGAAAATAAGAAATGAAGCATATGATAATGCAAAAATCTATAAAGAAAAAATGAAAATATGGCATGATCGGAAGATTATTCAGAAAAAGTTGAACCTAGTCAAGAAGTTCTATTATATAATACAAGATTGAGATTGTTTCCAGGAAAACTGAAATCCATATGGCTATGACCATTTAAAGTGATTAAATTTAATCATTATGGAACTGTTGTTAGTCAAGATTCTAGCACTAGAAAAGATTTAAAGTTAATGGGCATTGTTTGAAACATTATTATGAAGGTCACATATCTCAAATTAAAGAAGTTTTAATTTTAAGTCAACCCAACTAAACAAATGAAGTGTTGAGATGACGACGTTAAACCAAGCATTTTGTGGGAGGCAACCCATACATATATGTCTATGTATTACTATTTTTTTTTTATAAGTGTCTTATATATTAGTAGATAATAGTCCTACACAATTGCATTTATTATAAATTAAATCAAATATTGGTATTGGAGAAAAGTTGGAATTAAATTGAACAAAAAATGAAAGTCACAAAATTTTGGCCACTGAAGCAGACAGGGCCAAAGAAAACAGACCTCAGCGCCGGCAGCGGCAACGACACAGAGATCAGTTTGACGGTTCAGACGACTTTTGACAGACTTTGGCGGTATTTCACTTCATAATAACCATCAGGGGGTATTTTTAAAGTCCTAAAAACTTCCGTGGAAGCCTAGAAACTTCTTATTTTCAGATTTCATGGCTTCCAATTCTAGAAATACTTCAAGGTATGGAGTTTTCAATAGAAGAAAGTTTATTAGTTTCGATGCACAGAGATTATACAATAAAGTTATTATGAAAAAGAGATTGATCAAGGAGAGAGGGTTTTTTAAACATGGATTGATCAATCCAAGTTCTCCGATTGACAAGATCATTTTGTAAAGGCGATGGGAAGTTCTGTGTTACACTACTGCTGTGGTTGTTATTCCTGTTGTTATGGAGTTCTATGCAACTCTACATGGAATTACCCAGGGAGTTGTCTTTGTACGAGGTAAGGTTGTACCATTTACTCCTGCGAGAATTAATGAATTGTATATGATAACAAATGTTCCAATCTGTCATTATACAAATTTCATTCCTACGCGAGATTTGATGCAAGATGATTATAATTTTCTGATGGATGAAAGTGATATGTGGGAAGTACGAGATGAATGATACATTAGTTTTCCTACTTCATCACTTAATCTTATTTTGAAGCAATGACATTTCTTTATTAGCGCAAAATTATTCCCTACCATGAAAATTAGTAGAGTCACCAAGGAAAGTGTTATTTTAAACTCCTGCATTCAAATGAAAAAACATATTGATATAGAATCAACCATATTTAAATCTGTTATGGGTATCATTGTGAATGGGAAAATTTATGGACTTGAGCATCCTTCTACAATTTTTCTGATTTGCAGTCAATCCCAAGTGTCATATGAAAGTTGGGAAAAAGTTTTACTATCATGGGAGCCCATGATCCCTATTGATGATCAGTATGTTGGTAATGGAAATGAAGCACTAAATGCTATTATGGATCATTCTTCACATGCTTTAACTCCATTAATACCACCAACAGTAGAAATTTTGCTTGCTTTGGAGAAGAAATTGAAGAAAATTTAAAGGGAACTTCAGAGTATTATGAATGCAGTGGGAGATCTTAAGTACCTTTTTTATCACATTGATTAGAGAATTAAAGAAAATTTTGATCGTACTGGAACTTTTGAAGCATGATTAGTTTGAATGTTTAAAGAAAATGGGTGGATCAAAGAAAATTTGACAGTTCAATTCCTGAACTGATCCTTCTACAACCTATATGTTCATTACCAATCCATGGGAGATATTAGAGGAGGTGAAAGCACTGAAGATGAATCGGAATGACTGAAGACTTTGGATTCTCTACTTGCTTAAGAATATTTATGTATTTTATGTAATTGTGTGGATTTGATTTAATTTGGTTTGGTTTATTTTTTGCTTTAGAATTCTAACTTTGATTATGTGTATAGTTTTCTGTCAGTGGTTAGTGTTGTGGCTTGATTTCGAAGCTGATTTATAAGTAGTTTGCTTAATAGGTGTGAATGTGTGATTTGTGAAACGTGTTTGTAAAAAGTGTATTTTCATATATAAAAGTTAGTTTGTTGTTGTTTGTGAAAATGATTATTTGTGAATGTTTATTTGTGAATTATTGATAGATAAAAATTTGTATTTAAAAATACTAAAAAAACTTTTGAGTAAATAAAAAGAAAATTGAAATTTTGAAAAAATCAAAATAGTGAATTTCGGGCCTTCAGCGTCGACGACACTAGCATGGGTGCTGACGGTGCCTTCAACTCGAGAGCAGTAATAACCTCTTTGATTTGTGATTTTCACCGCAAAACCTCAATTTTTACCTCTAAAGTCACCTTGAACCTTCAGTTTTCACACCTAGGGCTTGAATTTGTGCTGATTTGCGATGATTTAGAAGCAAAGGAACTTCAGATTTCATTTTCCTAATTAAGAGCTACACTTTAAAGTAAAAATTTTTTATTTTCACTAAAGATTTTTCTCACATTGCCTAGATCTAAAAGTTTTGGGTTTTTTTAGAAATTTTGAGAAAATGCTTTGGTGAAAAACTTTTATTTAGTAGATTTAAGTTTAAAGTGCTTTAGATTTTGATTTTCCAAAATTTGGAATTTATTCAGATTTTTATCAAAATTTTCTAGATTCTCTATGGCACCTAGATCGAATAAAAGAAAAATAGAATATGACGAGAAAAAGTTTGTTAGCTTTAAAGCTAGTGCTCGATTTCATAATCTTTGAGAAAATAAGAAAGTGATTCCGGATCAAGGTTTAAAAAATCTGGGAGGAGAAGTTGAATGATTGATTATCGCTCAACAGTGGGAAAACTTCTGCTAGTTTACTGCTGATGCGATAGCTGAGATAGTTATGGAATTTTATGCCAACTTTCCGGAGGCTTCTGATGATTTTGTTTTTGTTCGACGAAAAAGGGTGGAGTTTACTCCAAGAAAAATCAATGAGTTTTATCAGTAAGAAGATGTTTATATATGTCAGTATCATTCATTCTCTACCACCAATGAGGCCTTAGTTGAGGTTATTTCTTTTCTGACTGGTGAGAAAGGGGCTTGGAAAGTAAAGAATGGAGTTAAAGTAAACTTTCCCCTTTCTATGTTAAATGTAGTATCTAAGGCCTAGCAAAAGTTTATTTCGGGGAGGATGATTCTAACAAACCATCATAGTGAAGTGACCAAGGATAGAGCCATCCTGAACTACTGTATTCAACAAGTGATGGATATAAATGTAGGCTCTATCATTTATATGAACACTCGATTTATTGCTCTGGGATAGACAACTAGTGGATTGGCACACCATGCTCTCATTTATACACTTTGTGAGCACACAAGAGTTGATTTCAGACCTAAAAGGAGAGGATTGAGCCTCAGAGACCGATTGGTCCTGCAAACATTAGACTTATGAGTCCCATATTGATTGGAGATCTGGAAGTAAGGCTAGGGATATTCCTTCTACTTCTAGGACCTTTAATTTTAGTTAGCCTACTTCAAGTGACCCTAGTAACAGAGACTTATTGGACCAGATGATGATTCAATAAGGAGATATTTTGAGGATGGATCATAAGATGCAGAACCTGGAGGCCAGAAATGCTCATACAAATGATCTGCTTCACTAGAAGTTTGAATATGATGCCACTTATGATGATGCTTTAGTGAAATACTTGAGGGGTGATCGTACAGTTCAGTTCCCTATTCACCCTATTTATACTCCACATCAGCAGCAGAAGTTAGATGTTAATGATGAAGAAGATGATGACTGGTGATCTTTTGGTTTGTTTGTTTGTTTGTGCTGTACTTTGTGATTGTATTGTTTGTTTTGTGATATTGTTGAAACTGTGTTGTTATGTTGTAATGTGAAAATGTAATGTGTAAAACTGTTTTCATTTTTAGAATTTAGTTTAGTTCTGTTGTTAGTTTCAACACTTTGTTATATGTATTGTAATTAACTCTTTCTCTGCACATTTTGTATATATTATGTGCAATTTAATGTTTTAAGCCTTGTAGTTTTTCATATTAGCATCTGCAGTATTTTAGAATTTATTTGTAAAAATCAGAATCTTCAACTGGTATGAATTTTCTTTTTGTATTTAATGCTTTCTTTAACCCTTTTATTTTTAAAGGTCTTCATGTAAATCTTTTTAAAAAGATTTAAGTTTGGGTGGGGGGGGGGAGAAAAATTATTTTAAAAAGGAGAAGAGAGAACTTAATTTTATTTGTCATCATTTAACTATATTTTTAAAAATTTTAAATTTAACATAACCTTCTGTATTAGGGGTTAACTTTGGATAACTATATTTATATTTCTAAATATATAGTAAATTTAAGTAAAAAAATTTCAATAATAAAAGTTAATTCTAGAGACTAAGATATTTGGTAAAAGAGAATAAGACTATGTTTTTCTATTTTAAGTAAATGAATTTGTATTTTTGAAGTATTCAAAATCTTAAAATATTCATGTAAAAAGAAAAGAATTAAACTTTATTCAATTTTTAAGTTAATATAAATTTTTTAAGTTAAGAAAAGTAAAAATTTTTTAATATTAAGAAGAGGATAGTGAAGTTCAAAATCATTAAAGGCTATCCAGATATAGTAATCCTCACATACATAAGAATAAAAAACAAAAATAAGAAAAGAAAAAAGGGGATAAAAATGATCCTGAAAAGTAAAGAAAAAGAAAAAAGATGTGGGGAGAAGCTTGAGGAGATGCCTAATTAAAAATTGGCTTCACTTGAATCAACTTAAGGAAAAAGACTTGGACACATTTTCTAAACTTTTTATTTGAGTATTAGCTTAATGATTAATAAAGTTTTATGAATTTCTTTTTCATATGAATTTTCTAAGTGACTTTAATATGACAAATTGCAATTTTTTTTAAAATAAATAGAGGATCAGAAATCTTAGACTTAATTACAGAATATCCTGGCACCTTTAGTATTAACTGGAGTTATTTTGAATTTTTCTTAAGTTATACTATTATTTTTAGAGAACTTAAATATGGAAGTCTAGAAGTTAAATTCTTTATCATAAGTCATATTTTTATGTAGTAGAGGAGTTACTTGAGGATAAGTAACATGTAAGTTTGGGGGATTTAGATAAACCAAAAATATATGCATTTTTAGACCCATATTTTATACTTATTTTTGGTGATATTGCACCATAATGGAAGGTATTTTTATGTTTTCTTGAAGGTTGTTGATTTTTAGGACTTAAAGCAAAAAGGATGGAATTGAGAGTCAAAATGAAGTTTTTGAAGAAGCACTCAGCGCCGACCTCTCCAAGGGCAGAGCCGACCGCGCAGAACAATAAAACGGCTAAAATTTTTACTCAGTGTCTACGACACCAAAGGTGGTTTAGCCACCATTTCTAGAAGGTTTGATGTATTTGGATTATTTTTTAAGAATTTTTTGAGGCACCTCTTAGAGAACCGACCTTGGGCTTTATTTGGGGTCGAAGTTCATCAGGAAATGGACTCCTTTTCGCTCCAAAACATTCCATCACGCTCCATTTTCACCATTCTTCATAATCCATATTCATTCCACCACCATATTGGAGTCCATTAGTGATTTTTCTTTTATAGTTTAGAGTTTGTGTGGTGAGATTTAGTGTGAAAATTTTTGTAAGAGTGTTGGAGAAGGAGAAAAGTGAGAGATATCTATTCCTGCATTTCTAGGAAAGACTACAAGGGATTTTCTTTGAGAAAGAGTTTCATATAAGTTTTGTTTGTTTATTAGTGTTGTGTGAACTTTCTTTTATATATGAAATTTGTGTTTTGTTGTGTCTTTCTCATGAAGTCTGAGTAGTTCCCTCTATCTTTCTCCCTACTCTGAGATATGGTAAAATAAAGAGATAATATGATGTGCCAATATTAAAATATAAAATAAATTGTGATAATTTCGCAACTCCAAACTTAATTTACTATTCGATCTGACAACTAAATTATTAAAATATGTTGTGAAAGAAATGATCCGGGAAATGGAGTAAGACTTCTACAACAGAGTGATGATCACATTTGATTTCATGGAGGAGAAATTGGTTCATGGAATTAAGTGCAAATAAATAGGGAAATATTCTTTGTTGGGTGTAGAATTGGAGAATCTTTACGGTGATAGACTAAAATCCCTAATTTGGTCTTAATGTTTAAAAAATAAAGCAAGAGTTAGCCTTCAAGTGAAGGAAAGTGGGAGCTCTGGAGTGAGAGTTGGTATCCTCCTAGCCTAGCCACAGATTTAGGGACTAAACCTAGGATTAGCCAACGATTTTCTATGCACTGTATTAGGTTAAAGAATTATAATTGCTCCTATTTGGAACAATACATATTTTAAATATTTATCTCATCTCATTTCACCAGAACCACATCGTAGTGAGAATGATGCTTTTTCACATAAGAAATCTTCATTACATAAACATAGTTAGTAGAATAGTATTTACTTTCTTAAACTTTGCATTTATATTTTGCTAATAGTTAAGTACTTTAATTTTGATAACATCTCAACATTCAAAATTAATGACAGTGATTTCGTTTGATTTTCTGTAAATTTCCTAGTAAAACTTATCATTGGCAATTTACACATTCCCTGTGGGATCTATATTTGGGGCTTAAATAGAAAGTCCTTTATTACTTGATAACGATACGTATACTTGCGTAGAATTCCATTATTAATTTCCTATAATTATATATATTTTACCCAACTTACTTTTCATACAAGGATTAAGTTTTTGGCGCTATAGTTGTGTCAACTTCATAAATCCTTACATATAAAAAATCGGGATCAAGCACCTCTGATTGAAGCTTCCCTTCTCAGAGCAAAGGTATTGAACTTCCTCTCTTTCCGAGTGTATTTTGATTCTCCATTTAATTAGAGTTGATTTAATGGAGTGTTTACCGTATGGATGTGTTCGTCACACTTAGACGGGTTCATACGATCAAACCCGAGGTCATTTAATAGAGAAATGGGAGAGATCTTAAGGTTTTAGGGTTAACAGTTTCGAGTTCACTCTATTTGGGGACGATAATGCAGAACAGTTGGATCACGCGTGTATCAAACGAAGGGCTCTGAATGCATCGGATTGGAGCGTGATTCATAAAGTGTGGGCCGAGTCAGTGGCTACGTGGAAGGTGGCATCCAACTAGAGTGAGCCACTCGTGTTTTCGAAGCTGCCTAGGATCTAGTTAATGCCACGTGTTTAAGTAGGAAATTAGGGATTTTCTAATTTAAATAAATAGCCCTAACTTCAAAAATTCATATCTTGGTGTAGAAAAATCACAAAAAATATAATAAAAATACCCTCTTGCTCAGTGAATAGAGGAAAACAATGTAAAAATGGTTTGAAATTTATTTGATACATATTTTATTTTTAATTAATTAAACACTACTTTGAGACTTTTAATTCTCCATGCATGTAGACATTTCACCATGACTTGAAATTTTGACATGTTGTTGCCTCTATCTTGGGGAACATTCTCTGATTCTTTCAAAGTCAGAGGATACCTCTGAATAGATACTCATATTTTTCAAATTTATGTCTATTATTTGCATAAATTAATCATAATAATTAGCATGTTGCTTAAAAAATTCTAAGAAAATTTTGAAAGGTTTATTATGACCAAAGAACCCTTTCAAAAATATTTCATGGGCTAAGTCATTAAGAATACACTTAACTTTTACCAAACCCTAATACATAAACAAAATTAATTTGGGAAAAATAAACATCAAAATGACTTGTTTTTAATCTTCACTATAATTTGAAGTTAAGAGAACACCCCATAAAAATTTTAAAATATTTAGAGCTCATTTGATAACTCAAATTGATTTTTTAAGTAAAATGTCATTATTAACACTAAAATAATTTTTAACAATTAAAATATAACTAAAAAAATTATAAAAATTAGTTTTTTGAGTTCTCTGTGATCAGATGAATTTTGAAAAAAAAATTGTAATTAAAATAAATTTTCCATTTTTAAGTCTTTCTTTAATATTTAAACAATTAAAAAATTATAAAAATCACAAAAATAATAAAATTCATGAAAATGTTCTAAATTGTTTTCTAAGTACTTAGGAATAATTTGATTATTTTTCGTGATTTTCTAAGTGAAAATGTTGAGTTTAGAAGCTTAAAATAATTTTTAAAGGCTAAAAAAGGACTTTCACTGAAATAATTCTAACAATTTAAAGAAAAATTAGAAAAATATAAATATTATTTCTCGAGGCTCCTTGATCATAGGGAGATTTAATAAAAATATAAAACTTAATTTTTCACATTTAAAATTTTTTATAACTAATAAATGCTCCAAAAATTAAAATAATTCTAATAATTCGAATAAAACACAAAAAATAATGAATTTTGGTCCCAAAGATTCACTGGTCTAATTCTAACTCCAGTAAAAATTTCAAGTGATTACGATTTTCCTTGGTCATGTTATGGAATTTTCTTTAAAAAATCATATTCTTGCATATAAATAAATATATAAATTAAATTAAAATTTGAAAAATCATATTTTTTACTCTCATGTCTTAATTGACCCATTAGTGAGGTGGGATGCAAATTCTAAATTTATTTGAATTAAATTTGATGAATTATAAAGTATTAGAGCCTTAGGGGCAAAAGTGTAATTTTAGAAATTTAGCATTAATTAACATTTAGGCTTAATTTAAGAAAGGGAAATGGGCAACCTTTGATCTTAATTAACATATTTTGATGATTAAAACACAAGGGATTAATTGGTAGAAGTCAATCTCACTTCTTCCAATTAAAGGATAAATCTGAAATTTCTTAGATGATTAAAATTTGGAAGTCTAGTCAATTAAATGATCCTAGACTTAGAGGGTATGATTTTGGGTGTTGATAACTCACTAATTTACCACCCCTATTTGATGTTCAAATGGCTTGCAAAAAAAATGAATCATTATCACTTAAAATTCATCCTTTTTTTAAAAAAAAAATATAATTAAGACATCTATCAAAAGTCTAAAGGGTTTAGTACTGACCTAGGCTAAATCAAATTTGGTTAAATGAGGATTAGAAAAGTGAACATAATTAAAAATTTAACATCTTTAAAATACTACAAGCTTAAATTAAAAAGTTGGCTGAGTGTCTTGATAGCATTAACTTGCCTCTTTAAGGGTTTTCACCCGCATAATCCTCAAATTAAATTATAAGTGAGAAGTACCCTACTCTTAGGGATAACTGAAACATCAATGTTCATTGAGCATTAAAGGTATTTACAGGATATGTTATTAAGCAACATAATAAGTTTAAAAGGAGCTCAAGAATTTTCACCAAGCAGTGAGAGGGAAGCATGGACCTGCTTCTTTCTCCAGATCTGTTGCACACCTCGGGGGTCTACTAAACTTAATATGTTTCTCTTAACAAAAATCATCCTTAATCAAATTAGTAGGGACCCACCAAGATATGACCTAAGGTTGGGTAGGTCACTAAAACCTTACTTTATCGCTTTATATAAAGTGCTCTCACATGCATTTTGAGTTTCAGGTGGTGGAATGAGAAGACTCATCAGGTGCGCTTTTTATTGTTCACAACACCGTCTTTCTTGTACTTTCATACTATACTTTTTATGCTTACAAAACTTGCATGCTAAACAACAATGTCACCCTGCATGAAAACCAAAACTGCTAGGATAGCCACAAAACCAAAAAAAAAAACAAAAACTAAAACTAAAATAAGCCAAAATAAAAGTCACCACCACAACATTCAAAATATAAGACAACTCAAAATTTAATCACAAATATCACATAAAAAAAAATTACAACTAAATTAAGACATCTCTATCGGATGATTGGGAATCCCTTGAAGGAGGTAACCTACGGTTGCTAACGAGGCTTCTCACAATCTAAATGAAAGTATGGAACTCATTAAGTTAAGTTTAGTAAATTCATTTAGAATAAGTGAATCTAATAGAAAATAGTGTTACCAGAATGAGGGAACCATAAAATTCTAACCAGTTTCGCTCTAATCAACTTTAACATGCCCCATAACATATAAAGAACTACAACCATAGGGCCATCTGATTTGACATCATAACTTGACACCCTAAAAAACTTAAACTCGTCTTGGAAAGAAGCTTAGAGCTAGCATGGTGGGCAGCATGACCATCTTCAACAACAAAACCTGTCCTCCCCAGCTAAACCATTTCCTTCCTTAGAATTGAACAACAAGCCATAGGATTTTAAGGTTATTTGCTTATGCAACATAAATCCTCACCTTATAATTAGGCCTTTGTAAAACTCTACTGTACAATATAAGCCTTAACTCGTCTTAAGATTCCGATGTTTTCGTCTATCACGACCTAAATCCTCACATCTTTCAAGCTATTTGTGCGATCGTTTCACACGAATGTAAGCCCTAACTAATAAATTTGGCAGGACGAAACATTGAAATAAATTTCTCCTCAAAATTGAAGCCAAACAATAGGATAGACTGGGAAGTCACCGAGGTACTCCTTCAAATTTGTGACATCCCCTAGTTCTTCCTCATTTGGATTCCACAATAAATGTTCCAAATTTAAGTCAATCTCATTTCACACCTCTTTGTCCGATTTTATTGAAAAGTCCTATCCTTTTGAACTGCTTGAAGATAATATTCCCTGATTTTTATTGAGAGTATTCTTAGGTGTCATCGGTCATTTAAGATGTAATTAACTATATGGGCTTGCCCTTATAGAAAGATTGTTCAAACCCAGCTTAAAATAAATCCTATTTAATTCTTCATATTAAATAAGGGAAATTTTCGGCAAATAAAACGGTTTCGTAGACCAAACAGATGTCATAGGGTTTGAGGAACAATGCTCTTTCATTTAAACTATGAAAAATATGGGGTCAGTTTGATTTCATATTTTTCTAAACTTAAATCTATATGTAAATTGAAATGTCCTTCAAAAACGGGCAATGAGATTTGGTTTTCGGTTACCGATAGCTTCTTATGGGCAACTCCTCAACCAAAAATAGTGCCGACAATGTGAGGTGCATCTACTTTTTTGTTCCTTAAACATGGTTTTAAATCTGGGGTTATAGTAGCACAGTTAGTTTTTTCGTAAGTGTATGACAAATAAACAAAAATTCATCAATATGAGAGTCATAAAACTATTTTTCTCAAACATGGATGCAATGTAGTTTCTTTCAAACAATTTTTTTTTATGATCGTCTCCACTCCACATTTGGTGGATCTTTTCCTAGTGTATGTTTTTATTTTGTGAGCTCTTGGTGTCACCTGTTGATCAATGATGAAAACATAAGCCCAAGTTTGATCAAGCATGCTGACCGATTGTCTTCTTATGACCTGAACAACTTTTTTCGAAACTAGATCTCTAAGTGGGAACTTTTTTTTCTCAGACATTCTTGTTATAATATCAAGTGATTCTTCCCTTTGTTTCTTTTTGTCAGTTTTGCATTTGTTTGAGCTTTAGTAGATCAAGGGCAAGTGTCATTCCTTCACCATTTATATTCTGCTAGCTGATGCGATTATTCTCACAAAGGGACGTTGCAATGATGACTCACTAGCCATGATGATTTTATTTGACCAGTATAACTTATTCCATTTTTTCCAATCATGGATGTTGGTGTGGTCGAGATAGCCAATACAAAGAATGAGAACATGTGTGCCCAATTGCCTCTTGCACTTGAGACTTTCTTTCTTAGAAGATTTAGAATGATTTTATTTGCAGCCTCTACTTGTCTATTTTTTTATGGGTGGTGTATGGATGCAAATTTTAAATTGATTCATAGACTATGGCAAAAATTACTTTTATCCTGATCAGCAAATTATGCCATGTTATTAATGATTAGTATTAATGGCAAGCCATACTAACAAATGATGTCTGTCTAAATTAATTTTTGGATGACTTCTGTTGTAGTGCAGGTGAGAGCTTTTATTTCAATCAATTTGGAGAAAAAATCTCAAGTGACCAAGAGAAATTTTTTTAGCTCTTTTTAGGGAGGAATAAAACCAAAGTACTTAGCTCTCAGAAGGGGAAAGGCTAGGGACTGACTATATGTTGCCACATTTGTGTTGGTTGGTGTTGTAATAATGCACTTTTCTGGCTTTTTTTACAACTCTTCGACAACTCTTTGGTTTCTTTCAAGTGGACAACTAAAAGTAGTCTTGCATCTCAACTCGATGCGCCAATGTTTTTAGATTAGAATGGTTGCCACATTTTTTGAGAATGTACCTCTTAAAAGATTTCTTCTACCAAATTCTCTTTCATGCACCCCAAGAGTAAGGATGAGGTTGACCTTTTGAAAAGCTTATCTCTAATAATGAGATGTTGTGCAGCTTTGAATTTGAATCTCATGAAGTCTATTACTTCTCATGGTTATTTTCAATTTTTGGTAGTTGATGTAGAGATCCACCTAACTCTTGAGAACTTTGAATTCCACTTCCATTGTTTCTTTCTCCTCTATGGTTGGTCAAATGAGCCTTTGTGGTACTATTTACCCTAAAGAATTTTTTACCTCATTGAATATAAACCATTTAGTTTTCCTACCATCTAATGTGTCTGATTAGAAAGTTTATAAATTCTCTATTGATATGTCTAAAAGCATGCTTAATTTCCTTTATCTTTTATAAATGTTTATTGATGAAATTAAACTTTCAAGGAAGGTATTTTGTGTTTATATTGTTGATACAACAGGTAGCATATCTGAAATAAAATAACAAAAAATTGAAACAAAGTGGAAGTGAAATAGAGCAAAATGGCCTTAAGTGGACTGGTGCATTGAAACCAGGCTCTGAGCGCCAAGGTCCTGCACCCCAAAGTAGTAGCGCCATCCACTTGGCACCAAGGTTCCAGTTTCATCCGAGCCACAAAGAGAGCCTAGAATCTAGGTGCTAGCTCTATAGGGCTTTTGAACCAAAAAATGTTTGACGATTTTTCAGCAGTTGCTTTGATGCATATGTTGTGAATATAGCCGACCTTTGGTGATGTTTAGAGAAATTATATGCAACCTAAGGAGGAAGGAAGGCCTCTGAACCCGAGAGAAAATTCTAGGGGAAGTCTAGAGTTCAATTCATGTTTAGATTGTTTTTTTAAGAGCTTGTTGAGAACTAAAAGGATATTGTAGAGAGATTCTTCAGCAAGTCAGCTAGGACTTAAGAGATCTTCTTCCACTGCTTGGGAATGGAAAAAGCTAAGTGTTGTGGCAATTTCCTTATGCTTTGTGAGTAATTTCTTTTTTACCTTTCCTTTTGTGATGAATAAGTTGGTAGTGTAAAATGGTGAAATATTTTTAAAATTAGTTTTTACTCTTTAAAGTGATGATTTCCTTCTATTCTTCATTTACTTATCATTCTGGCCAAATTGTTTGACAAAATTTGTTGTGAACCCATAAAGACTAGGGAGAGTTACGATATGAAAAAATAGGAAGAATCATGTTGAACTACAAAATATGAAGCAAAAGTGACCTATAGGAAGAAGCAATAGAAAGGGAAATACTCTTTGATAGGTTAAAATTAGGGCTTAAGAAATTAAAACTAGTTGAACAAAACTTCTTTATGTACACAAGAATGGGTAAAGAAGATTATTGCCCCTAGTTATCACTTACAATACTTTCAACTTATTGCATTCACTATCTACACCTCATATAACTTTGCAAAGAGGAGGACCCATATCACTTAATTTCCTCCACATTTTGACATAATTAGTTTAATTATTAATTAGAGTAAACCATTAGTATAAATCTAAAACTATTAATAAATTAATATGCTAGAACTTTTCTTAGGATCGTAACACCTCTTTCCTTGTAGGATTGACAATCAGGAATCAAAATTTGATTTTACTTGAAACCTCCACGTATATTTGTGTGGTACAAATGGTTTCAAGAACACGTGACCTGGAAGCAAAATTGGCAGTAAAAAAATGCAAATTAAGACTTTAGGGCCATTTTCGAGGGAGAATGGTGTAGTGCCACATTTATGCACAAA
>NEWO01000202.1:1078064-1111946 GCA_003013225.1 Phalaenopsis aphrodite
AAAAAAAAATAAAAAAATCATCTCTCTCTCTCTCTCCCTCTCTTTATCATGGCTAACAAAGGGAAAAAGAGAAAAATAATTAAATCCTCACCCTTCCTCTTAAGTACACAACCACCTCATACCTCCCTTTCGTAATTAATTGAACTCCACCTCTCTCTCTCTCTCTCTCTCTCTGGGCTAATAAAGAAGAGAAGGTAGAAACCTATAAAAGTAAACCACCTCATTCACCCTCTCATGACACTTCCACACTTTTAATTAACACCCTCTTGCTCTCTCTGTTTCAACCTAGAACATCCCCTTTCATTCCTTTTCACATCCTCCCTAGTCATGACATCCACTCCATTTTACTCTCATCCCTCAAGCCACATCGTTTATTTTCCTCAAAAAAAATTCCCTAAGCAAGAGCTTCATACTCCATAAACCTTCCTCCCATAACTGAAGAGCAAACACTATCCATCCTCTCCCCCACCAACCAACCTCCTCACTTCCTCTTACCCAAGAACCACAACACACAGTCCCCTTTCACTACCTCAAACACAACACAGTTCTCACTTCCTCCATCAACTCTCTAACCAAGAGACTCTCTACATTATCCCTCCCTTACCACTTCTTCTCTACATAGCAACCCCACTACTCACTCCATAAGCTTAATCATGACGCACCCACCTTCTCATGCCCTCTGCATATATTTGGCTTTATAATTTGATCTTCTAAATATCCATCATCAATTACATGCATAACCTCTTACACAGCTTTCTCTAATTCACTCATCACTAAGTGTTAACCAAAAGTAATTAAAAATTTGATTGTGGTGAGATTAAAAATATTATGTGTTAAATTGTAAAAATATAATGGCATTAGTCTTAGAATAATTTTCATAACAGATATACATAAGGCCTACTAATCCTAATAAATAACAACCTATCCTATCTTACATTAATCAAGACCAGCCATGCATGGTTTTAAATGCGTCTAATTGGTTTAGATGATAATATTTTCTACACAGAGTTGTGGGTCCATTGCATTTTGTTTATTCATGCTTACTCTTCCTTTAGATTAGGGTTTAAACGCTTTAATTCTCTCAGTGAACTTCACCATAGTTGTAGAATTTGGAGGTTGTTCATCTGGTTACTACACAAATTTTCAGTCTTCTAAGCTTTATCACGATCATATATCATATGCTTTAAGTTCTAACATTCTAAGAAAGTGTCAAGATGAAACATCAAATATATCTCTTTCAAAAGTATTAAAGCCAAATAATTGGTTAGTAGGGATGTCACAAAGTCTCTCAGTATCTTCGACATCTTCTACTTTTACTTTCTTTGAGTTCCGTTAATAACTCTTCCATTAGTATCTTCGGCATCTCCTACTTTTACTTTATTTGGATTCCGTTAATAACTCTTCCATTTTTGACAATTCCCATTTGGAATTTTGATGATCAATCATCGAATCCTGAACTTAGAAATTCCTTAAAGAAAAAGCCATAGCCTTAATCAACTATTTTCTTATGTAACTCAAGTTGCTTAAGTTGTAATTACTTATAAAGGCTTGCTCTTAAAGAAAGATTTAATTTAAACTTTATCTATTATTTAGATTGTAAAGAGGAAATATTTCTTGGTTTTAATTATAGAATGTTGCAAATGTTCAATATTTTTTAGTTTATCAAACCCATCGTAAAGTTGTATTTCTACATTTTGAGGTGGTATACTACTTTTGATGCTATGTTTGTTTATTGAAATAAGAAAATCTTTGAATTTGTGTAGTTCTAAAAATACCCACTTTATATTATTTCACTTTGTATTACTCAAATTGAAAAAAGAAAACCTTTTAATCAAACTGGCCAATTCTTATGTATTACATATTTAACACATGAACTTCAAGTTTTACATACAATTCACACATTTTTTATGTATTACATATCTAAGACCGAAACATCAAATTTTAGATACAATCTACTCAATTCATATGCATTACATATCTAACACCTAAATTTCAATTTCACATATATTCCACATGATTCTTATGTATTACATATTGAACACCCAAGTACAACTTTTACATACAAATAAAAAAATGCATGTGTATTACATATCTAACACATAAACTTCATTTTTTACATTCAAACTACACAATTCTTGTTTACTACATATCTAACACCAAAACTTCATGTTTTACACAAAAACAAGATGAATCCATAAAAATAATGAAGGGGAAGGAACTAAATAGAGAAAAGAACTTTACCTTAGATTTGAGATGAAGAATACTCACCGGAGCTGTGAAATTGTTGGTGCAAACTCCTTAAAATTAGTGAACTCTTGATGGAGAAAAATTATCGTCTGAGCCCTAAACCAACTGAATAGTTAAACACAGTTTTTACTGGAGCGCAAAAGATTAGAAATTTTGGATGGTATGCATTATATTTGTATTGGTATTTTCCGACACAAATTAGTTAGCGTCAAATAGACTATCTGAACCGTCATATCTATCATGTTGTTATATTGCAGTGAATATTTTCAACGTAAACTAAGGGTGACGAAAAGTTTGCTCCTAATCAGTATTGATGGAAGACAGAAGGCAATCATGCTCTAAAGTTTGCGTTAGCAATTTTTTAAAGCTAATTAGAATATTTTCTGTATTGACTTTCCTAATCTGAAAATTTTAAATTTATAAAATATTCATATTAGTTAGAATTGCTTATGTCTGCCAAACCACTTGATACTTATGATTGAGTCTTAAGTATCATCACTTCTCATTCTAAACAACAATACTCTATCACTTCTAACATGCATGTGATGGTTGTCATGGATTTTAAGTACTTGAGAGTTTTGTTAATTTTCATTCATCCGTAAGAGTATGACGCATAAGTCAGACCTTTTAAGATTAGATTCGAGTTTTCTACCTTTTGTAGATATATTTCACCATAATGTAGGTTATGAGGCGATCATGTTAGCCTTGCAACATGACAAGTCCTCCACTACGTTTTTTTGTGATATGCTCTTTTAAATCTAAGTTCTAACATTCTAAAAATTGATCAATTCAGACTAAATATCACTTCTACATGAAAATTTAAAGCTCCACCATAGAATAGACTAAAGTAATTGCTAGGCATACAAGTGTTTGATGCTCTCTGCTCCTTTTTGTTGGCCTCTAATAAGAAATATTCCATGTTTGAACCAATTTGTTTGAAATTTCATTTAGAAATTGAATCCATTGTTGTGATCTACAAATGGGAGTAATCATTCTTTTAGTCAAGAGTTGTCATCTAGAGGATGCAGTAAATTAAAAATGTTTGTATCTTTAGGGATATTAGATATCAAGTTTAAAATAAATTGTCTTTTTAGTATCAGGGAAGGACTTCTAGCATGAAGCCCCAGGCATAAGTAACTTTATAATTGGGCTCATCATAAAATAGTATTTTCGTCCCATGAAATGATATACTATTCATTAATGTCATTTTCAATCCCAAGTGAGAAATTTTAAAATGAGTGATGCGGCCTTCTCCTTCATAGAAGTGAATGGCAAAGTGTTTTACATATATATGATTGGCGTTCTTATGTACTTTATTTGCTCTGTTACCATCTGCTTATTTCAATTTTTCTGAGAAATACAGAATGGAAACAGTAGAAAGATAGCAAGGAACTCACTCACTGCTCCTTCAAAATCCGCCATATTCTAATGAAAAGAGAGCATGTAGAGCCTATAAAACTCAGAATAGATAACACCACAGATCAAGAAAGAGAAAATTTCAGTAAATCCCTGAGCAGACTGATAAACGATGGCCTTATCCCTCATAAGCTTTACGGGTTTCTCCATACTTTGTTATTGCAATTGATTCTGATGAAGAGATTAGATCTAACACAGAACTTGTCAACATGAAATTGGCTTGTATTTATTGGCGATGGAGGCCTGTCTATTTATGGTATAACCTGAAAAGACGTTAGAAGCAATTGTTTTTTTAATTCAGTTGGTTTCTTGAAATCTGAAAGAAGAGAAAACTTAAGAGAATTGTTGTAGATTGAAAGAAAAATTAGAACCACACCTTTTGTGTAGCCTCACAATATTTTAAATCTTGAGCTAATAACAAACTTCCAAGAAAAAGACCTAAAAATAAGCCAAGAAAATAACAAGAAACAAAATCAGGAAAAATAGCAACAAACTCCTAAGATTAAGGAACAAACTAAATTCAAATAAACCTAGACTCAATAAGCAGTCCTAAGCATATATTCCAACACTCCTCCTTGCTTTAGGATCTACGAACACCAAGTTTCTCCCTTAGAAACTCAAACTTGCTGATTGGAAATGACTTTGTAAGAAAATCTGCCAATATCTTCAGATTTGCAGTAAACTAGAGTCACAAATTCTTATTTCTGCACTTCTCTTAGAAAAAATAACTTCATGTTGAAATGCTTAGTGTTCCCATAAAGCACAAGGTTATGAGAAATGACAATAGTACGAATATTGACACCAATGGTAGTCAATTGCATGTTGTCACCAGAAACCCGAATGAGTTTTGAATCACTTAAGTAAGCTTTACCGACATCGTCTTCCAAGTCCGCATGTTTCTTCATTGGCACCATTTTGACGAAGCTTGAGCTTGACTCAGGTTTCTCTTCCAGCACTTATTTTGTGGAACTTTGTTGCCTTTGAACTTGAGATTGCAAAGCAGTCACAAATGTTAACCGATCATCTTTTCTTTTGCAACGAACAATGCTTTTTCAGCGACATCTTTTAATCGAGCTTCTGCATCTGCCTGTGAAACCTTGGTCTATTCTTCAACTCGATCAACAACCAATTCTAATAAAACAACATGTTCTCTAGTTTTTGTGAGCTTAGAACGCCCAAAATGTCCCTCTTCAAGAGCAGAGTCTCTCTGCTTGAACAGGATTTCTCTATCTCTGCTAAATGCTGCAAACTTTTCTTCTGTTTCTTTTAACTTAAAAATGGTTTTTTGAAGTTTTTTATTTGAATCTTTGGTCAGTCATTCAATTTCTGTGTAAGCAAGCCTCCTCTCTTCATCCATAGCAAGAGCTGCAGAACTTGTCTGCTAACACACATATGGTTGAACCTCTTGCACGTAATTCTTTGGCCAAATGTTGAAGTTCTTCATTTTTAACTCGAAGTGTTTCCTTCATTATCGTAAGATCATATAAATGGCCTTCATTACCCTCATTAATCAATGAAACTTCTAGTGAGTGGTCATGTTTTACAAAAATTTCATTGGGAAGAGAGCCAAAAACCTTCTGCTCCTCCTGCATTGGATTGAGTGAAAAGCTCCTCCCTGCCATCTTAACTTCAAACATATTTTGGCCAGTAGCATCTTCTATTACATAAGCCTTCTCCATAAACATCATTTTGAATCTTTTTTCTATTAATTGACCAACGCTGAGTAAGTTTTGATCAATATATGGTACATAGAGAGCATCGGTGATCAACTTGGTTCCTGAATAGCTTGGAATGACTACAGTGCCCTTTCCTTTGACTGCAATATATTCACCATTCCCAATTTTGACTTTCTTAGACTCGGCGCTCTTCAAATCATTGAACAACTCCTTGTCATGTGTCATATGATTAGTGCAACCACTATCAACGAGCCAACGTTCACTAGTTTCAAAACTCGTAAAACAAGTTGCAACGAAAAGATGATCATCTTCTTCTTGATCTACCACTTGTACTTCATCTCCTTGCTGCTGATCTTTATTATTGTAAATGACAGCTTCATGTCCCATTCTTACTAAACTTTGCATCTGGTCTTCTCCAACATTTGAAAGGATGATGACCTCTCTTGCCACAATGTTGACATGGAGGGTAATCTTTTTTTACTCCTAATCTTTTATTTTCAGTTTTTCTACTGTTCTCAGGTGCACATCTTTGTCCACTTGTAGCTTATAACTTCTTGTTCTTGAGCCACCTATTCTTGTCATCATCTTGATGTTTGACTTATAGAGCTCCATTGACAAGTCCTTCTTCCCTTATTACGCGCCTCTGCCCTTGTGCTTGTAAAACACTCAAGAGTTCTGTCAAAGCAATCTTTGATAGATCCTTCATGTTTTCTATGGTTGTGATGGTAGACTCAAATCTCTTAAGCACTGTTATAAAGATTATCTGAATAATCCTTGAATCTTCCAGAGAAGAACCCGATAATTTGACATGATTTGCTATGTTGAGTAGTCTGTCAGAGTACTCCTTTATGGTTTCTGTTTCCTTCATGTTTTGTAAATCAAAGTCACGAACCAAGTTTAGCACCTTCATTCCTCGAATTCTTTCATCTCCTTCATACTCGGATTTGAGATAATCCCAAATCCCCTTTGTCGTTTTCAACGACATGATATGAGTGAAGATCATGGAGGAAACTGTAGCAAACATGCAAGCTTTTGCCTTTGACTTCTTTATTCTCTGCTCCTTTTTTGCTTTAATTTGTGCTGTGGGGATTTTCAGGGAGAAGAAGAATGTCATAATCTTCTTGCAATCTTCTTCCACTGCTTCCCAGAGATCCAAAGCTTCCAGGTCCGTCTCCATGCGGACTTCCCAGATCCGATAGTTGTCTCCGTAAAACACTGGTGGAGCAACTGTGGAAAAACTAGCTTCAATCTTCATTGCCGCTCAAACTCACGCACATGTCCCTTAAGAAGAGAGCTCTGATACCAAATTGTTGGTTTCTTGAAATGAGAAAGAAGAGAAAACTTAAGAGAATTATTGTAGATTGAAGGAAAAATTAGAACCACACCTTTTGTGTAGACTTACAATATTTTAAACTTGGAGCCAATAACAAAGTTCCAAGAAACAGTCCTAAAAATCAGCCAAGAAAATAACAAGAAACAAAATGAAGAAAAATAACAACTAACTCCTAAAATTAAGGAACAAACTAAATTCAAATAAACCTAGACTCAATAAGGAGTTCTAAGCATGTATTCCAACAAATTATTATTATTCTTCTTCTAACTTGAGTTACTTTACACCACGAGAAAAAATGTGAAATAAATATATTCGTGATAGGGTTGATGTAGCTCCTGCGGCGAACAAAATTAGAGAAAGTCGTCTTAGATGGTTTGGTCACATTAAACGTCGACGATTTGATGATCCGATTAGGAGACTAGATGCTTTAGATTCGACTTGTGTTGAGAAAGGTAGAGGTCGACCTAGGAAGACTTGGGCTTATTGTATAAAAAATATTCTTAATGTACTAGAACTTAATGAAAATATGACACCAAATAGGACGAAATGGAGAATAAGGATGCATATAGCCGACCAACGTAGTGAGATTAAGGCTTGTTATTGTTGTTGTATTATTATTATTCTAAATCATCAACAATTGAACAAGACAAATCAGAAAAAAAAAAAGTACTTTTGCTTTTTTAGTTTCTGTAACCAGCAGGGAAATCAAGGCCGAAAACGCCCTTTTTTTTGGATCCTTACTAAGTTCTCATTCGCTCGCATTGTTCTTAGCTTTTGTTTTCCATTTATACGTCTGTAACCAGCAATTATTTTGAATTTACACGTAAGCTCTTGTCAGATACGTTTTTTTCCCTGCAGATTTTGTTCATCTTCTTTTATTTATAGTTTTTTAGTTTAATTTGAGAAAATAATCTCCGCAGCCTCTTCAAAACTTTATTTTGATTAAAATTTTATTAACTGTTGGAAGTTTCTATTAGCTGGATTCTTCGAGGATGGTCTAACCGTTAACGGTTTATATTGAACATTTCGCGTACAGTATGTCTTTTTATCCATGGCAACTTCCTAGCCATCGGAGAATTCTCTGTTGGTCGTAGTTGAAGAAGCATTTTGCATTACACCGCGTTACATTTCCTCTATGGGAAAAGACATTCACTTTAATATTTGAAAAAGCTATATAATATATTTTTCAAATAGTTTTATGTGTATGTTTCTCATTCTGTGGCCAATAATTATCATAGTAAATAATTGAGAAATAATTAAAACTTTGATTTTTATGTTGAAAAATAATATTTTACAATCAGATTTATTATTATGTTGTCATCGTTAAAGATAAAAAAAAATGGTAATTATTTCAAATTAAGGGCCCGTTTGGGGGAGCTTATAAGTACTACGACATTTTGAAAACACCGCCTCACTTTTTATTTTGCGATGTTTTTAAAAGTGGTAATCTTTTTGACGCCACGTTTCTATGGCTGTTTTTACCCTTCAACGGACCTGAAAGGAAGGAAAAAGTAAGGAAATAGGAAAGAAATCAATCGGTCGTTCGAGACCGAGACAAAATGATGCATTTGAAGAAAAGACAATGCATATAATTATATTGATTGTTTGAAATAAAAAGAAAACTTAGAAGGAACAATGAAAATTTTTGTTCCTAGAATACAAATAGTTTTAAACATATTTGCAACATTACAGTCCAATGATTTTTGTCATACTAGTTTAAAAGCTCTTCTATGAAAAAGATTTCAACATGGTCTTTTTTTTACTTTATTTATATTTTCTTTTTGTTGAATTAGAAGAACCGGCAGAATTATAATTAACTTTCAAAGGAGATCAATTTGTATTACGATGGAACGATCTAGTTGCCTATGTCACATAAATCATGCCTGAAGACACGATTTCCTTAAGAAAATAGACAGATAGTCATTAGAGTTTTGTTTAGTAGCCACCAAGGGCTATTTCAAATGACTTCTAATCATCTTATTCTTCTCTTTGGGATTCAAGCATGCTAAATTTAATTAATTATTCTTGAATTATAACTTAATTAATACAACAAAAACCACCACAATAACAAGAACAACAACAACAACAAAGCCTTTATCCAACTACATGTTGTCAACTAAATGAATCATATTTCTCTAATTTGTCCTATTGAGTATCATTTTTTCATTCAATTCAACAAAATTAAGATCATTTTTTATACAATATGCTCAAGTATTTTTAAGTTAATATTTACCCTTCTTAACATAAGTCAAATCTAAAACATCTGCTCTACTAACTGGATCATCAGCTGGTTAATTGTTAATTTAACTAAACCATCTAGGGTGACTTTCTCTAATTTTGTCCGCCACTGGAGCTTTGCCAATCCTTTCACGGATACATTTATTCTGCATTTTGTCTCAAAGTGTCAATCCACTCATCCACCTAAGCATTCTCATCTAAACAACATTTAACTTTATTTTATGCTTCTCTTTTAAACATTTTGCGCCAAAAAGCATCGTATGTCTCACCACCATCTTATAAAGTTTTCCACTAAGTCTAAGTGGTACATTTTTTTTCACATAACAGCCAATCAACTAGAATTCTAATAATAACATCCTCATATATATCACCATGACTTTGAGCAGAAGACCCAAGATACATAAGACTTTCACATCTTTTAATGATTTGATCAGTTGTAGCTAAAGTTATGTCACTAGATCTACTACCAATAATATTACATTCCATGAATTTAGTTTTACATCTACTCAAACAAAGGCCTTTAGACTCCAATGTAAATATTCATAATTCAAGCTTTTCCTCAACTCTTTCTCTAATTTTATCCACTAGAAGGATATAATCAGCAGAAAGCATACACCAAGGTACACCTTCTATAAATGCCTGGAAAGAACAACCATTACTAAAGCAAGAAAATATACGCTTAAAGACGATTCTTGATGTAATTGAATGAAGTAGAATAATACTTGGTCAATCCTCCTTCAGTTCGAACAGAAGTAAGAGCTCTAGTATACATATCTTTAATGACTTGAACATAAGTCTTATCAGCAACTTTCTTTTCTGGAACTCTTCAAATAACTTCTCTTAGAACTTTATCATAAGATTTTCTTAAATCCATAAAAGTCATATGTTGATCCTCCTTACACACTCTGTACTTCTCCATCAAACCTTTCAACAATTGTATAGCTTCCATAGTAGACTTGCCCGACATGAATCCAAACTAGTTATGAGAAATATTTTACTCTCTCAGCAAATGTATAGCTTCCAAAGTATCTACTCTTTCTTTAGTACAATTTACTTGAATTAAATCATTACTTTTCTTATCTTTTTGTTTTGCTTGTTTATATATATATATATATATATATATATCACAAATTGTTTTCCTAGAAACTTTATGGATCACCTTAAATTTTTTTCAGTTCTCTAAGCTCTTATATTTAAACCAATTTTAATTACAAATATTCTTATATCTTATCTTTTCTTGCACATTATTATTTCACCGCAAACTGTTTTTATTTATAAAAGCTTTTACATTTTTATTCTTTAACTATATCTTTTGTTACTTGTTTAATAATAGTGTTTGTTACTTTATCCCATATAGAATTAACCTCTTCATGAACATCCCTGATCTTGAAGTTTGCTCATCAAAATGAATTTATTTGTGTTTTTTATGAGCCCTCATCTAATTCTATGATTGTATTCCATTGTATTTTTCATTTTTCAATTCTTCTTGTTAAACTCCAGATTTATTAACTCACGTTGAGTACTTAAAATTTTACTTTGAATGGCCATACATTCTTTTCATTTTTACATTCTCTTTCTTACAAAAGAAAATAATCAATTTGTACTTTAGTAAATCCATTATTATAAGTAATGACATGCTCGTCTGTTTTCTTAATTAAAATAATAGCAATAACAAAATTAGAAGCTAAAGTTAAGTCTAATATGATTTTATCTTCTTCATTATTCACGCCAAAACCATAGCCCCATGAATATTTATAAAATCTACTCTACCAAAATTTTCATTTAAATCTCCTCAAATAAACTTTGTTCACGGGGTATCATTTGAATTACTTTTTCAAGGTAATTCGGATATTCTATTTTGAACCTATATTTAAACCTAATTGAGGAGCATAAGCACTTATAATATTACAAATCTTAGTGTAAATAAAAATCATTAAGTTGATAATTATATTTCTTATTATGTTAATTTTTACAACATTATCTTTCAAACTCTTTTTTATAATTACATTTACACCATTTCTAGCATGACATCTACATGAATACAAAAGTTTAAAACATAAGCTATCATTTTATCCAACCTATTTAGTTTCTTGAATGCATAGAATATTTTTTTTCCTATAAACCATAATATCTACTGATCCCATTAATTTACCCGTGCATGTATCTATATTCCAATATCAAACTTAATATTAATTACAGGGATTTACTTATTTGCCTTCTTCCCTCCAAAACGTGGGAACCCTTTCTTTTTTGCCACAATATCCACACATTTGTGCTGAGACTCATGTATACTTTTCAAGTTATTTAAGTCATACAGTGTGCCTCTTTCAATGGATGTGTAACATTTACACAATAATTTAAAGGATTAATGTCATGATTATTTGACAAATGAATGTATACTACCCTTCAACTAACAAACATAACCCTATACCTTTTGCATCAAGGCCAAAGACCTAGCAATAGCAGTGCTATAACATGATTAATAGTTTAAAGATATGGTTTTTAAATATTTATTTTTTAAAATCCATGATTTAAGGCTTATATTGCAAACTAATTTAAATTTTTTTGTCAATTAAAAATTATTAAAACAAAAAAAATTTCAATCATAGATTTCAATTATATTATAAATTCAAAACTGAAAATTTAAAAACTATAACTAAAGTAAAATTTTATAAAATTGTAAATCATGCCTACACTGCACCATTTTGTTTAATTTGAGATTTATTTACAATTTCACTGATCCTTCAAACTAAAAAGATATCTAACTAATTAATTTAGAAGCTTACATTATATCTTTTTTTTATATTAGGTCTTATTAAATTTATGATCGATTTTTTTTTAGGTTTCACTCACTTACACTACAAAAAGCTATGTTAACTCTGACAGATTGATCCGGCGGAAAAAAAGGAAACTTTCGTCTATATTTTGATTTTTCGATGGATTTTCAGTCGATAAGTTAGTGTCAAAATTTCCTTGATCGGAAATGCATCTGATGGAAAAATGTCCACATCTCTATCTACTAAGGCTTACAGTATGATTAATTGACTTTTTAATTTCTAACTGAAGTAGCACGAGGCATGTCCACAGGCACCTTAGCACAAAACTAAAAATACAAGATGAAATATCATCCGATCTACGAGCGTACACGGTCGACCAGTAAATGGTGCATTGACAAACTAACTGAGCCATATGTTGATTCTCGTAAAATTAACATACAAGTCCAATGATATTTTGTTGGAAACTTGAACGTGAAAAGAAAATTTGGCCCTAATGAAATTTTGTTGGAAACTTGAACATGAAAAGAAAATTTGGCCTTTAGCCCTTTAGAATTTATATAGATGTAATCACATCACAAAACATAATATAACTAAATTTATAAATTTTCATAATAAGTTGGTATCATAAATGACAACCATAAATTAATAAAAAAAGATAATCATAATGTATTAAATCTCATTAAATGGTATTATTAGTACACAAGTGCCTCAAGGGCGAATGCCAATAAGAACAACTATCCCACAAAAATGATAGCAGTGATCTAAGAATAAATTCATATATATACTTGTCATCAGTGTCCTTGATCCTCCACTTTAGCATCCATATCCATCAACTGCTTCCCTCACACTCATGCCTTGCAATGCACTTCTTACAGCCTACTCTCTATCCTGGCCTCCATCTAAATGAGCCAAGAGCTGAGTCGGGCCTCTATATCCTCAATGAACATCATACCCAACCTGTGAACTTCTGCATTAACAAATGTGAGTGCTTATTAAAGAAGGTGTGTTGTGAGTCCCTGTGAACCCAAGAGGTATATCATTCCCTTCTTCTTTCCCCTATGGTGTTTCTCTAGATACCAAAATTTGGGTGGTCAAACTGTCTCTATGACTAAAAGCTCCTTTTTAGTGATAAGCATAAATTGTAATTAGAGGTTAAGTAAATTTTGGTGGTCAAACTGTCTCTAGACAGAGCCATTGCAATCACCTAAGGGGGAGTGCAAATAAATAGAGAGATAAGTTTTGATGGGTGTAGAATTGGTTAGTTTTAGAATGACATTCTAGACTCTTATCAATTTAGCTTAAGATTTAGTACACTGACACTGGGATTCGGCCATCATGGTGGCATAGGCTTAAAGGCATCTAGAGGTGAGAGGCTAGATAGTTCTGATGCGAAGTCTAGATGTTAAGGAATCAGTATTAAGTTATTCAATGTTCTTTGCAAGCACTGGGAGGGGGTAAGGAATAAGGTATGCTTCTATTTGACACAATACCTCAACTTTGTCTTAAATAATTTGAATCCTACATAGATTAAAATCTCTTTGCAAAGGGAAAGGTTTTCCATAATATCCAAACTCATTATTATATTTTATTAAGTCGTTACATTTAGTTGTTATTTTCTTTATAGCTCTTTTGTAGTAATTTTTAGTAAGCATATCATTTTAAATCTCTTATCTTATTAATTTACAATTTAAATAGAATTTACATAAGTTGATTTTAAGAGTTACTGCATTCCTCATGGGATCAATACTGGGGTTTTGAAGGAAAATCTCATATTACTTGAAACGATACGCATACTTGCATGGTATCTCTAATGTGAACATTTATTATAAAAAATTACATTAGTTCATACTAGCTGCTATATATAATTTAAGACATATTTTTGGCATAATTAAGGAGATTAAAAATACAAGTAATTGCAGGTCGAGTTATCTACCCTAAAGGTAGTGAATTCCTAAGGATTATAAAGTATCTTAAGTATTCATTATGTCATTGATAGTTGAGTTGATGTTAATCCTTTTGCTTAAGGTTTTGATTGTTCATCCATGCAAAATAGAGTTATCTTGAAACATTTTAGTTTTATTTGTTAATTTAGTTTTTTTAAGGTTTTAGATGACCTGATCAAGATGTGTTTGGCTCCGTCGTCCCAATGTTTTTAGAGAACCCTAGTTTACTTAGTCTGAGATGTGGTCAACCTACTCTGATAAAAAGATTCTAGTCAACAACCATAGATTGCATCGTCCAAGTGATCATTATAACCCAGGATATACTGAGTTAAAGTTGCATTCAATGATCTTCGTTTATTATGATTTCATTTAATTTTTAATATCTTTTTTGGATTTTAGAGTTTCAAAATTTTAGATTTTTTTAGACTTCTTAGTGGTTTAATTATTTTATGTTATTGTTGTCATCTATTTTGTTTGGGATGACCCGGTCAAGATCCCATAGTAATGTCATTTCGGGGTCTTTGGGGTTTGTGGTTTGATTAGTGATAAATGACTGAAAGGTATTTTGTTAGTAGTGATGGGTTGCCTCCTCCAAAATACCATCTTAAACCTAGTTTCATTTTATTATTCAGGTTTATGTTTTAATGTCTTCTAAGGTGAATTTGATGTTATTTTCTTTAGTTTGGTTTGGTACTTTTGCCCAAATTGTTCCCAACTAAGGCTAACTGTGCTTTTTTTAAAACAAAAACCATCCTTGGCCTTTAGTCGCTTACATTTAAATTAGTTTAAATTACTTTAAAATAATCAACGATAAAGTTCTAAGTAATCTGAGCGAACATTAATCAAGTTATTTTTTGCTTGAGTTATCTTTAAATTTGTTTAAGTTGACTTAAGTTTTGGATTGACCCAAGTTAACATAGTTTTTATCATAATTAAACTAGTTCCATTTAATTTAAATTGAATTAAACTAAGTAAAGTTTTAAACCAAGTAAGATTAACTTAGAAGCAAACCAAGTTGAACTGTACTGGTACATATTAAATGTCCCCAGTAAAATCAAGTTAAATTAAACTTAGACATAGTCCAAGTTAATTTAAACTTAACTTATTAGGTCTAAGTTACTTTAGTTAGATTGAGACTCAAATCATGTTTGGAATTGAGTTTCAAAATGGGTTGTTCAGATATTGAATTAACCTGAGTTTAGTTGGGTTGGTATGAAGATATAATTTGATTGGATAAGCCCAAGTTAACTTGAGTTGATCCATTTGCTTAACCAGAGTTAGGTTAAGTTATCTTGGTGATTCATTTGAATTGTACTAACCTGAGTTAGATTCGATTGACCCGCTGATTTAGTTGAATTGGGTGAACCTGATTTAGGTCGAGTTGACTCAATGATTTAGTTGAATTGGCTTAAGTTCTAGTTAAGTTAGACTTAAACTGCATCTTGATTGAAATAGATCAAGAGGAAATCTAATTGCAACTAAGATTAAACTAAGTTAAAATTATGTTAGGTCTAATTTGGGTTAGACATAAGGCGCAGATCAATTAGGACTAAGTCTAATTTAGGCTAGACTTAGGTTAGGGTTCTTGTTCATTGTAAGTTGAATATAGGTTTTACTTAGGGTTTAGGTTTTATTTATGGTAGCCCTGGTATTAGATAGACCTAACAGTTCAGGTTAGATCCAATTTAGGTTAGGACTAAGGTTGAGGATTAGGTTCAGTATAAGGTGAATCTAGAAATAAGATAGGGTCTAATTTATGTTAAACCCAAAATTCAAGGTTAGGTCTAGTTTGGGTTAAATCTGAAGTTAAGGTTGGGTCTAATTTTAGTTAGACCCATGGTTTAGGGTTAGATTCAATTTGGTTTGAACCTATAGTTAAGGTTGGGTCTAGTTTGAGTTAGACACAATATTTAGGGTTATGTTTAATTTGAGTTCAATCTAAGGTTAAGGTTATGTCTAGTTTGAGTTGGTCCCAAAGTTTAGGGTTATGTTCAAATTAGGTTGAACCTAGGGTTAGGTTCAATTTGGGTTGAACCTAAGGTTAAAGTTTAGGTTCAAGTTAGGTTGAACTAGGGATAGGTTGAATTTGGGTTAAACCTATGGTTTTAGGGTTAGTTTCAAGTTGGTTTGAACCTAGGGTTAGGTTCAATTTGGGTTGAACCTAAGGTTTTAAGGTTAGGTTCAAGTTGGTTTGAACCTAAGTTTAGGTTTGATTTAGGTTGAACCTAACCATTTATGATTAAGTTCAAATTAGTTTGGACTTAGGTCTAGGTTCAAATTAGGTTGAACATAAACATTTAGAGTTAAGCCCAAATTGGTTTGGACTTAGAGTTAGGTTCAAATGGGTTGAACGTAAATATTTAGGGTTAAGTTCAACTTGGTTTGGACTTAGGGTTGGTTCAATTTGGGTTGAACCTGAGCATTTAAGGTTAATTCCAAGTTGGTTTAAACCTAAGTTTTGGCTCAATTTAGGTTGAACCAAAACATTTAGGTTAAGTTCAAATTGATTTGGACTTAGGTAATGGTTAACTTTTGGATTAATTTAAATAATTGGAGTTAACTCTAAATTTTTTTTTACTTAGATTTAGGTTCAATTTTGGTTGAACCAAAACATTTAGGGTTAAGACCAAATTGGTTTGGACTTAGGTTTAGGTACAACTTAGGTTGAGCAAAAACATTTAGGGTTAAGTCCAAATTGCTTTGGACTTAGGTTAATGTTCAATTTAGGTTGAACCTAAACATTTAGAGTAATCCAAGTTGGTTTGGACTTAAGTTTAGATTAAATTTAGGTTGAACCGAAACATTGAGGGTTAAGTCCAAGTTGGACTGGACTTAGAGTTAGGTTCAATTATGGTTGAACCGAAACATTTAGTGTTAAGTCCAAATTGGATTTGACTTAGGGTTAGGTTCAAATTGGGTTGAACCTAAGCATTTAGGGTTAAGTCCAAATTGGTTTGGACTTCGAGTTTTGTTCAATTTGAGTCGAACCAAAACATTTAGGGTTTAGTCCAAGTTGGTTTGGACTTAGGTTTTGGTTCAATTTAGGTTGTACCTAAACATTTATGGTTAAGTCCAAATTGGTTAAGACTTAGTTTTAGCTTCAATTTAGATTGTACCAAACATTTTGGGTTAAGTCCAAATTGGTTTGGCCTTTGGTTCAGTTTAGTTGGAACCTAAACATTTCGGGTTAAGACTAAATTATTTTCTACTTAAGTTTTGGTTCAATTTAGGTTGAACCTAAACATTTTGGGTTAAGTCTAAATTAGTTTAGACTTGGGTTTTGGTTCAATTTAGGCTGAATCTAAGCATTTCAGGTTAATTGCAAATTAGTTTAGACTTTGGTTTAGGTTCAATTTTGGTTGAACCAAAATATTTATGGTTCTTAAGCTCAAATTTTTTGGAGTTGGGTTTAGGTTCAACTTATTTGGAAACTAAACATTTAAGGGTTAAGTCTAAATTGGTTTGGACTTAGTTTTAGGTTCAATTTAGGTTTAACTTAATGTTGGTTTGAACTTCAGTTTAGATTTAATTTAGGCTGAACCTAAACATTTAGGTTTAAGTCCAAATTGGTTTGGACTTAGGTTTAGGTTCAATTTAGATTGAACTTAAAATTTTAGGAATAAGTCCAAATTGGTTTGGACTTATGTTTAGGTTCATTTTATGTTGAACCTAAACATTTTGGGTTAAGTCCAAATTGGTTTGGACTTAGGTTTAGGTTCAATTTAGGTTGAACCTAAACATTTCAGGTTATGTTCAAGTTGGTTTAGACTTAGGTTTGGGTTCAATTTAGGTTAAACCTAAACATTTAAAGTTAAATCTAAGCTGGTTTGGACTGAGGTTTAGGTTCAATATAGCATGAACCTAAACATTTTGGGTTAAGTCCATGTTGGTTTGGACTTAGGTTTAGGTTTAATTTATGTTGAACCTAAACATTTAGGGTTAAGTTCGAATGTTTGGACTTAGGTTTATGTTTAATTTAGGTTGAACATAAACAATTATGGTTAAGTCAAAATTGGTTTGGACATAGGTTTGGGTTCAATTTAGGTAGAACCTAAACATTTAGTGTTAAGTCCAAGTTGGTCTAGATTCAAATTAGATTGAACCTAAACATTTCTGATTAAGTCCAAGTTGGTTTGGACTTAAGCTTATGTTGGATTTAAGGTGGTTAGATCCAACTTTTAGTGATTGGATTGGGTCCAAAGTGTTAGACCCAACAATTTAGAGCCAAGTCTAGGCCTCATTATGTCTTAGTCCTAAACCTAAATAGGTTAAGTCAAATGTTCAATCTATTAGGCTAAGCTTAGGTTTAGTTGAGCCTAAACTAGGTTTAGATTCACATTATACTAACCCTAGATTATTAATGGTAAATTCATGGCCATAATGGATGACCAAGTTGTTTATCTCCTAAAATCAATGTGTAATAGCTTAAACCATGTTTTGGGAACAATCTAGGCTAAAATGCAAATTTTTCAAATTTACATTTTTTCCCTTAAGATTCTAAATTTTTTATTCAAACTATCAAAGCTTATAAATTATCATTTTAGGGTCTAAATTTATTACTCTAAATTTTATAGCCAATTTCCAGTTTAATTGCCAATTTATTGATGTTTTAAAACTATTTTTCAAAATAATTACAAAAGTGGTAGAAAATTGGTCATTTTCAATTTAGAGACATCTCCTAACCTTAGAAAATCATGAATTTACCCAATGAAGGGGGTAATAATCCCTGCAAACTTCATAATTTTTGAATTTAAATTTAACTTTTAATAATTAAAATACTCCAGAGAGTATCTAATTAATTAAAAATTCTATATAAGTCATTTATTTTCAATTTTATTTTTAGCATTTTCTCCTCTGTTCATGGAGTTCAAAGTTATTTTTTTTTTTATTTTTAGAATTTTTATGGACAATGTTATGCATTTTTTAAAATTATAAGCGGGTTCTTGAATTTATTTAAATAGGAAATTAGGAATTTTCTACTTATTTGATGTTGCATCCCCGTCTTTCTCGACTTCGTTGAAGGCTTGTGTGGTGTCTTTTGATTGCATGCCTTTCTCCATGAGCATCTGAGGTGGCCTCGAACTGGTGCTTCTCACGTCCATAGTCTGACGGTTTCATCTAATCTCTGTCATCCATTTTCAATACACAAATGGACGACATCTAGTCATCATCCTCACGTGATATTACACTGAATATCGTTCATGATCAAATGTTCATATCTCCCTCAATTTTTTGTGAAATCTCACGAAGTTTGTTCTTAAAGCTTCATATGTCCTAGAGAAACACATCTATATGGTTGATCGAAGATGGTGTGCTCATTTCCTACATAAAAAACCAAAACTAAAGTAATTTGTATGGTTTTCAATCCATACTTTATCGCAAGAGGTGCAGCCTTGATTGGGCTTGATGGAAATGATCGTTTATACCTCACAAAGCCTATCCTTAGCTCAATTTGAAGTGAAATTGCCTCTAGCTATGAGCTAGGATAAAAGGTGGCCCAGTTTGGGCTTGAGTTATGTTAGAGAGCTCGAGGAGGCACAATTTTGATTGTGATTGTCTTTGTAAAGCTTAGGGAAGATTTTGGAAGAGTTGGTTTAAGGTTTTGGTAGGTTTTATGTCATACCCAAATTCTGCCTTGGATTTGGGTTGGAAAATTAGAGCATCTTAGTGGGATTAAGGCCTTGAGGAGATGGGGGATATACTTTTTATGCCTTGGAGGAGATTTTCTCTCTTGAAGGTTAGGGGTTTGGGAGTCTAAGTGGGGAGCATGGTTCTTGCTTGAAGTTTTTGGGTTCTCCTTTTAATGGCCATGGAGAGCTTGGCATGGCCTGAGAAAAGCTTGGGATGTTTTAGGGACATGTGAAGCTCTCTTGGATGAATTATGGGTGTTAATTTTCATTTTGGCATACTTAATTAGAAGAGCTCCAATGGGGAAGAGAGAGGATACTCATGGCTTGGGTGCATTCGGGGAAGCTAGGTGGGGTTTGTTGTGCTTGAAAGAGGTTTATCTTGACCCAAGTAAGAACGGACTTTGGTTTATTAGACTAAGGTGCCAAATGTGAGGAGGGGTACTTACCTTTGTCTCTTCTTCCCTTTCTTTGTTTTTGTTTTTTTTCTTAATTGAATTATTTAGGATGTGAAACATTTTATATCCTGATGGGTTATCATAGATTGTGGATGACCAATTAAGGAAGGGATCATGGGCTTGAAGGTTTAATCTATGAGTCTAGTTCATGGACCAGGGCCATGGGTTAAGGCTTAAGTTTTAACCCTAATTTAAAGCCAAATGGGCCTTTAAAAACCTCTTTTCCATTAATTAATTAGTTAATTAATTAATCAGAAGGGAGTGAGTGTTGATCATGTGGTCATAAAGTTAACCACATAGTCATGGGTTGACCAAAATGGTCATGTTGACCATATGGTTGTTAATTTGACCATAAAATCATGGGGTTGACCAGATGGTGATTAAGTTGAACATATGGTCAATGGGTTGCTCATATGGTTAAGGGTTCATCATGATAGCCACTGAGTTGACCAAGATGGCCAAGTTGACCATATTGTCATGCATAAACAATATGATAGGTTGGTTGACTATAGGGTTAATGGATGGTCAGAGTTTACCATCTGGTCATGTGTTGACCATATTAACCACGGGGTTGACCATGATTGTTAGGTTGACCATACGGTCATGTATAAACCATATGATAACTAGTTAACCATAGGGTTAATGGGTTGTCAAAGTTGACAAAATGGTTGTGTGTTGACCATCTGGTGGTTCTCGTGGTCATGGAGGGGTAAGGTGATCAATTTAGCCAAATTAGGGTTCAGCATAATTGTTTTTACAATCCGAGGTTGCCACCTAATTTTAGGCTCAAAAAACAAAAAAAAAGGAACATTAAGTTTTTGGTTTGATCTTTAGGATTTGGTAATGTTAGGGAGGTCATTGGTGAGACCAGGGTTAACTTGTGTTGACCCCTCTCCCAGTGTGAATTTAGTGGTCACAATGGTCCCTAGGGTTTCAAGTTTGATTTGGGAGACCTATGGAAAATAGACTATTCCCTTGGGTTTCAGGTTTATCTAAGAGATCAAGGGCATGTCTAGTCCCTAATAGGCAACTTGAGTTCACCTATGGCCTGTCTAGCCTCTAGGTTCTCACCTAGTCAAATCCCTAAACCACCTCAACCAATGATTAGGGGCTTTAGCTTGTACTAGTGAGGTCCAGACATAACCCTGAATTAGTGTTATGTATAGGTGGGTAGAATGAGTCCTCACAAAAGTGAGGTCAACACTTACTTATCGGTTAAAGGATGTATCAGGTCTTCTTTATAATAAGTGAGAGGTTAATCTAACCAACTCTTTAGTACATATAACTGAACAAACGTGACTTTAAATGAATAGTCATGACTATTGAATCTTAGACTATGCTGTTAGCAAAAGTGATTTTTGTCTTTAGCTGGCGGTCGCATAAGTCTTGGTTAATTCTGTCGGTAGGCTGCGTTCTACTGACTGTCTATATTTGATTGATGTACTGTCAGCTGAGTCGATGCTCTAAGGGTCCGTTTGGGGCATTTTATAAGTGCGGGTGGCGTTTTCAAAACGCCGCCGTACCGTTTAGTTCACGCGTTTCGCCAGCTTATCTGAAACTGCGTTTGAGTTTTTACACTAAACGCAGGTCGTGGGTCGACCCTTGCAGCCAGCCCGCGGGCCGCGTTTCAGGATAAGTAGCTTATCCTGAAATGTACAAGCTGCCCCAAACGGACCCTAAGTTAGTCGGTTTTTTCATACAGTTGGATTCACTTTATGACCCTCGGTGTGTAATTCAGAGTGACGGTAGGAATGCTCGTATGAAACGCTTGATCCCTCTGAGATTTTTGCTGATATTTTTCTTGTATATAAGTACATAGATACTATTCATAAAAATCATGACCAAATCCTGTCAAAACGTGAGAAAATTTACACTCTGCACTTGGCGACATGTATTCGAGGAAGATAAGTGACAAACTCAGCTCATTGAACTTACGATTATTTATTTTGAAGAGAAATAAGGTAACTGATGTAGCAGCATACATTCCCGTCGTCTGGACCCTTGTGCAGAAATCATTGTACTTCTACTAGTGGTTGTGTTGTCGCTTTCTTTACCTGGTGATTTGGTCTCATTCAAGTATAGGCCTGCTTAAATTTTCATCAGGTGAAGGCATTATAACGAGAAGAACGCCAGATCATGTGTCAAATTATATAACTAAAAATGTTGAGCAAGCAAGTGCATAAAATTAGTCTAAAATGAAGTAATCTGATGCAAATTTTAGCAATGGAAGTGCAGATGCTGGGAACTTTACGGATGGCAATGATGACTTCATCGGGTAATGGATGACAACCTTCTCCTTTATACCTAAAATTTTTGAATTGGACAACAGAGAATGAATTTGCGTTCTTATTCTACTCTTATCTTGCACTCTTGCGAGAGCTTAAATCAATTTTGCAGTGAAATAAAAGCACTGCAGGGAAGAAAGTACCCATTTAAGGGTCTATTTGGGGCAGCTTATAAGTGCTCAAAACGCTGCCTCACCGTTTGGAAAACGAGTTTCGACAGTTTTTCCGAAAATGTGTTTGAGTTTTTACTTCAAATGCAGATCGATAGTCGATCCCTGCGGGCCGCGTTTCTTGATAAGCTGCTTATCTGGATAAGCACAAGCTGCTTCAAACTCATCCCAAGTCTTCTTTATTTAAATTCCACGTGCTTGTAACTAACGGGTAAATCAAAAGAAGGGAGAGCGAGCAGGAAAAAACCATAAAACTCAGGATAGATAGCGCCACATATCAAGCGAGCGAAAAATACAGTAAATTCTAGAGAGCTCTGATGAACAGTGGCGCTATCCCTCCTGAGCTTTAAGGATTTTTCGATGCTTTATTATTGCAATAGCTACAGGTGAAGGAATGAGAACCGGTAAGTCTTTTGAAACTGGTTTGGTGCTATCGGCTAAATGGGGTTAGTTATATATGGTAGAATCTCAAAAGATTTGCACAGCAACCGTCAAATTTTCTGCTACAACGGACGGTTTGACAGCGCAGCAAGAGCCCGAGTTTTCTTTTACTCTAATTAATTTACTCGAGAATGCTAAAAGCTAAAATTTGTCAGAAAGTGAAAACTAACTTGTTTTCAATTCAACGCCAACAATTTTTTAACAGATTTGCTGGTGGATTGAATAGAATTTTGTTCTATATATATAGATATATATATATCTATATATATATATATATATATATATATATATATATATATATATATATATATATATATATATATATATATATATTATTTATTTATTTATTTATCTTTTAATTCCTTTTGAGAGGGAGGGTCTAGTATTGTTATTGAGTGCATCAGTCCGGTAAAGATATTGTATCGTAGAAAAAAAATCATGGAAAGAGGGCGAGAGAGAAAAAAAAAAGAGTGATGGATGTGGTCTTGAGAAAAAATCTCAGAGAAAGTATTAAGCTTTTATCTCTGGTAAAGAGAAAGATCTCCCTGTTTTCTTGATCTACTCATGACTTTCCGTTTATACATGAAGGAGAAAAGTCCCAAAATAATAAATAAGATACATTTCATACTATACGATGCCTTTCCCCAGTGCCTGATTTAAAAACAGTGATGTGGGTGTAAGGCGATGTCGGCACGACACCCATCCTTGGTGTCTAGATGGAAAGACTGAGATGTAAATGTCAGGTGGCACTCTTAATGATGAATTGATAGATGCCTTTATTAGTCATGAAAACATTTTCTGATAGTTGTTTCTTCACAAGTGGGTTAGATCGTCGTTGTGAGAGAAATGGATACAACTGTTTCTATAGGTCCACTAGACCCATCCACTTCGACGGGTGGACTCAATTCAAACACCTTTTCATCCACTTTGACAGGTGGGCTCAATTTAAAAAAATAGGTAAGAAATTCTTGAATGACCATATTTGCCAATACATTTAGAGGTCTTTTAGAGCTCACTAGTATTCTCAAATATATACAAATATAATTCAAAAGATTCATACAAATTTAAAGATACATAAAAAAAATTGTTACAAAATTATTACAATATAATTCAGAAGATTCATACATCATCTCGGTAGGTCTTACCACTTGATTATAAAACAAGCTGCCGAAGTATGCCTAGTATGCAAAAAGTCCTAAGACTAATGTGAATATATTTATGCAATTAAAATTTAAATATTTTACAGCTAAACACATTTAATTGTTTTTTTATTATTATTAGTTAATTTTTAGTGATGAGTGCTTCGAAGCAGGTTGTGCAATAGATCATGCATGACCTTGAAGATGAATATTTAGAAAATCAGTTCATAAGGCCAATTAAGATGCAAACAACATAACTCACTTCCCTAAAGTGAATAGTTCTCACACGACAAACCATCCCCTATTTATGCAAATGTGAGCACCCGAAGTACAAGGAAGAGAAGAAAAATGATTATGCATATGACTATAAACATGATCCCATTTGTATTTCTAAATAAAAAAAGAGGTTTCTACTCGTTTTCATTTAATATAAACTCAACAAAGTTTTATATACACGTTGTTCACAATGGTTGTGAATGCAAATTCTTAGACATTTTTTTTGTGGTTATGAGTTTCATTTGATTTTTGAAAAGCAATGATTAAATTTTTTATAGTCATATGCAAATTCAAGTTGGTTGAACATAGGTTGTGAATGCAAATTCTTAGACACGATTAAAGGGGATGCACAAGAGTGTGCAAATTATAGAGGAATTAAGTTGATGTGTCCTACTTTAAAGTTATGGGAGAGGGTAATTGAACATAAGGTAAGACACATTACAAAGATTTCTCATAATCAAATTGGATTTATGTCGGTTAGTTCTACTATGGAAGCTATACATTTATTGAGAGATTTGATGGAGAATTACAGAGATAATAAGGAGAATCTATGTTTGATTTTTATTGATTTAGAAAAAGCTTACGATAAGGTTCCAAGNTAAGGTTACGACACAGAACATCCTTCAATTTTTCAAAAGTCAGGTCGTCTACCGTTTAGGAGTACCGCGAAGAATAATCTCTGACAATGGGACAACTTTCAAAAGCACAAAGATCAAAAATTTTGTCAGAAGACATGAGATAGATTAGAGATACTCTACAATTTACTATCCCATAGAAAATGGTCTGCCTGAGGCTTTCAACAAGACACTGGTACATATTTTGAAGAAAACACTTGATGAAAACAAAAGGGATTGACACAACAAACTATTACAAGTCTTGTTGGCCTAAAAGACGACTTTCAGGACTCCCTCCATGGTAGCCACTCCAGCAAGGGACCTGATATCCGCCCATAATGAACGATTACCGAATATCTACTCCGCAGGATGCAGCGCAGAAATGCAAGCCGAAAGAAGTAGAGAGCCTTCCTGTGACAGAAATGTTAATGCTAGAGAGACATGAACAATTTTCTTACCCCCATTCCTAAGGGACATATTTACGACCCAGATCTGAGAGAAACTTCTGCCAGCCTACTCACTATAGATGAAGAGTCAGGATTTGTAATAGGATCAGCTGCGCTCCCAGTTCCAGATATTTTATGCAGGGGTTACCCAACATGCAACGTTGAGGTACCAACCGAGACATCAGTCACGGGCGCATTTATAGAATGCCCAGATTGCAATGTTCTACATCTACAGCGTTTCAGTACATTGGAGGAATACACTTCAAGCACTAGCAGGTCTCAGACTTCAGACTTCACGACAGATGAGCAATATATCCCGCTAGAGACAGACAAACGTATACCATGGAGCCCATGGTCATACATCTCACTAGAGGCTGAATCTCATGCTCCGGATCAACCAACACCAGTTTGGGTTCCCGCCGAGGCCCGAAGGAATGGACGCCCGCGGCAGCTGCCAACTCCTGGTGTGGTAGAATACTACAAGATAAGTAGAGTGGATAAAAGAGAATTCGAGTTCTATGAAGAGGTGCAGGGAAAGTTCATCAATATATTGGAAGGCCTGGAGCAATACACCAAGGTTTTCTCTGAGACTGATGAAAAGAGTATTTTGGACTGCATCTTTGATTTAAGAGACAGAGGCCGAGTGGGCCTTCTCATGGAGAGGACATATTTCGAGCCGAAGAAATTGATGAGGGGAAAGGGAGGAATCACCATCCAATGCGGCTGTTGCTACCACTTCACGAACGATAGACAGAGGAATCTGTCGAGGATCCTCAGAAATGACCAAGTGGATCTGTTGCCACCAATGATAAAATGGATGATCAAGAGAACGGTCAAGTGGAACATTCTACCCGCTACTTGCATTCCCAACAGTTGCATCATTAACATTTATGAAGAAGGTGACTGCATTTCCCCACACATTGATCATCATGATTTTGAGAGGCCTTTTTGCACGGTCTCATTCATGAGTAAAAACAATATTCTATTTAAAAAAAATCGATATAGTCAGCTCTGGCGAATTCAAAGGAGCTGTGAAGATTCCTCTTCCAGTTGGTTTAGTACTTGTCCTGAAGGGCAATGGTGCAGACATTGCCAAGCACTGCATTTCAGGAGTGCGACACTATAGCGTGTCTGTAACTTTCCGCAGAATGGACGACAGTAAAATACCGTATGGATTCCAGTAGGACCCAGAATTGGAGAAGTTATTTCCATATGAGCTATGAGAAGGTTGTACCTCTAAGTACATGCAAAAGGAACTCTTATCCTGGAGCATGACTTAGAAGGTCTGCTTAATCAAGAGCTCAACATACCTGACACAGACGGTTCAATTTCTTTCTTTTAACAGCATGACATGTATCTGATTTTATTCAGTGTACGATGTACTCATAGCATGAGATGATTCTCAATGTATTTCGACAGGGATTACATGATGTACCTTTTGAGATATTAGCCTATGTCTGATTTATGACATCCCTTTTTGAAGCAAATTAATGGAAATTTCTCTCAAATTGTGCCTTTTTGTCAGTTGCCTTTTTGTGCAATGGATGAAAGCTGCAGACCATGCGATGGGTCAGAATTTAAATGAACAAAGAATGAAACAACAAATCTTCAACAATAAATAAAACATAAATGAAAAATAATCACAAATGAGTAAATAAAGAAACAATTTTTTTTTAAAATGAACCAATTAAAATTAAAATTTTAAAAACATATTTTAAAAAATTAATTATGATAAAAACAACAAGAAAATAAAACAGACATGTTGAGTGGANTGGTTGGTTGAAGTGGAGGAATGCTTCGGGCCTTTTGTGTGATAGAAAAGTATTGCTTAGATTGAAAGGAAAATTTTATAAGAGGGTAGTGAGACCTGCAATGCTCTATGGTGCTGAATGTTGGCCTTTAAAAGAGAACCATGATAATAAGTTAAGTGTTGCCGAGATGAGAATGATTAGGTCAAATGAGTGGCTTTACACTTAGGGACAAAATGTGAAATGAATATATTCGTGATAGGGTTGATGTAGCTTCTGTGACGAACAAAATTAGAGAAAGTCGTCTTAGATGGTTTGGTCACATTAAACATCGACCATCTAATGATCCGATTAGGAGAGTAGATGTTTTAGATTCGACTCGTGTTAAGAAAGGAAGAGGTAGACCTAGGAAGAATTGGGCTTATTGTATAAAAAATGATCTTAATTTACTAAAACTAAATGAAAATATGACACTAAATAGGATGCAATGGAGAAAAAGGATTCATGTAGCCAACCCCACGTAGTGGGATTAAGCCTTTGTTGTTGTTGTTGTCGTTGTAATGATTATTTTTTTTTTATTTGGTTTAGGTAGAAGATTTAGTCCTTAGATGAGTCTACAGATAATCCAAAAAAAAACATAAACAGAAGCACCAACTTAAACTAGGGGTAGACTTATCAGCAAGAAAAATGAACAAGGACAACCAATGTCAGACTCATCCGTTGATATGATCCAAACCACCATTGCTAGTTTGATTGAGGTTTATCCTTTGCTTTTTGTTTCATATTCTTTTGAATGGTTTTGGCATTGACAATCAATCAAACAAAATCCTTACTTACTCTATAAAGAAAAAAATGATGACTCGAAAGGTAAACCATAAGTTTCTACAACAACTTATTTATTTTTATTACAGTAGCCCTGCAAAAATAAGTTAGCACGTCCTAAGCTTATTATGGAAACCAAGAAACAAACAAAGAAAACATTTTTCAAACTAGTGCAATAGAGAGTCATCTACTTATCCTAGCAAGTGCTAGCAAGAAAGCACAACAATCACAACACATAACCTATCTACCCCTATGACGTCTAAGAGGACTCGTTCCTATTGACATCTAGAAGTAGGTGAGTGGTGAAGTGAGAAAGTTTTTTACTTTTTTATTTTTTATTGTTATTTTTTTTTGAGGATTTAAGACGACCCAAACAAGATATCTATGGCATTTCATCATCTCAGGGCTGTTGGTTTTGGATCTACTTTGTCAAAAGAGAGGTGGTTAATCTATACTGACAGAAAGATTCCTATTAGCAACTATGAGTTGTGTCTTCCAAAAAATCTTCATAAATCCATAGGTTAGTTATTATTATAATTTTTAAGTTGCATTCAGTTATGTTTGTTCAATAAGGTTTACTTATATTTTGGAGTTTGATTGAGTTAATGAGTTTTATCAAGTTTGAGTTTTATGCAATTTAATTTTTACTAGGATTGTCTTTTATTGGTTTAATTTTTTTTAATGATGACCCAGTCAACATCCCATGGTTCCATAGTCTCAGGTTTGTAAGGATTGTGGTGTGCTTAGTCATAAGTGACCAGAGGAATCTTTGCATGGGTTACCTCATCCACGGCTATTCTCGCAGAGCAGGGTGATGCGATATGATTGTTGCGACAACCAAAGTAATAATATAATTCAGAATAATTAATATTTTTTTAATCTTTATAAATGCCACGCCTAGTGATTTAAGGTATTATTTATCGATTTCAAATATTTGTTAGGATGCCAACGCAATTATACTTATCGCACAAGTAATATAAGACTCTAATGGAGTCTTAAGCATCAATCCCACATGGAAGTTTGGAATTCTTATAATGTTAACTCAAAGAAACTCTAATTAAATTGCAGAAAACTTAAATAGGTATGCAAATCTAAATTTTTTTTTAAACTAAGTGAATTATATCTATCTCTCTTATCTCTAAAATTAAAGTAGATCTTAAGTTCACTAAAACTAAGTTTTATGAAGAAGAGTTNAATTTTTTTTTAAACTAAGTGAATTATATCTATCTCTCTTATCTCTAAAATTAAAGTAGATCTTAAGTTCACTAAAACTAAGTTTTATGAAGAAGAGTTTACCAAAGGAAAATATGTTGAGATTTGCATACCTATTTTATACTATTTTGATGATATTACACATTAAAGAAAGGTATTTTTTATGTTTTCTTGCAAGAATGATGATTTAGGGTCATTAGAGCAAAAAAATGCAAAAAGGAGCGAATTTGGAGCGAAAAGGACCAAAATGTGAAAATTTGAACTAGGGCGCCAACGGCGCCGACATCGAGATTTTCCCGAGACTCCATAATTAATTCACTTAGAGGGCCGCCGATGGAGAGATCGGCGGTTATGTTCAATTAGGCATTGGATAAGGATGAATTTTGGAGGGGTGCTTAGGCAACTCTTGGGAAAGCTCATCCACATCTTTAAAGAGAAGACTTTGGCTGAAAATAGAGAGGAGAGAGTCCAAATTGAAGTGTAAAAAAATTCTATAGAGTCTAAATTGTGAGGATTTATTCGAGAGATTGTAAGAGTTGAGGGAAAGTGAGAGATTTCTTCCTCCTTACTGCTTCAAAGAGGAATTCTGTGTGTTGTAAAGAAAGGAAGAGATTCAGAGGAACTTTGAGGAGTTTACTTGGGGAGAAATTAGAGATAAGTTTATTTATTGTTGTAGTTTCTATGACTTTGATTTTATTTATGAATTCTGAGTTTTATTGTGTTTTCTCCATGAGATCTGAGTAATTTTCTTTGTCTTTCTCCTTGTCTTGTGATTTGTGAAATGGTGATTTGAATTAGTGAAACCATAAAAATGTTTAAGAAATTATAATGATCTTTTCACTTCATTCTTAATTTACTTTCAATCTGACCAATTTTTTTGTTAAAATATGTTGAGTTTTATAACTAAAGTGAAGATTACAACCAAGATTCAGGGAGGTCAAAGCCCTTGGAAGTTGGGTGCAAATAAATAGGGAAATAAAATTATCGGGCATAGAATTGGAGACTTTAGAGTGATAGACTAAAATCCCCAATTCGGTCCTATCGTTTGGGTGCTGAAGTGTAGATGTTAGCCCTCAGTCGAGGGGAACGTGGGAGCTCCGAAGTGAGAGCCGGTTTCCTCCCATCCTAGCCGCAGATTCAATAAACAAGAGTAGGATTAGTCAATGTTTTTTATGCCTGGACCAAAGGGTAAAGAATAGGTATGCTCCTATTTGGCATAATACAAATTGAACTGATTCACTTTATCCATTCACTATAATTTCTTGANGGGTGCAAATAAATAGGGAAATAATATTATTGGGCGTAGAATTAGAGATTTTAGAGTGACAGACTAAAATCCCTAATTCGGTCATATCGTTTGGGTGCTGAAGTGTAGATGTTAGCCCTCAAGTGAGGGGAACATGGGAGCTCCGAAGTGAGAGCCGATATCCTCCCAGCCTAGCCACAGATTCAATAAATAAGCGTAGGATTAGTCAATGTTTTTTATGCCTGGACCAAATGGTAAAGAATAGGTATGCTCCTATTTGGCACAAATAAATTGAACTAATTCACTTTATCCATTCACTATAATTTCCGGACAAGGAGAATGATGTTTTCTTATATATTGAATATCACAATTAAACCCTCATTAGTATCATTAATTATTTAATAGTTATTAAAATTACATATTTATTTCAATTGTCTATTAGTGACAAATAAGCAAATTAAACTTTGTTGTTGTGATTAAAGTATTGCTTTTCTAAAATTTTAGTTCAGAGTTCTAAACCACTCCTTGTGAGATCGATATCTAGGACTCCAATAGAGCCCAATATTACTTTAGCGATACATATACTTGCATTGATAAGTGTGATTTTACAATTATTGAATATTTATTACGTTCATATTTATCTTAAATTTTAAGCATATAAAAAGTCGTTGTTAAGTTTTTGGCGCGGTTGCCGGGGAGTGATTGAGTGAGTGAGTCAAATCATGATTAGAGTAACAGACAAATTATGATTATTAGAAAATTTTTACTTGAATTGCAACTTATTTTTATGTTTAGTTCATTATATTACCAAGTACTGATTTCAAATTGTATGCGTAAATTTGGACCTGAATATCTTATACCCTACGATTCAAAATTAGAACGCACTGTTAGAAGGCCTAGAAGATTAAGAAGAGAACCTATAAATTCTGATACAATGGAAAACAACCTAAACAATCAAGAAATTAAGAATGAACAGTAACCTAGACCCCTACGAGATTATGCAAGTCCTACAACAGATGAAATTCACTTATCTATCCAAAATCCTGATGTAGCTGCTAATTCATTTGAGCTTAAACCTGATATTATCCAAATGGTACAAAACAATCAATTCGGAGGTACACCAAATAAAGATCCGAACTTACACCTCGCTAGTTTTTTAGAACTGTGTGCTACTTTTAAATATGACAGAATCACAAACAATGTTGTTAGACTTAGAATTTTTCCTTTTTCACTGAGGGATAAAGCTAAGATGTGGTTAAATTCATTAGCACCAGGATCTATTAGCACTTGGGGAGAACTTTCACAGAAATTTCTATCCAAATATTTCCCTCTATTTAAAAATGCTAAACTTAGAAATGACATAACATCGTTCTGTTAGATTGATGGAGAGTCAATATATGAAGCTTGGGAGAGATTTAAAGATCTTCTTAGGAAGTGCCCTCATCATTCATTACCAGGTTGATAATTCAAACTTTTTAAAATGGATTAGTGGGATCTCTTAGATTGATTATAGATGTTGCGGATGGTAGTTCTTTAATGTCAAAACATTTTGATGAGGCTTATTCATTAATAGAAGAGATGGCTACCAAAAATTTTCAATGGCCCTAAGAATGGGTAAATCCTAAAAGAGTAGCTAGTATCCATGATTCTGATGCAATATCTATGTTAGCTTCGCAGATTGCTGCAATATCAAAGAAGTTAGATCATTATGAGATGAATTATTCTCCAACACCTCCTATGATTGATGAGAATTCATCTGGGCAATTTGTGGATGTTCGACTTTCATATGAGACCTTAAATGCTATTAATAGACCCAACAACCCTTATTCAAACTATTATAACCAAAGTTGGAAGAATCATCCAAATTTTAATTGGAATAACAATTCTTCTACAAATCAACAATGGGCAAACAACCCAGTGAAACCATTAGGAAATTCATCCAACCAAGGAAATGTAAAATATAGACCTTCTTATTCTCCAGGATTTAACAGTAACACTTAAATTAAGGAGAAGAAGTTGTCTATGGAAGAGCTGATATTAAACATGGGTCAATAATTACAGAATCAAGGAAATCAATTATAAATTCAAGGAAATCAATTACAAAATCAAGGAACTACTCTTAAGAATATTGAAAACCAATTGGGACATATCGCTACTGCGCTTAATAACAGAACATTAGGAACTTTTCCTAGCACCGTGGAACAAAATCCTAAAGATTAAAGAAAAGAACAAATCAAAGTGATACAATTATGAAGTGGAAAAAAATTGGAAACAAGAGTGCAAAAAGAAACAGAAACTGAAAAAGAGAAAGGGGATGTCGAAAAAGAAAAGGATCATGAATACCCAGATTTAGAGTATACATTTACACCAATGAAAATTACTGTGGAGAAACCTCCACCACCATTTCCTCAAATATTGAGGCAACACAAACATAATAAACAATTTTCCAAATTTTTATAAATTCTTAAGAAGTTAACAGCAAATATTCCCTTTGTAGAATCATTAGTGCAAATGTCGAATTATGTGAAATTTATGAAAGATATTCTGAACAAGAAAAGGAAGCTCACGGATAATGAAACTGTAGCACTTAGCGAAGAGTGTAGTGCAATTATTTAGAAAAATCTTCCTGAAAAACTAAAAGATCCTGGCAGTTTCACTATACCATGTGCTATTGGTGAAAAATTTTATGGAAGAGTTTTATGTGATTTGGGAGCCAGCATTAATCTTATCCCTCTATCAATTTTCTAAAGATTAGGATTAGGAGAAGTGTCACCTACTTCTACAACTTTACAATTAGCAGATCTTTCTGTTACATATCCTAAGGGACTAATAGAAAATGTGTTAGTAAAAGTGGATAAATTTATCTTTCTTATGGATTTCATTGTTTTAGATATGAAAGAACATAAGGAAATACCTATCATTTTAGGGAGACCATTTTTAGCTACTGGAAAAGCTATGATAGATGTTCAAAAAGGAGAATTAACTATGAGAGTTAATGATCAAGAAGTGACTTTTAACATTACGAAATCTATGAAATACCCTGGTGTTGAAAGAGATAATGAATGTTTTCGGATGAAAATTAGTGAACATCTATTAAAAGAACATTTTGAAGAGAAAGAACAATTTGAAGAGAATGACAAAATTATTTTGGATGAATTAGAAAATGAAGAATTAGATTATATTCAGGAAAGATTTAAGATGTTGGACATTACAAAAAATGCTGATAAAAATCTATTTCTGTCAATTATAAAACCACCTGAACTTGAGATGAAAGTATTGCCTAGCTACTTGAAGTATGAGTTTTTAGGAGACTCGTCTACATTATCTGTTATTATATCTTCAGAATTAAATGGTCTGTAAGAGCAAAGACTGTTAGATACATTGAAAAGATATAAGAAAGCTTTTGGTTGGACCTTAGCTAATATTAAGGGAATCAATCCTTCAATTTGTATGCACAGAATTATATTAGATGAACAATATAAACCAAGAGTTGATCCACAAAGGAGATTAAATCCGATGATGAAAGAAGTAGTTAAGAAGGAAATTTTGAAACGATAGACATAGGAATTATATATCCTATTTCAGATAGTGCGTTGGTAAGTCCAATTCATTGTGTTCCTAAGAAAGGAGGAGAGACTTTTGGAACAAAAGAACATAATGAATTAATACTTATCAGACAAGTTACTGGGTGGCGCATTTGCATTGATTATAGAAAATTAAACACTGTCACCACAAAAGATCTCTTCCCTTTACCCTTTTTAGATCAAA
>NEWO01000203.1:30529-42527 GCA_003013225.1 Phalaenopsis aphrodite
AATATATTGGTTTCGTAGATCAAACGGATGCATAACTTTCTTTAGTTTATTTGATCGAGCCTTACCCTCAATTCTTTTATTCATCCTTAGAGATAGATACAGGATTTGAGGTAAAGCGCTCTTTCATCTAAACTATGAAAATTATGGGGTTAATTTGACTTCATCTTTTTCAAAACTAAATTTTTTTTTTAACGTCTTTCCGAAGCGGGCAAAGGGATTTCAATTCCGATGACCGACAGCTTCTTACGGGCAAACCTCACACCAAAAATAGTGCCGCCAATATCATGGACTGATCATGTCTGATACATATCATATTTGTAATGTAGTAGAGAATAAAGAGAAACTCTCTGAATATCTGTCCCCTTGAGTTCGTGATCAAGCTGACCTTCTGAGCCACGTTCCAGGACAAGAGTTCCCTTCTCGTGCGCCTAGAGGTGAAACCTTCTCTAGCTCAATTGACAGCAGTTCTTCGAGTTCAGGATCCAGCTAAAATCCAAATGGTATTTTGTTGTTGTTCATCTGTCGGAAAGTTATAGATACCCTACGACATTGTGCTCCGGGAATGCAGTGCTTGACAATGTTTACACTGTTGCCTTTTAGAACAAGCACTGAACCAATCGATAGGGGAATCTCGACAGATCCACTGAATTCTGTGGGGCTCATGACATTGATTTCATTCCCAAAGAGAATATTGCTTTCACTCATAAATGAGACTGTACAGAAGGGTCTTACTAAATCAAGATGATCAATGTGAGGAGGTATGCAGTCTCCCTCGTCATATATGTTGATGATGTAGGTATTTGGAATGCTGTCAACTGGCAGTATGTTCCATCAAACCATTCGTTTAATCATCCATTTGATCATCGGGGGCAGCAGATCCACTTGATTGTACTTGAGAATTCCGAGAGGATTTCTTTGCCTCTCGTTCATGAAATTGTAGCAGCACCCACATTGTATTGTAATCTTTCCCTTTCCTCTCATCCATTTCCTTGGCTTATAGTAGGTTCTTTCCATGAGCAAGCCTGCTCGACCTTTGTCTCTTAAGTTAAAGATACAATCCATAATGCTTTGTTCATCTTTTTCTGAAAATATCCTGGTATACAATTCCAGTCCTTCCAATATATTGACGTGTTCTCCATGAACTTCTTCATAGAACTCAAAGCTTCTTTTGTTAACTTTGCTGATTTTATAATATTCTCTTGTGCTGAGGACGGGCGGATAGTGTGAACATTCCCTCATTTCATTATTGACAAGAATCCAGACTGGTGTCGGTGTTACCTCTAACGGGATGTATGGCTCAGAGTCCATCTGAACATATGGCTCAATATACCGTGGATCATATCACTCTGTACTCATTAGGACGTATGCCCCCTCCATTTGGCAATCACTGGTCTGATTGCTCTTCTTTAGCGGCATATTCTTCAAGAGTGCTGAAATGCTCCAAGTGCAAGTCATTACAGTCCAGACATTCCATAAAACTTCCCGTAGCTGACAATTGTGCCGGTATTTCAACGTTGCAAGTAGGGCAACCCGCACAAAGGTCATCAAAGGCTGGCGGTACTTCTAGCTCTTAATCATACCCAGGCTCCTCATCTGTGGTGGGCAGGCTGAAAGAAGTTTCCTTCATATCCGGTTCATAGATGTGTCCCTCTTGAATGGGGATGAGTTGGTTCTTAATTTGTTGTTGACGTCTCTTTTCTTCTCTCAAGAGAGGTCTGTGCTTACGTTGCCACATCTGGTTGAATGATCTTCTATTAAGGACATCACCTACTAGAGCATACGACATCGCCCTTTTTGTGACGTGATGTGCCTCAGACTTGTCTTCTGACATTTTTTCAGTATGCAAATATTCTATTAATGTCTTGCGTCAATCTTCATTGATATCTGCAACTGCAATCGTTGTTTCCTCTTTTTTGAGTTTGTGTAGATTTTCAAGGTTAATTGGAGACAACCTATCTTACTTGTATCGTGATTTCAATGGAATCCTCCGGGGGACATGTCAATTCCTTAACGAGTTTTGCTAGTGCATCAGCATGGGCATTTTCTCTCTGAAGAATCTGATAGAAAGTCACACTGGGGATTTGCTCCAGTAGCCTCATCATGTAACAGTGATATTCTGCTAGCCGTGGTTTCAAAATTTTGTATTGTCCAGCAACTTGTTGGATGACGAGTTGAGAGTCACCGTAGATGACAATGTTCGTTATATCTATTGAGATTGCCAACTCCAATCCGGTGATTCAGGTTTCATATTATGCTTCGTTATTGGTGCACAATTCTGTCAGGTGGTATGAGAACCTCAACATACTCTTATCTAGCATGATAAAGATGAAATTGATCCCTACTTTGCCTGGTATGACTGTGCATGATCCTTTGTCTTTTCTGGCTGATGAAGCACCGTTGAAGTACATTTCCCAGCATTGCACACTGGGGAATTCAATTTGTAGTACTTGTTCATTTGGTAGTTTGTCGTCTAGAGGGGACCCAGCTGGCAGTGGGTGTGCAGCAGGAAAGTCTGCTAGAATTTGTCCTTTGATAGCACAGAGGAGAACAAAAGTTATATCGAATTGTAATAAGATCATCGACCATCTTGCTAGACGTTCAGAGAGTGTTGGTCTGGTCATCAAATATTGCAACAGATTAACTTTCAAGATTAGGGTAATTTTATGAGAGAGCATGTAATGTCTAAGCATTTGGGCAGCAAAAAATTAGTGCCAGACAATGCTTCTCAATAGGTGGATACCTCATCTCCGTTGGTGTTAGAGGACGACTTAAGTAGTAGAGTGCTTTTTTTTACCCTCATTGTTGACTTTGGCTAGGAGGGCTCCAAGAGAGTCATCTAAGGCCGTAATAAAAAGTATCAAAGGTTTCCCTGGGATAGGCGCTGCTAAAATAGGTGGTGTCATTAAATATTATTTAACGTCCTCGAAGGCCTGCTAGCATTTATCTTCCCAAATGAATTTGGCATCCTTTTTAATTAATGCCGAGAAGGGTTGACACCTACATGAGAGATTAAAGATAAAGTGTCTCAGATATGCCAACTTTCCCTGAAAGGAACGTAGCTACTTCAAACTTTTAGGAGGAGGTATTTCTAAGATAGCTTTAATCTTATCCAGGTCAATCTCGATTCCTCGATGACAAACAACGAATCCTAGAAATTCTTCGGAGGTAACACCAAAGGTGCCTTTAAGGGATTCATCTTGAGATTGTATTGCCGTAATCGTTCGAACACAATCCTTAAATCGTACAAATGGTCTATTTTTCATTTACTTTTGATGACCAAATAATCCACGTAGAATTCTACTTGATTGTGAATGAGGTCATCAAAAATTTTTGTGATTGCTCGTTGATATGTTGCTCCGATGTTCTTTAACCCAAACAACATCACTGTGTAGCAAAAAACTCTGATTGGTGTTCTGAAGGCTGTAGATGCAGCATCCTCCGGAGCCATCTTGATTTGGTTGTATCTCGACGATCTATCCATGAAGGAGAAAATTTCGTTTGTAGAAGCGATATCCACCATCATTTCCGGCATTGGTAGTGGGAACTCGTCTTTTGAACATGCTTTATTTAGATCTCTGAAATTGACACAGACATGTATCTGTCTGTTTTCCTTCTTGACTGGAGCAATGTTAGCTAACCATGTGGGGTATTGCTCTCGTACAAAGTTAGTGTCTATTAATTTCTTCACCTCGGCAATGACTTGTTGTTCTATTTCAAGGCTCATTCGTCTGGGGGCTTCTTTTACAGGAGTCATATCTTTGTCCACTCTGAGTTTATGAACTGTTACTTCTGCTGATAGTCTTGGCATTTCATCATAACTCCCGGCGAAGAAATCTTTGAATCTTGTTTGATTCTTCCAGAGTGGAACATCCTTATCTTGAGCTTGAATTAGGATAGTAGCAATGGCGGGAGTTAATTCACCAACTAAAGAATTCAGCATTGTAAAATTCCAAACATCATCAATCCAACAATCAGAGACAAGCAAATTAGAATCATAACCCGAGGTTGGCAAAGTAGAATACGAGGAAGTACCCCATTCATCATTCCAGGAAGAAATAACACCATCCCCAATGTCCCAAAATATAAAATGAGAAGCAACATCATGCGTAGAGATAATGACCTTCCAAAGCGTAGAGTCCCCCACTCTCCAATTAACCGTAGAGGGATGTACATTTTTACAATACTTATGAAACATAAACTTAGCCCATAAAGACTCCCTCAAACAAAATTTGAACCAAAGTTTGCACATGTTAATATCTGCAAGAAAAACACAAAAATACCTTCCATTAAAGCGCAATATCTCAAAAATATGTATAAAAATGTGTTTAAAAATATTATATATTTTAGGTGTATCACCAGCCATACTCAGAGGGACCGAACCACCCAGATGAGCAAACCAAAAGAGCCAACGAACTAAGGAACTCTGTACCGTACTATAACTCGAAAGCCATCCTCCTAACTACTTATTGTACCTGCCAGAAAAATATAAAAATATCATTTTTAAACGTATAATTTCTTCCATAAACAGGCACAAAAGAGAAAAGAAATCAAGCATGTATTAAGCCATATCAAAGAGCCTATGAGCGATGAACCTCATGTGATAAAATAAACAAACTTATGTAAGCAATATATAATAAACATGCAACATAGCGACATTCAAATGCAAGTAATCGATCAAACCAATCGGGTCATTAGAGGCTGATCAGGCCATTAGAGGTCAATCAATCGAAGCAATGGAGATCACCGGTTGATGAGGCCATTGGATACCAATCGATCGAAGTGACAGAGATCGCTGATCGATACGACTGGGTCGTTGAAAGCCAATTGATCAAAGAGGTATAGATCGTTGATCGATTTGACTTGGTCGTTGGAGCCCGGTCAATCGAAGCGACAGAGATCAAAATTAGAATATTATACAGAATAAAGAATCATGCAATTCAAGCCACACGAATGCAATCACATGCAAAGATGGAATCTGATTATTTTGATGGCATGGGCCGCCTAAAGTGAAGTGGCTAGACATGTCGATCAGACCGGTAGTGGTCGTTCAATCGATATGACACAAAGAGTCGATTGAGTTGATCATGTCGGTGGCAGCCAATCACTCAAAGCAACAGAAAGAGCATGCAAAAATCAATAACATTTCATGCACTATCTTAAAATACATGCAATGCATATAATAACTATGATAGGAGTTTAATGGCATTGGTTGAACAAAAGTGATTTGATGGCAGCGGCGGTTATGCGGTAGTTGTAGTAGCTGCACTATTGGCTAGGGGATGGTGGTCCAATGATGACGATAAAGTATAATAGTGGCTTTGGTTGCCAAAATTATTATGAACTTGAAAAAATGATGATGGCCCAAAAATAGAGTTTGTACGATGATGGTAGTGGTTTGGCGATGAGTTCAATAATGACATCATATGTAGGGAATCTACAGTTCAACAACATCGGTTGTGGTCCCATTGCATCAATCAGGCGATAATGGTTTGATGATTATGGGATTAAAGAGATAGTGGTGGTAACAATGTTGTTAGGCTTGTGATGATATCTTAGCGATATTGGCTAAGCGATAGTGGTTTGAAGGTGATGACAACCATGCATAGTGTTGACAATAGAGCCATTGGTCGGACGATGGGAGTTTGATGGTGATGGTGTAAATTGAAGACAACCATAGTGTCTAGATCACGGTGATATGGTAATCGTAGTTTGCCAATAGCGGCATTTGTCATTGATGGAGGCAATATAATGATGAGAGAGGTTCAACGATGATAAAAAATGTTTGATCAAGGCAACAGTGGTCCAATGATAGTTTTGATAATCAAACAATGGTACAAACTAACAAACTCAGTTGAGGAAATATGGTTTGATGATGGTGGTGACCATGAAATCATGGCGGTTGTAACATCATTGGTGGGGCAACTGTGTTTTGCTAATTGTGATCTATTAAGATGGCAAATGTGGTGGCCATATGACAATGATTAGCAATAATGATTATGGTTCAATGATGGTAGTGGTGGTCTAGCAATGGAAGCAACACAACTGTGACAATGGTAGTGGTATGATGATGGTGTCAATGTATTAATGGTAGCGGTGGCTGGGCGACAACGATCGAACAACAAGGTAGCCTGGAATTAGCCATGCGATAGTGGCCATGGCGACGACAGTAGCCAGACGTGGTGGTACGATGCAGTGTCAATTGAATGATCATGATCTAGCGATGGTGTCGAATGTTCTGACGATAATGACAGTGTACCACAATAATTAAAACAGTCGGGTGATGATGAACCGGTGGCAATGCTGGTTGTCTGAAGAAGGTTGTGGTATCCCAACAGTAGTGCTCCAGTAGTGGTTGAGCTCAAAAATCCTCAAAAGTTTGGAACTTCTTAAGTCTTCTCACCTCGATCCAGCCACATCCACCTCGATCCAGCCACATCCCCCCATTATGAATATAGTAGAGGTCTATTTATAGATTTTGATAATGGTATCCTTTGTAAATACTGCTGCAATATTTATCACTCCATCAAACATCCAAAGTAATTCATTTAATCATATGATATTTTATAAGCATTTGTATATTTTATGAGTTAAAATGAAGGGATATTTTGTTCGTTGGTTCATCTCGTTGATATGCTCGATTTGACTATAAGATTGTTAGATTTGGAGATCGTTAGATTTCTTAAAGTATGTCTGAAATTTTTAATTATGTTATAAGTGCATTATTTTGACACACATGTATTCTATTGAATCACTTCTCATTTAGCACTTCATTTGATCACAAAGTTAAGTAAAGAAAATTCTTAATTTGATTATTGTAAAGTTTCAATGAGCATCAAGATTCATGCATGATCAAGAGAACATTTAGAGGATCTATCAAGCATATATATATATATATATATATATGCTTGATAGATCCTCTAAATGTTCTCTTGATCATGCATGAATCTTGATGCTCATTGAAACTTTACAATAATCAAATTAAGAATTTTCTTTACTTAACTTTGTGATCAAATGAAGTGCTAAATATTTATTAGTTTGCTTGTTATTTTTTGTTTATTTTTCTCTTCATGAGTATTAAATTGTTGAACTATCGCCTTAACTTTTGGCACTCGAGATAATCAAGCTTAGATTTTATTTAAATTCTCATCATGTGTCGTAATAGTGGCAGTGGATGGGCGACAATGATTGAGGGATAGGATGGTCCAACATTAGCTATGTGACAAAGGTACGAGAACAGTGACGACCGCAGTCTGATGCAAAGTTGGCTGAAAGATCACTATATGATGATGTTGGTTGATGATCTGATGATGAAGGTAGTGTAGTGTAATAGTGACAGTGTTGGTGGTCTGATAATGGATGTAGTCGCAAAGCAATGGTGGTCTGATGATAGTAGAGCTAAATAATGCTCAAAAGCTTGGAGTTTATTTCAATTTTCTCATACAATCTAGTCCCCCTCTCACCTTTATGAAGAGAGTGGAAGTCTATTTATAGATTTTGATGGTGGTATCCTTCGTAAATACTGCTAAAATTCAGTTCACTCCAGCAAACATCCAAGAATGATTACTTAATTGAATGATGTATTATGACCATTTGAACAGTTTAATGATTCAAAATTAAACCATCTTGTTCTCATTGAATTTGTCTCACCGATACGCTCAATTTGACAATAAGATTGCTAGATTTGGAGATCATTTGATCTCACAAAATAAGGTCCAAAATGTTTTAGTATTCTTTTAAGTGGTTTATTTTAACTCACATGCATTCACATTGAATCACTCTTGATGTTAATTGATTTGTCTCATTCAACACTTCATTTGATCACACATTTAAGCCTAGGTAATCCTTAATTTGATTTTTGAAACATCTGTTTTCAAATGTGCATTGAAATTCACGTATGATCAAGAGAATTTTTTGGAATATAAGAATTCATGTACATTGGATTATTAGTTTATTTTTTCTTCACAATTATTAAATTCTTGAACTATCAAGCTTGAATTTTATTTGAATTCCCATCATTTTGACTTCATCTTAAATGTGACTCCATTTAAATACATATTAAATCTTTAGTTTCAAGACGCAAGAAATGTACACTGGGCTTGATGGAATGAATTGACTTAATAAGAAGACTTGGAAAAATGAGTACTCAAGTGTATTTTAACATTCCTATTATAATTCAATTTCAAGGCAAGAAAATAATTTATTAATTAATGTAAATGTTACAAAAGAACAAAGAGCTATAAGATAATATAATAAGATGATTAAATAAAAGACTAAAAAGTTGAGTATAAATTAAATATAGAGCAAATGTTCTAGAAGAGCTAGGAGCTATGAGATGATAAGAAGATCAAACAAGAGATTACATACAAGATGATAAAATAAGAAGAGAGTTAAAAATAATGTATGGTCAATGCAATATGGACAAAGATTTAACATTTACTTGAGACATTTGGTATATCTTGTAAAGTTAACTTCATTATTATTGTTTTTTTATTATGATAGAATGATCTTTAGCGCCCGCAGAATTCTTAGGATGAATCCAAAAACAAAATTATAAGGACTCAAAGTCTCCAATTGTTATCCTCATCAATGTTCATTGTTCTCGTAAGTGTGCATATATAATCATTGATCTCTCCAATCATTTGAGATAAGGTAGAAAGTAATTAAAAAATCACGACTAATGGTTGGGGATTTGAATTAATTATTTGTTGTTGTTTCCTTAACACTATAATATCTCCAACAATTCTCCACTACATACTCTTTCTAGACTCAATAACAGCCATATGGAAGACTCTTCTCACTCATTCTTAATCCACCAATAGATTCCAAGTGATTCAGCTAAGGAATGAGATTCATAGGTAAAAATGAAGGGAGACAACATGATCTGGTACCACTCGAATCAAATCAATCGTGGATCAACTAGTTGTGGTTGGATGCAAACTAAACAATAAAGACTTTGCTCTATACACTCTTAATGGCCTTCCATCACACTATCAATCATTTAAAATTGTAATCCAAACATGGTCAAAACACATCAATCTTGATGAACTATATTCCTCAATTTGCAATGAGGAAGCCAATATCCAAACAAAAAATTACAAACAACAATCTCTTCAACTCATGACAATTCTTTCTTACAAAAGACACAAATCCAAACCCACTCACATAGGTCATGGGAGAAACCATATCAGTCAAATTCTCCATAAAATACCAAATTTTTGGTGAAAGGGGAACCCAACATTCAATTGTTGGCATAGAGCAAATCTCTCATACACACCACAAACAAACTCAACATTTGTTATTCAATCAGCTTAAAACAACACAGATTGGATCCTTGAATTAGACAAATCCTCTCACATTACCAATAAGTATACACAACTACAACAACAAACTAAATAGATGGAACCAGAACACATTACCACAGTTGATGGACGAGATCTTCAAATCACTTATACTGGCAAAGGTCTCTTACCCGACCCACCAACCCACCCCCCCCAAATACGTAAGTTATCCCTCTCTAAACTTCTGCATGTTCCATCCATATCACATAATCTTCTTTTAGGCACAAAGCGCCTCAACTCTCTCTTGAAAACATTCTCATCTCACATTATCAATAAGTACACACAACTCTAGCAACAAATTGAAAAGATGGAACCTAAACACATTACCACAAGCGATGAACGAGGTCTTCAAATCACTTATACTGGGAAAGGTCTCTTACACCACCCCCCCCCATCATACGTAAGTTATCCCTCAGTAAACTTTTGCATGTTCCATCCATATCACATAATCTTCTTAGGCACAATGTGTCTCCAATCTCTCTTGAAAACATTCTCATCTCGAAATCCCTAACTCATTTCATTTTTTTTATTTCTTAAAAGGCTTCCAAAAATAGTTGATTCAAACATCCTTATCAATTGTTGCATTCAGATGTATGGGGACCGATCCAAATTCCTTCATCCCATAGATTTAGATATTATGCTTAGTTTGTAGATTATTACTATAGATTTATACGGTGTCTAAGTCAAATTACAAATTCATTTAATTTTTTAAAATAATAAAAAATCAGTTCAATACAAACATAGTTTTTTAAGGGCTGATGTTGGAGAAGAATATATCTCATTTTAATTGTAGACTTACAAACTAATGGTATCACACATCAACTAAGTTGTCCACACACAAAAGAATGAAAAGGTGTGGTAGAATGCAAGAAAAATCTCTCAATTGAAATAACCAGAACTCTACTTATAGCAACACAAGTACTAATATCTCTATGGATCTATGTTTACATAGTAGTCAATGTTATAAATTGAACTCCCACTAAATCCATAATAGTGAAAAAACCATACTATTTTTTGTACAAAATTAGACCAGAATATCAACACTTCAAAATTTTTAACTGCTTCTGCTTCCCATGGTTATAACCCAAAAAACCACAGAAATTAGTTTTGAAAGCACAACCTTGCATGTTTTTAGGATACTCAAAAAGTAATAAAGGGTACATGGGCCTAGATACCTCTTCCAAGAAACACTCATCTCATGACATGTGGTGTTCAATGAAAAAAAGTTTCCCCGCAGACTAGCAAACCAAGTCCACATAAAGGCAAACTCGCACTACTCTTTATACCCTCATCTATTCATACTATTCCTCCATAACTGTCCACACCACAACTTATAAATTAAGCAACTCCAATATATAAATCCTTTACTCACCCCACCTACAACCAAGCCACCAAACAAACCTCAATGATCAAATCCACCTCACATTCCTCATCTTCTGACAACAAGATCAAAACTAGCAACATTAAACCTATAACCAGTTACAATTTGAACACCACCACTAAGCCTTCCTCTAACCGAACCACATATACATAAGCCAACAAAGACCATAAATACAGAAAGGCTATGTATGTCAAGTTCATGGCACTCTAATAATAAGGTACATGGGATATTGTCACACCACCCTCCCATCTTCCAATTCTAGGTTACAAATGAGCTTTCAAACAAAATTTCACTCCAATAAGACCATTGCTAGATTCAAGGCCAAGTTGATAGCCTATAAAAACAAAGATAATTATGGCATTAATTTTGTAAAAACATTCATCACAGTTGCCACCATGCCTCACATCTAGCTTTACTATCAATAACACTTGAGGAATCTTGCCCAATCAAACAACATAACGTCTCTAATGCTTTTCTTCAAGACACATTAGAAGAAGCCATCTATATGGAACAACCCTTAGACTTTAATGATCCTCAACATATAGACCTCATTTGCAAACTAAAGAAAGCTCTCTACAACCTCAAATAAGCCTCTAGACAGTGGAATTTAACATTCACTGAATTTCTCAAGCAATTAAGGTTCAATCTTTGGCTGACTCGTCCCTTATCCTATAGAAAACTAAAACTAAGTAATTTTTTTTCACATATGTGTGGATGATATTTTGGTGATTCATACATAAACTCATATTGAATCTCCAAAATATTTTCCATCTTAAGGAAATGGAACACATATCTACTGTTCTTGTTCTCCAATTCCAACCTACATCTCATGGATATCTCATACGTCAAAAACATTACATTTCAAACATTATAACATTACAAGAATGTAAAACTGTAAGATGATATCATCACAAACAACAAGAAAAAAGTCTGCTAACTTCCACCCTTAAGCCCCTTTCCAAAACTTCACGAAGTAAAGACAACTATTAGGATCTCTACTGTACATTACATTTATCATACCAAACTTGGCATTTTTCACAAATCAAATTTTTCAACACATGCAAACTCATTTCTAACACACTATCCGCAAATCAAAAGATAACTATGATTTATGAAAGCCAATATCAATAATGAACTGCTAACTACCAAGGAACCTCTCACACTAATCACACACTCAAACTAGGTTATTAGCGACATAGAGAAGAAGTGCATATCCGGATACTGCTCTTACTTGGATCTTCACCAATACTCTAGAGACAATGGCAACAAGGTCCTAAAT
>NEWO01000203.1:82176-102071 GCA_003013225.1 Phalaenopsis aphrodite
ATAGACTTACGTTTAATGACCCTTATTTCAAAATTAAAATAAGTATATTTTCAACTTATTATATTTGCAATAATTTTAAAATTATACGCAAAACAAACTAGGCCATATGTAAGGCAAACTTCTCTTTCGAAATCCACCTGGGTGACACATATTAGGTCCCTTAGATCTTTAGGGCGGAGTTGGTAAGGCGACCTCGTCAAGGATACTTTACCCGAAAACTGACCCTACATTTAGATGTTGGTTAGAAAACTTTCTCGTTAGATGATGTGCTAGGTTAGGATTTGAGATGCTATGTAGTATTTTTGGATGTGTATGACTATTATTGTGTGTTGTGTTGTTTTGTGCTAGCCTTGCATTGCCTTTTATACTTTTTTGTGTACTTATGTGTTTGTTGTGCATGATAGTATAGTAGGGCATTTTCTGCAAGGTGTCATGCCTACATACACACTCACACAAATGATGTTATGGAGAAGCAAGTAATAATTTCTAATCCTTTACTTGTGGGTGCTATTTAACTCCCCCAATTATAAGGCAAGACCTATTTTGCACATAGCTTTTTTTTATAATGATTATTTTCATTCAGGTTGAGTCTTTTATTTCCTTTTTATATGTATTTCATAGAGCTCTTAGGCTAAGTCTTTATCAGAAATACGGTATAGACATGAGTTTCGAGGCGGATGGCGCATAGAACCAGGTGATGGGGACCTAGAGCGACAACTTATGCCATGTACCTTAAGTTCGAAGATTTTATATTCTTGTATAGATCTAAAACCGAGCATATATATATGTGGAGTCCAACCGCTTTTCCCACTTTCCTGGGATATGTTGCCGACCCAGCAGCGTTTTGGGCCTCTTTTATATATTTTGGAGTTCTTTTCTTTTTGAGTGCCTTGCATGACTAAATTGTATTTTATTGTTTATTTCTATGCATATGAGATTCCACGAATCTAAACTCACTAAGGACCTTAAGATTATAAGTTTTCTTCTTATAAAAATTCTAATAAAAGATTTAAGATGAATTAAAATTTAGGATTAAAAGATTCAAGATTTTTAAAACCTATTTTTACTTTCTTGCATGACTTTTGGGTCGGTTTTAAAATGATTTGCAGTGACAGGATATTACTCGAGCCACATAATAGGGCCTCTGCAATAATTAATGATCGCTCTAGATAGTTGCATTGATATTTGCCTGTTTCGAGGAAATATGAAGGTTGTCTAGTGCGCCCAGGTTGTTTCTCCAACTCGACTGGCGCAACATACATTTTTCTACATAGAAAATTGTCTAGTGCGCCCAGGTTGTTAGAAGGTTCCTAGACCCAGAAGGGACGTAAGTCCTTTTGTTGGAGTATTTTCCAAATTTCTAGCTTAACCCCTCCTCTCTTTCTTTCCCACGACATCCTCACCACTTCGGCGGGTATAAGTCCCACCTCTCAGAGCTCCAACAGATAGTTATAGGATAGAGTTTTGTTCCTCTGACCTTAAGGTTATCGAGGTCCCCGCGGATGATGCAATTCACGGACAACTGATCAGAGATATCTGAACGTGTTGGGTTAATTACATTCACGACTAGGTAGACTTAGGGTCTTAGTAGCTTGGGAAGACAAGTTCGTGGTACCCTGACCCGACTACCTCAACCTGCTAACTATTTTTCTTTCCTTCCTTTGACTATCTCTGTTGAGCCCTGTTTCTTCTTGACTTCGTAGGTATCGTCTTGACGGCTGATGTCGATGAGCTGTTGTCGTTTAAGACACGATGTTTTTTTCTTTATCCTTATGACCTGAATGTGCTTTGACGTATTGGGATGCCCCCATCAAGATAATTATGGTTATTCCCTTGGCTTCTTATGTTGATGAGTCGTTACCCATTTGAGATGTGAGAGACTCATTTTTTGCCCGATGACTTAACATGAGCCTTGAAGCATCATGACTTTCCCATATGGAATAACCATTCCTTTGATGACCAATTTCTCCAATTCACGAGAACACAAGCGAAGCTCTTTTTATCGAGACTATTCTTAAGTATCCCTCAAGATGTAATTAACTAAGTGGGATATATCCCCTTGGGAGTATTCTTGACCCCAAAACAGACACCTACACCCGACTCTCTGGTTATGGTTAGCCTACGTAGGTATTATTTCGCGAATATTGGTTCATGGTGTCTCCGGTCGATCTTGTTTAAGCGGACATACTTGACCTATCCTTGTGAGGTTTATCGTATATAGACTCTCCATGTTTTATTTTTTCTTTTGTCTGTCATTTTTTTCTATGTTCGCATTTGTCAGTTCCTCTCTTCTTCAGACTATTCATATGACCCAAAAGAGAGATTTATTCAGAGAAGGGAAGTATACGATGATCGACAGACTGACGACTCCTTCAAAAATAAAAGAGAAAAAAAACAGACGAAAATACTGTCATCTCTCAAAGGTTGAGGTCTTCAAAAGTACTTTATATTATGAGCAACTTCAACAACTTCATCCATTTAGAATCTAAATAGTGTCATAATTGACATAAGATGAGAAATGCTCTTGATGCTGGGAAGCATGTTGTACTCTTTATGCTGGCAAATGCTCTTGATGCTGGGAAGCATGTTGTACTCCTTTACAAATATGTGATTTTTTGGACATCTTTATTAGTTTCACTAGCATTTTCAAGCGCAAATCCAAGAGAATAGTGGAATGGATTTTCTCTCGTACCCTAATCCAGTGCAACATTGGTCACTATATGCCGTAGATCCCTCACCTCTAATATCCACTCTACAAGTGAGCTAAGAAACTTCTAAATGATTTATGTGGCTCGTGGAAAATTTACAACAATGCTTGTAAACTCTTTTATTACTTCTAGACACTGGCAAATTATGTAATGAATATGTGCTTGAACTTGAAAAATGAGTTGATTGTCAAAAGTGGGATATTGCTGCACCAACAAAAGACATAAAATTTTTGAGATTCATGAAAAATAGATGGCATTTGAGGCCATCAATAATTTGCAAAATTCACATTGATGACTCAAATGTTGAAACATGGTCAACATGATTAGATTTTCTTGTGTAAGACTCCAAGACTAGAACCTCAAACTTCTCTAGCACCTCTTCCTTGGTAGACTCCTTAAAGAATTCTTTCTTTAGTTGGCATCTTATTTGACAAACTTCTTGACTCCTTGCCTCCCATAATTAGAAGGAAAGATTCTACACAATCACTGTAATATATACCATCTTCTTGTACATGAAAGAACTCTTCTTTATGTACCACTGATTCTAAAGAAATTGATTATATCTAGGCATATGGTGCCTCTTTTGGTGCACTCTCCAAATCTTCTTCTATCATCGCTATTATTTCTCATTTAACTCTTTTATTTGTTGTACAATAAATTTTTTGTGCACTTTTATTAAGATAACTGTCTATGTAATTTGATTCTACTACATGAGGAATAACTCATCATCTAGTCTGTGGCATGTTTATGCTCACCACAACTTCAAAAATGTTGAATTCTAAAATATCTATGGGCACACACTGTCTAGAAATGACTTTTTTAAAGAAAGAAGAACCAGAGAAAAGAAAGATCCTAGAATAAGAGAAAAATATTTTGGAAGTTTATCAATATTAAAGGAGTGATTATAAAAATTACTTATAGAATCTCAAAGAATCGGTCATTCTTGGATTCTAAAATTCCCCCAAGTCACAAATCCTCCATACTTGTACCCCATGGCGGCCACCTCTCTTTATGGATCAAGTTGGCCTTAGATATGCTATATATAATATTATATCAGAAATAAAAAATATATCATGCAAAATATGAATAAAAAAGTACGGAACAAAATAGTTGAATGTGCGATATATTTATCTTATCAACCTATTCGACTCTTGGGCAAGTTAACATAGAGTTGACTTACTGGAAGAATTCACTGCATAATTTTATGTGGACTAGCCAATTTGGCCCATTGAACTAAATTGTTCATGTACCAAACCCTATAGTATAATCTATAATTACTTAAATTACCCATGTAACAAACCTTAGGGTGTTGCTCATGCACCCCCAACCCACATAATGAAACTCCCTTGTTGGACAGATCCTTCCGCTTTACTCCGCTCGTGAGCTCCGCTCTGATCCAACATCTATCCCATTTATGCTATAAGAGATATACCTAACAAATGAAAATAAAAATCATATAAAAAAATATATGGCAATTGGGTTGCAAATAATAAAACAAACCCGACCCAAACCGCAATAAGACCCAAACCCCTATTTTTTTGGGCTTTTCTCGCAGCCGAGGCGTGGGAATCCAACACTTGCTTCCTTCCATATCTCCTCTGATGGATTACGACTATCGGAATCGTGCTGCTCCGCCCTACCGCCCCGCAGGCGCCGGATCATCCTTTTACCCGAGAGTCGGCCCTGCTGCTCCGCAAGCAGTCGGCCGTGGACCTCCCTACAGCCAACCTGCTCCACCTGCCGCATGTAAGCTTCCTAACCAACCGCTTTAATCTCCCTTTAACAAAGGTCTGGGCTAGTTTCCGTCTAGATCGTCATTAATAGAACCCCCAGAATACCTGGGCTGACGGAAATATCTAGGGTTTCTACTTTGATGTGTACGAAAGGCATGGGACTGAGCATGACTATCCTTTTATTCGCGTATCTCTTGATTTAGTTGGGAATGGGTCTTTCTTTGAGATAATTGTTTGATGAGGCATTTGATTTCTTCTTTTGAGGCTTTTGTAGGGGTCATCGTTATGTATTTACTCTTATTGAATGAATTAACAACAGCCTTACATGATTTTATTGTGGAATATTCAAATGAAATCAACTTTATTGACTTTCCCTTTGATTCTTATAAGCTTTCTGAATCCATCGCCTCCATTATTCTTGCTGAGTACTGCTACTGCTGTTAATTGTAGCTTGTAGAGGAATTTTGGGATGATTTCTTGCCATACTATTTTTCTCATATGCTTGCACTTCATATTTCTTTCACGTTGATCATCTTGCTTGGTTTTTTGGTGCAATCGTCTATTCTTTGTTATACTTGACCCAATCATTATTCGTCTATCTTCTACAAACATTATATTCGATAAGTCTTTTACTTTATCTAATATAACTATTTTGCACTATATTTTGTTTTTCGAAATTTGCAACTTCACCTTGTATTGATCTTAAGGTTCTTATTTCTCTTATACTTTAAGTTTTCCTTTTAGTAACTTTTTTGTTATCCAAACAACAGAACTGATGTCTGTTATCCTAACAACATAGCTGATCTCACATTTTAAAATTTACTTCTAAGTCTTTGTGATGAGGCCACAACAACATCAATAACAACAACAAAGCCTTAATCCCACTAAGTGGGGTCTGCTACATGAATCCTTTTTCTCCATTGCGTCCTATTTAGTATCATATTTTCATTTAGTTCTAATAAATTAAGATCATTTTTTATACGATAAGCCCAAGTCTTCCGTGGTCTACCTCTGTCATTCTTAACAGAAGTTGAATCTAAAACATCTACTCTCCTAATTGGATCATTAGATGGTGGACGTTTAATGTGACCAAATCATCTAAGACGACTCTCTCTAATTTTGTTCGTCACTGGAGCTGCACCAACCCTATCACGGATATATTAATTTCGCATTTTGTCTCTAAGTGTAAAGCCCCTCATCCACCTAATCATTCTCATCTTGACAACACTTAAATTAGTATTATGCTTCTCTTTTAAAGGACAACATTCAACGCCATAGACCATTGCAGGTCTCGCCACCATCTTACAAAATTTTCCTTTTAGTCTAAGTGGTATATTCTTCCACTTCAACCAACCGACTTGAATTCTACTATTAACATCCCCATCTATATCACCATCGCCTTGAACAACAGACCCGAGATATCTAAATCGTTCACACCTTTTAATAAATTGATCACCCAAAGTTACACTTATGTCACTAGAGCTACTACTACTAAAATTACATTCCATGTATTCAGTTTTAGTTCTACTCAAATGAAGGCCTTTAGAGTCCAATGTAAACTTTCATAATTCAAGTTTTTCTTGGGCTTTTTCTCTCGTCTTATGCACGAGAAGGATATCATTAGCAAAAAGCATACACCAAGGTACATCCTTCTGTGAATGTCCCATAAGACCATCCATAACTAAAGCAAAAAGATATGGTCTTCAAGCCGATCCCTGATGTAATCCAACACAAATAGGAAAATATTTGGTCAATCCTCTTTCAGTTCGAACAAAAGTAACAACTCTAGTATACATATCTTTAATGACTTGAATATTAGTCATATCAACACATTTCTTCTCAAGAACTCTCCAAAGGATATCTCTTGGAATTTTATCGTAAGCTTTTTCTAAATCAATAAAAATTAAATATAGATCCTCCTTATTTTCTTTGAACTTTTCCATCATACCTCTCAATAAATGTATAGCTTCTATAGCAGACCTGCCCGACATAAATCTAAATTGATTATGAGAAATCTTTGTAATACGTCTTAACCTATGTTTAATTACCATCTCCCATAATTTTAAAGTATGACACATCAACTTAATTCTGCTATAATTTGCACAATCTTGTGCATTTCTTTTTTTTTTTTTTAAATGGGGACCAAAATACTCTTCCTCCACTCCTTAGGATTGTTTTTAGTTTTTAAATAATATTAAAGAGTTTAGTAAGCTAAGAAACTCCCAAATCTCCTATATATTTTCATATTTCAATTAGGGTACCATCACATCTTACAGAATTTCCACCATTGGTTTTCTTTAAAGCCTCCTAAACTTCTTTTTTACTTATGTGATGGTAAAAATGAAATGTTATATTATTATTAACGATATTAAGATCACTTATGTCGATCATATTTCTAGGAATTTCATTAAAAAGTTTATCAAAATAACTCACCCATCTATATTGAATAATTTTTTTCTAAGAAAAACACTTTTTGATTTTCAACTTTAATACACTTTACTTGAGTTAATTCTTTACCTTTTTTTTCTCTTTTTTTTGCTAGTTTATACATATATTTTAACCCTCCTTAGTATTTAATCTATTATAAAGATTACTAAAAACAGAATTTTTAGCGTCACAGATTATTCTTTTAGACTCCTTGCGGGCTGTTTGATATTTTTCACAGTTCTCTAAGCTTTTACATTTAAACCAACTTTATAACATAACCTCTTACATTTAATTTTTTCTTGCATATTATTATTCCACCACCAACTATTTTTATTTATAGAAACTTTTTTTTATTCTTCAAGTGCATGTTTTGATGCTTGTTTAATTGTGTTTGTTACTTTATTTCACATAGCATTCAATTTTTCATGAATATCCCAAATTTTGAAATCTTGAATTTTACTTATAAAAATAATTTTATCTGTCTTTTAGGTTTTCCCAACTAATTCTACGATGTTGGTCATAGTATTCGTTATTTTACAATTCTTCATCTTAAAATCTAGAACTAATAATCGACATTGGGTATTTAAATCCTCCATTGGAATGACCTTACAATTTTTACAATCTCGATGATCTTTTCTTCTCATAAAAAATAATCAATTTATGTTTTATTAGATCTGTTCTTATAAGTAATAAGATGCTCATCTCTTTTCTTGAATAAAGTTTTGGTAGTAACAAAATCATACGCTAAAGCAAAATTTAAAATGACTCTTTCTTTTTCATTAGTCACTCCAAGACCGTAGCTACCATGAATATTTCTGTAATCTTTTACCACTCTACTGACATGTTCATTTAAATCTCCTCTAACAAGAATTCTTTCTTCAAGAGATATCTTTTGTATTATGTCATTCTAGAATTTATCTTTAGATCCTATATTCTACTTGAGGAGCAAGCACTTATACTATTAAAACTGTTAGTATAAATAATAATATTAAGGGCTATAATTCTATCTTCAACTCTATTTAGTTTTACAACATTATTTTTCAAACTGTTATCTATAATTTCACTTACACCATTTCTAGTGCGACTCTTACGAGAATACCAATGTTTAAAACCTAAGTTATAAATCTTTTTAGCCTTTTATTCAACTCATTTAGTTTCTTGAATACATAAGATATTAAACTTTCGATGAATCATAATATCAACTAATTCCATTAATTTATCATTGAAAGTACTTATATTCCATGATCCTATCCTAATATTAGTTTCATTAATTTCATGGACTAACTTTTTTGCCCGCATCCATCCGTTATGTAGGAACCCTTGCTTATTTGACACTATATCCGGACGCCAGCGTAGCGGCCATTGCATACTTTTCACTGTATTCATATCATACAACGCGTTGCTTCCAGGTGACAACCTAGCACTTACACACCGATCAAAATGATTCATGTCATGTTTTTTTTTGACAAATTTTACGCTGGCTATTGACCACCTAACGCAACCCTCCATGAGGCCACTAAGAATAAAAAATATTTAAACTTTGTCAAAAAGACATTATTACAACAACAACAAAGTCTTAATCCTACCACGTGAGTTCAGCTACATGAATTATTTTTCTCCATTGCGTCCTATTTAGTGTCATATTTTCATTTAGTTTTAATAAATTAAGATCATTTTTTTATACAATAAGCTCAAGTCTTCCCAGGTCTACCTCAACCTTTCTTAACATAAGTCGAATCTAAAACATCTACTCTCTCAATCGGTTCATCAGATGGTCGATGCTTATCAAAAAGGCATCGTTAGATAATAATAAATACAGTGATTTTTGTAAGATGACGAAGCAATGATGAGGCCACTATAGATTTTGAACCTCATAGAATATTTAAATTTACAACTTTACCTTATATTGATATTAAGGTTCTTATTTCTCTTAGACTTTAAGTTTTCTTGTTAGTAACTTTTTTGTTATCCAAACAACAGAACTGATTTTTGTTATCCTAACAACATAGTTGATCTCGCATTTTAAATTTTACTTCCAAGTTTTTATGATGAGGCCACTATGACTAAAAAAACATTTTAAAATTTGCCATAAGGCATCATTGAATAATAATAAATAAGATGATTTTTCTAAGATAATGAAAGCAATGATGAGGCCACTATAGATCTTGAACCTTATAGAATATTTAAATTTTAAGTTTTTGTTTACCTAAAATCACATTTGAAACTACTATTTTATATCAATTTTTAAGATTAAGAATTACAGTTTTTTTTTTATGATAGGAAACTAAATCACCATATTAATGATTTATATCATATTTATGAAATATTTTTAATTTTTTGAGTTTTGTTTCTTTTTTGAGGCTTACGCCTTGTTCCGGCTCGAGGCTCATGCGTCTCCTTGTTAAGGCAGATCGTCTCAATTCCCGTTTTTGCCTTTTTAACTTTTCTATGGTGATCAAACTAATGTTGAAAATAAGTTCATAAACAACATTCCACGGTCGATATGAATGGGCTGGGCTTAATATATATATATATATATATATATATATATATATATATATATATATATATATAAACTTATTCTTGTTATGTCTCGAAAATTACTACATGTACTACTACTTATTTTCTTGTGCATATTTTTCATTGTCAACATTCAGATCTCATCTAACCGGGCAATATTATTTTCTGTTAAATTGGGCTTCCATGATTTTTCTCTATGAAAACAATTGTTCCAATATACCTAAAATTGACACTATTTTTTTTCACTTAACACCATACATTTTAGATAAGATCTGTGGGTAGTTTGAGCAGATAAATAATTTATATTTAATTGAACTTAATGACCATAGTGTCTCATAAATCAAAAAAGATTTTCCTTTGTTAAACACGTTGCTTCTGTGTCTTTTTCTGTGTTTTTTCAATTCTTTGATCCTTCAAAAGTCCCTCTTATCTTTTCTTCATGATTGTTTAGCTTATTTATGCCATACAACCCTTTTTTGCATTTGATTGTTTTAACAAGGACATTATATCTTTGTAAAATTGTCTTTTTCATAATGTTATGGAAACTAACAACAATGTGAAGGATCAATTGTGAGATTTGACTCTCGTGTAGTCCTGTTACTAGATAATGGCACAAACCTTGGAACCCAGTGGCCCCCGTAACTCAGTAGGTTGACTCCGTCATGTTGTGTGCCTGGGCAATTCCCAATTCTTTTAGTCTAACTTATTACACTTGCTATTTTGATACATGGAAACTACGTGGTTCTACTCAACATAAAACTATTGATTTAATTGATCTTTTTATCTGATATATCTTATCTAGAACTAAATCTAATTTTCAGGCTAACCTGAACTTATTTATAGGTTAAAATTGCTTGACTTAGTTTCATTTGGCCTGACATTTAGCTATTACTCGTTCTGATCATTTTAAGGTCCATTTAGGGGCATGAATAGTAGCCATTGTTGCCTATCAAGTAATGGGTTAATGCTTGTCATTTATTATTTTTTTCCTTCATATTTCTTTCAAACATTGAACTTCTTATATGTAAATGGTTTTTCTCTAGGATATTGAGATTTTTTATCTTTCTGCAGCAGGATTGGGTATTAAAGTTGTACTGAAGCCAGAGTATCGAATGAATCCACCTGTAAGTTCGTTGTTCCTAAGTAATTGCTAGATTTTCTCGTTCAAAAGATTATTGGAATTGGAATGTACCTTGGCAACAATCATCCGTATTTCTTTGGTTTTTTATCTTCAGTCTATCAAAATTCCTTAGAATCGTGTTAAAACCCAGCCTTGAAAATGGTGGTTTTGAGGGCTTGGGTCATCGATATAGGGTTTAATTATCTTGTCATCATGTAAATGTTGGGTCAATGGAAAATTATAAATTATTTTTAAAAGTAATACTATTAATGTAATTGCACAAGATATTTTGTAATAAAATATACAATCCATTACAATTGACACTGAAGATTATATGGGTATGTGAAATTAATTAAAAATGGTATAAATTTGTCAAAGCCATAGCTAACTAAAGGGTAATATAATGAAAGCATGTTCGCTTTAACTAACTAAATTATGTAGCAATTGAGCTTGCAACCCTATGGCATTGTACCTTACCTCCAAACTGGTGGTCTCAGATTCAACTCCTAAAAAAAAGGAAAAGAAAGTTACTTTTATTATATGGTTTATTTCACTTTTTAAAAGTTAAAATGATAATGTTTTTGATGAAATATGAAAGATTTTGTTGCATAAATGTTAAAAGCAAAGTTTAGGTGCTAGATATGTAAATACGTAGGAATTGGGTGATATGAATGTAAATGCCCAATTAAAAATTGCTATTCTGACATCCAAACATAACAATATTTTCAACCATGGACTAACAAATCTAAAGATGGCCCTTGCAATGCAATGCATTGCAATGATTAGTGGTTATTTGCTTCTAAATAAAATAATTTTATTCTTTTTGCATTACTTGATGCTGACTTTGTTAACAAGATAGTTTCTCCTAGACATATCATGTTTATTGTTTATGTTCTTTTACTAATATTGTTTATTTAGCTCATGCCGTAAAGGGACGTGCATAATGTATCTGTCACTTAAGTATGAAAGAGCATATTATTAAGAGAAAAATAAAATACAAATACTTGTATAAGTCATTTGAAAACTGGTTAACTAGTAAGAGTAATGGCTGTTCAAAATACAATGCATAAGATTTCGCATTGCTTGGCGTTACTTTTAGTTTTATTAGATTTTTTCTACTTACAAATGTAATGATGTATTTTGAGGATTTTCTTTTTGTATGGATGGTGAGCCCTAAAATGAAGCAAACGAAGAGTGGTATGCTCATGTAATTCGTTACTTTGGATCTTAAAAAATAGAGTTTGGATCCTACCATGGTTACTTCCACTGAAAATGTTAAAAAAGTGAGTTTGGTAATGTTGCGGTGCTATGCTCTTTGGTAAGAATTAAATTCTTTATTATCAATAGAGAATAACAATTTGTTTCATAAGCGTAGTGTTTATGGTTGTGAAGTCATGGAGGAACTCCTTTCTTATCACAGCGCTTCTCATCTTTCTTTTCCTGCAAAATTAAAATGAAGATTTACAATATACCATACAATTCATGTGTATTTGCATATATAACAACCAAACTTTTATTTTTACATTTATAATAATATACTTGTGTTTGAAAATATATTTTGCTATTTTTGGAAGTTAATAATAGTGATATTTTTTATGTGATATCAAAGATTAGAGTGCTATAAATATAAAATTTAAAGTTCAAATGTTAAGTTTATAAATACATAAAAGTTAAGGTATGCATACAAATGCAGCAACTTAAAATTATAATATGTTAGATTTTTGAAAGCGAAGTAGCTGAATAACGTCAATTATTAGTTCTCATCATCCCCCTATAATAACACGGTCATATAGAATGGGAAAAATGAAAGTTTTTTAGACGATTTAAGTGAAATATCTGACGATGAAAAAAAATATAAAATATATAGATTTAGACTTAGTAGAACAACTGAGTATATGACATGCAATTTTAATAAGTCATGATAATAACCATTACTAATCTATTTTATGAGAAGAGAAAGTGGTTCTGTGATAGTTTTATATACTTTGAAAAAATGGAGATTTAAACGGAGTGCAATTTTCAGAGTTAAGCTTGAGTGTTTAAAATGGAGACATGCCTCAGGAGTATATATGATATGAGGATGTATAATGGAGAGCTCTGATAGTAAATTCTATAAAACAACAATGATGATGATCATGTTTTTAACATTTAAAAAAAAATGCTTTGGCCAAATTTCAGTTCAGCAAAGGTTAAAAAATGCAGAACTGACAATTAAAATAACAAAAAAAAAAGTCAATAATTTTAAAAATGCCCAAGGGATGTAGATTGAATGAGTCTACATAAGAGGTAGTGAATGGGAAAAAGCTTTGAGATGCTTCTCTTAGTTACAATGCACTTTTTTTTCTTCATCTATTCTTACCAAATAAGTGGAGTTGTAATGGATTGCTTTATTCTTTTCCTGTTGTTTTAGTTGGTGCTGCATCATTTCCTCCTATTAGGTGTGTAAAGTTATCTTGACTTAGCACGGTCATTATGAAACCATTTTGGCTGTTCTTTTTAATAGAGTGAAGTGGGCATTTGTTGTCTAGAGGTCCCGCACAGTTAGGGACTACACAATTGCACTCTATCTCTTCCTATTTGGATTTTGAGGCGAGAAATGGAAACCACATTATTTCTTAGCTATTACATGGAAATGTCATGAAAATGACTTGAAATGTCAAAGTCTGTGATATCATTTTTTAATAATAATTATTATGATTTGAAAGAAGAAATAGCGTTCAAATTTAGTTCAACAAGAATTTTTATGCAATGTGTAATTCAATATTGAAAAGAGAAATTATTTTGGCAAGGGTATAAGAAGGCGTGGAATTCACCACAAATTTTATGCATTTTTCTGATCATTTTGATTATCCCACGGATTTTGAAATTTTTTGATGGATGATTTTGATCAAATAAGAAAAAATGATCACACGCTTCTCTCTCTTTATCTATGTATCTATCTGTACAGTCAAAAGCAGCTAATATGGAACAATAGGAACATGGATCTATCTAAATGAGCCTCCTTCCTGATCTTGGATTTTTAAAGGATCCAACCCAATTTGGACGTACGCCGATTGAGCTCGAGCAATTTAGTACAAGAGATCGAGTATTAATGGTCGAGTACGAGTGTACGTAATATGAATGCCAAAACAGAGGGTCTCTAGGACAAGAGAATAGGGGCCAATGATAACTATTGAGTTGCGATCCATTCACTGAACAGTCAATTGTCTTTGGGGAGAAAATCTCCATTGAAGTTTTTAACTTAAATGATGGCCGATATTTATTTTATATATAAAAACTACCCTTATAAAAGGTGGAAGGTTAAATGTAAATGGATTCTGATCCCAATCCAGTGAAATTCTCTTTCTTTTATTCTATATATATATATTTATATATAGACACACACACATACATACATAGATATTCATATGTATACGTACATATAAAATAGGTTTTGGATGTTGACATGTTGTAAGTAATTTTGATCTAGATTTCGAATCTAGAACTAGAATTTACTCCAAAATCGTTATAACTTTTTAGACACAACCAAAGCAAAATGTGAATGTCAAATTCCTCTAGAATCTAAATAAATCACCAGATGACTAAAGATGAAATTGAACCAAATATACTGGGTTGGCCTTTTTTTAATTTCATATATGGTTACTGCATATCCCTATTTGTCCGGACATCTATAATTTTATAAATGCTTAATGGATAAACAAATTATGAAGAAGTAATAGAGCTCTATTAGTCTTTAGTGATGTGGATGAAAATAAATAAGGTGACCTTGTATTTGAAGATGTATTGAATTCTCCATATCATATGTTTCTTTACACAAATATATATATATTCGATCTTGTACTATCAAAAGTAGGCTATTTTTCAAATACACACATAGAAAAAATTGCGTACTTTGAGTTTTCAAAATAAAAATTAGGGTAATTGTTTTTAATCTATATCGTTGAATTATAGGTAGAAAAATGATTCTACAATTGGCCAATATTCAAAGCACGATCTCGGTGCAATTGTTAGTTTCCAGTAGTTTTGTTTAGAAATTCCATATTCAAGTCATGGAAATAACTTCTTTGAAATAGATCTATTTCTTCCCAAATCTTTTATTAGCGGAAGTTTCATACACCAAATATGCTTATTTATCAAGTGTTTGATATACCATGTCTAAACGTCTTCATTGGATGGTCTAGATAGTGTAGCACTATATTTGAAATTTTTAGGCTATATTTGGATGCGCTTTGTTTTTATTTTAACTTTTCACCAAAGGCAAACACATTTTTTTGATGTTTTACTTATTTGTTTTCTCAAATTAACGATACAAAACTTGTTTCAACATAAAAAATAAAATACTAGTAATCTAAGTTTGACCAACATATATAAATATTTAATTTATAATTAACCAAATCTAAGATTTAATTATCCAAAGTATTAAGCCATAATTAAATGAAATGTCCATCTTTATCACTAGTCAATTGTTAGTAAATACTTTACATTTGATTTGTAAAAATAAAATAAAATACTATTTTAGACATTAATGATCCTAATTAAAATTGTAATTCGTTGATAAATTAGGATAATAAATAGTTAATTATAATGTAATATGCTAAATAAATTATGCCATACCAATTTATCATTATTAAAACCATAATTCATCTCTAATTAGCCTAGATAAAAGTTAATTAGAAGTAGTCTAGTTATTTGTAAATTAATTTCTTAACTCCAATGTTAATTACCATAACTAAACAACAGCAAACAGTATGGTGGGGTTGGCTAACAATGATCATGTCATAATTTGTTCGATAAAATTTTTACGACTACCTAATTTAACCCTCTACTTTTTGCATCTGGGGCATGAGACTCTGTAATGAGTGTTAATTATCATAACTAAATAATAATAATAAATAAATAATAATAATATATTAATGATTTTATGAAAAATCTTAATGTATCCTTAATATGCGCAATTAATTATTTAATTAGCAATTATTGGTGCAAATTTATTTTTTAATTAATTATTCAAGGATTTATTTTCATTAGTCAAAATAATTGCTTCAGAAACATGTGGACACATTACTACAAACATTTTCACAATTTTAGAAAGAAACACGTTTTTTTTTTTCAAAAAAACAAAAATTGGAAACATGTATGTTAAATTTTTTTTTTTTAATGTTTTTCATGCTTAATTGCTTGTTTTGAATGCTGAAACAACAATAATAACAATAATAAGCCTTTATCTCGTTAAGTGGGGCCAACACACGAATCTTTTTTCTCCATTGTGTTCTATTTTCATTTAAATCTAATAAATTAAAGTGGTTTTTACATACATAACACTCAAAGCAAACAAATTTACATGGTTCACACCTAAACTCTTATATTATAGAATAAACACTTTAAACTCATAAATATACAAAGAATAAATATTTCGACAATCTCTGTTACTTTGGCTATTGTTGGCTTCTTCCTTTCAATGGACTCAACTACTGGATCACTCTTTTCAGCGAGCTTTAACGTAGAGGAATGAGACAAGAACTATTTTGTTCAAAATGTTGGGGTTTGTCTTCTTCTCGATTTAATAACGATGGCAACGAAGTATGCTTTTCGCCTCCTCAGGAGTTATGACAGAGGTTTAAAGAGGTATATGATGCTGCACGGATTGTGGATGATTGTGTGACTATTGAGACTAGTGTTTCGAGGAATGAGAGTTTCAGTAGCATGGGCGGTGGCAGGAAAAAATAAAGAGGTGGCGCAGTTGAAGTTTAATCGTTCTCATTCTTGAGTTTATGTTATAGTTTATTATTTTAGAATAGGTTCCTTTTGGAATTTAAGGTGTGTTTGGGGCGGCTGCTGCTTTTCCAAGAAGCTGTAAAGCTGCTTCCTGGAGAAGTAGCTTTTCAGGAACTGTCAAAATGTTGTTGATGCAGAAGCAAGAGTTTGTTTGGGTGATTTGTTGTGTTGTTGTTTCTAATTCGAATAAGTGCAGTTTTTAGAATAATCATAACTTAATTATAGAAAGAGGTCGTACTACCACAAAATATTAATACAATATAAAAATACTCTAATACATAAAAAAGTGATTAGTTTCTTGAAATATATAACTACAATAATGAGGAAAACCATAGTAACCAGCAAGCCTAGAATGATGTTCTTCTTCAAGCCCTGCCCTGACGATCATGCCTTCAGGACAATGTCCTTTCCATGTAAGCATCTCTCCTTGCTTGATCACGGTCTGGAGGGAACTCATCATTGTTATCAACCGAACGAAAAAAGTCGCAATCTGCAGGAGTCCTGTTTCTATGACAAGAGGAAAATATCTTCCCGCAATTGTCGTTCTTTCTTGATTGATACTAAGCACACTTACACCTCAATGGCAAGAACGAAATATTCGACGTATTTGATGCTCTTGAACTCAAGTTTCTTGTTATTATAATATAATATTGCTTCAATTAACATAAAATAAGCAGATATAAATTCAAAAAATAAAAAAATTTAAGCAGTCTTAAAATTTAAAAATAAAAATGTCGGGACACATAAAGAAAGCTGCAATACAGACTGGTACAAACATTTAGAAAAAATTACATCCAGAGATCCAACATAGAGCTGAAATATGTCATCAACAATAAATAAGTAGGTGATGCTATATAAGTACGATCATTGCGTTCACCAAAACATCGGTAATCTCTTCTCTTAACTTTATCATCTTCTCGATGTCTTCTCTCTGAAGTGTTGTACTCGTTCGTACTAAAGCTCTCTTTGTGCACTGAAGGTCCGACCCGATGTCGAGTACCTTCCTCAGGTATGTTATTAGGATCTTCATGTAAGACCATGAAATTGATATCATTTCAGGATGGATGTCTCCATGTAAAATTATGTAGTGCAGTTGTTGCAACAACCATCTTTATTTGTTTTTCGAAAGAATATGTTGACATATCTCGAAGTATGACCCACTTTTTATTCCATTCATCGAATGCTCACTCGATGACACTATGTAACGACGATTGTCTGTAGTTGAAGAGCTTATTTCTCCCTCTAATCACTTGACTGCTACACTCAAAATCAATAAGGTGATACCTTGTGTCAGAAAATGGCTTAAAAAACCCCGTTACAGTGGATATCCCGAATCCACAATATAATATTTTCTTGAATAATGATAACATTAGTGGATTCGTTCAAATGAAAATGTTATAGTAATGACTAAAATGTACTAACCTTAAGAAGGCATCGAGAATTTGTATTCACATTGCCGAGTTGGAAATTGTAAGGATTCTGCTGTCGTGTGCACTCCATTCACACCCAACCATCACAAATGTAAAACAAATGTTGAAATCACATAGTGCTAATATATTCTGTGTAGCAGTCCCACACCTTCCGATATATAAGATCTTCTCTTCATTGTTAATGCGTGTGTCGACATATGTGTCATCAATTGCTCCAATGCAGTTTTTTTTTATAAAAAAAATGTTACAACATTGGCTATTTATAAAATTTCTTTACTGTTGTAATGCTAAAATAGGTAGTGAGACCAATACATTAAAAACAATATGTACCTCGGATCGCTATGGATTTATCGTGATGTTTGTGCAAAAGCTGGGTCTAATGTTTTGACAATGACCGTAGTCATTTTCACTAAAGAGTTCACCTTGATGTGGAAATACTTGCTGATTTTCTCTGTAGAATGTTGGAAATACTCAAAAGAAACAAGAATGAACTTATTGTGTGACATAATGAAAAACATGATGGCTAGAACTTTTCGTGATGTAAATCACGAAGATCCATGGAAACCATATTTGGATGATAATTTCTCTGTTAATCCAATAATATACTTTTTGACATCTGGAATATGTCAGAATCCGGCTTGGATGAGCTTCCACTTGTTTGCCAACCCATTTGTCACCCACATATGATGATGACACACAAGGTGTCGGTAATACTCATTACTTAGAAAAACCGTGCTAGTAATTATTGTCGCTTGCTCAATTATCTCTATAATCTACTCTTTATTTGGTGGCTCCATTTGTCTAAAAAAACATAGTTAACTTGTTTAAAAAGAAAATCTATTTTCATAGCAGGTAAATGCTTAAATTACGGTTAATGAAAGCAGTTCAACTACGTAAATCTACAAATATTGAAATGCCAGAAATAATCCAAACATGCCATAGTTCATGATGGAAATGTGAAGCATTACAAATGGGCAATTTGATAAAGTAGCAACAAGTAAAAAAAGTAGAGGTCCATGTTATCTAACTAGTTTGACTTTCCAAGGAATAACAGAGGTAAGGAGTCCTTCATTCTGTTAGCAGCGTAAAGAAAGCCTCTCGCTTGTTTTGGGCTTCAAAATGTTTTACAACAAATAAGTAGAGGGGCATGCCATAAAAAATCTCTAGAGTAGATTCAAGTAGATTTTCAACAACTGTCATTGTTGAGTGTGCATGCAGAGCAGTGAGGGAACTAGATGTGATACTGGTATAGTTTGTCACAAGCTGTGATATCTGTTGGGGTAAGTGAGCCGCCTCAACCTTAGTTTTCTTTTTTTTTCTTTTTGTGCCGAGGGTGCAAGTTGCTTGGATTACTGGACTCCTTGGTCTCTTTCATCTGGTTGTTCTTCATGGAGCTCATTGGAATGAACACATTCGAGCTCATCCAAATTGGGGGGTGAGCTCTTTTGTTTTAGCGTAGACATCGACTCCTGTTGCCATAACACCGAGGAACATAGTATCTAACTTCTTCTCCAGCTTCGGGTTAATGCCAACAAGTCAACTTTTTTTAGCGTTCGACAAGACCTACAAATGATAAATTTGATTTCTAAGAAAAAAAAAATTAAATGTAACAACTACTGAATGTAATATTTTCTACTTGTTAAAATTTTCTCTTTCCACCACTCCTCAGGTGCATAACTGTTTTCCTAATAGGGTATAACTCTAAACCAGCAGCCCCTCTCTTTAGCTACTTCCATAAATTATAATTCTTCTTAAGTGGATCCAATTTGTTTTCAGCTGAGTTTTGTCGTATAGTCTACCGGTTCTTTCTTGAAAGGGTTTCATGATATTTTGCCAAGCTTCTTTATTGTTGTATGTGGTTATTCTATAGCCCTTTTTTATCTCGCTCAAGCATAAATCATAGAAAATTATCTTCGTTTCCCTCTCTTAAATAGCGGCTATCTCACATTTCTTTTGTTTATCTATTTGATATATAAATAAGTAAGAAATGGAACAATATTATTTAACATGTAAAACAACAATACTAGAATAGTAAACAAAATTATGGTAAAAAAAATTTAAAAGTAGAGCTTAGAATCATAGCCTTGATATCAATTTGACTCCATTCAGGATCACCGATTATGTACTCTAGGCATAAGACCAGGCAGTGTACATGTCAAAGTTGTAGGTATTTTTTTTAGTT
>NEWO01000203.1:104226-131786 GCA_003013225.1 Phalaenopsis aphrodite
TGCATGCATACATAAAACAAGTTCACAAAAAAATCTTATAGAAACAGAAAAATAATGCTCATATGTATATCATTCCATAACTTCTCGTGATTGATTATGATAAACATCTGCTAACTTATTTGTCATATAAACTTCAAGTTTGCATTAAAACATATGTAATTCTAATGGTAAAAAATTTCAGATAAAAAGAAGGAATTAATGCTCAAAATTCTCCCACCAAAATGTTCCTCTAGACTGAAGAAGAGATAAGAACAAACAAATCAACTCACTAATATCAATGCATGCATATATAAAACAAGTCCACAAAAAAATCTAAAAGAAACGAAAAATGTTTCCCATATGTATATTCTTCCATAACTTCTCCTGGTTGATCAAGATCAGTATAGATGTTGCTAATCTATCTTTCATGTAAACTTCAAGTTTGCATCAAAACATATGTAATTTCAATGTTAAAAATTTTTCTGACTAAAAAAAAAAATCAATTCTCAAAATTCTCCCTCCAAGATGTTCCCCTAGACTGAAGATGTAAGAGTAGATAAATCATTTCACTAACATCAGTCCATGCATATATAAAACAAGTCCACAAATAATTCTCAAAGAAACAGAAAACAATGGTCTTATATATATCATTTCATAGCTTCTCCTAGTTGATCAAGATAAATATAGATGTTGCTAACTTATTTGTCATGTAAACTTAAGTTTGCATCAAAATATATGCAATTATAATTGTAAAAATCTTTCGCTTAACAAAAACAAGGAACCAGACATATCAAAAACAATTCCAACAAAAATTCTCAAAGAGATAATAAAACAATACTCATATATCTATCATTCCGTAACTTCTTCTGATCGATCTTGAGAGAAATGGATGATGCTAATTTGTATAACATGTAACATTCAAATTTGCCTCAAAACATTTGTATTTCAACTGGTATAAATCTCAAAAAAAAAAAAAAAAAAAAAACTCAAATTTCTTCCCCTAAAATTTTCTTCTAGACTGAAGAAAAGACAAGTGCAATCAAATCGACTTACTAACATTAGAACAAACATATAAAAAAACATGTCCAACAAAAATTCTCTAAGAAACAACAAAACAATACTCAAATATTTATCTTTCCATAACTTCTCATCACGAGGGAATATATGCTGCTAAATTATCTGTCATGTAACATTCAAGTTTGCATCAAAATAGATGTATTTTCAATGGTAAAAATCTTTCATATAAAAAATTTGAACTAATGCTCAAATTTCTCTCCCTTGAATGTTTATCTAGACTAAAGATGATGCAAGTGCAAAGAAATCTATCTACTAACACCAGAGCATGCATATAAGAAATAAGTTCAATAAACATCTCAGAGAAACAAATAAATAATGCACCTAACCAAACATAGAAGCCAAACTTAGAAGTCGAACGTGGCAACATAGCAGAGGGAAATCAAAAACGCAAAAAAAACTATAAAGGAAAAACCTTCACTGGAGGGAGGTAGCTAGACGACGACACTGACAACGGAACAAGCCGAGCGCAACTGGGGTCAACCTTAAAGTCACATGTGACAAATGAGGAGAGGGTCGAGGGGCATTTGCAGGGGATATGGGACTGAGATTATGCAAATTGGAGAGGACCAGCGACATCAAAAATTAGTCACAACAGGGCTCTTGCCGCTGAACACAGAGGCCCCTTACCGTTTAGGCGTTCGCCAACGCGTGGTTCACCTTTCCGGGAACGAGAAACCGAAGAAACGTGTCTTAAACGCTCCCTTAGACTACTTCAATAATTTTATTATGGAATGCATGGTTTATATTAACTGCCAGTAGGTCTTAATTTTTGCAAGATGAATGCCATGGTGTTTGGATCAGACACTTTGTCTTCTCTCTAGTGAGATTTAATGGTGGTTTTTGCAGCGATCAAGCTGTTTTTGAATTTACATGGAAGAAGCATTTATCAAGCAATAGTTGCAGTGGTTGGTTTTCACGATGATGGGGAGAGAGGAGAACAATAGGTTTTACAGCCTTTTTCAGCTTCCTCTTGCATTATTCCAATCGGCCAAAGTGCGGAGGGATACAATGAACTTGTTTCATGCATATTTAGGAGTTTAAGATGTTTATTTAGGAAATTTAGATGTTTAGGTGTGATTTATTTAAATTCTTATGTTTTAAGGGCTATGTTTGCAAAAACTCCTAATTCAAAAGAATTTTTTATGCAACATGACCAAGTTTTTTTTTGGTCTACTTCTACCTTTCTTAACATTAAGTCAAATCTAAAACATCTACTCTCCTAATAAGATCATCAGCTGGTTGACGTTTAATGTGGCCAAACGATCTAAGACAACTCTTTGAAAGCTTGTTTGCCATTAGAGCTACACCAATCCTTTCATTGATATATTTTTTTCGCATTTTGCCTCTAGGTGTAAAGTCACTCATCTACCTAAGCATTCTCATCTCAGCAACACTTAACTTAGTAGTTTTATGATTCTCTTTTATAGACTAACATTCTGCGCCATAAAGCACTTCATGTCTCACCATTATCTTTAAACGATACTTTTCTATCACATAATAGGCCCGATGCATTTCTCCACTTCAATCATCCAACTTGAATTCTACTAATAACATCTCCATATATATCACCATCCCATTGAAGATATCTAAAACATTCACTTTTTTAATGATTTGATCACTCATTTTGACAACTCCATCACTAAATCTATTACTATTAACATTACATTCAATGTATCTAGTTTTAGATTTACTCAAAGGTAGACATTTAGACTCTAAATTTGGCCACGATAATTAATGTTTTTCCTAAACTTTTTCTCTAGTTTTATCCCCAAAAAAGGATATCCTCATCGAAAGTATATACCAAGGTACATACTCATGTAAATGTCTAGTAAGAGCATCAACAACTAAAACATAAAGATTTGGACTTAAAATTGATCCCTGATGTAATCCAACTGATATAGGAAAATACTTTGTCAATTTTTCTTCTGTTTGAATAGAAGTAACAACTCGAGCATACATATCTTTAATGACTTGAATACATGTCATACAACAACTTTCTTTTCTAGAACTATGCAAAGAACAATTGAAATTTTATCAAAATTTTTTTTCTAAATCAACAAAAGCCATAGTTAGATCCTCCTTAATCCATACTTTTCTATCGAACCTCTCAATAAATGTATAACTTCCATAGTAGACTTATTCGACATAATCAAAACTGATTTTGAGAAAACTTTGTATGACATATTAACCTATATTCAATTACTTTCTCCATAATTTTAATGCACGACACATTAACTTAATTCCTCTATAATTTGCAAACTAGTGTGCATCCCCTTTATGTTTAAAAATAGGTACCAAAATACTTCCATGATTCCTTAAACATCTTTTTAGCATTTAAAATAATATTAAAAAGTTTATTAAGCCATGAAATTCACAGATCTCTTAAATATTTTCACACTTCTATTTGCATACCATCAGATTTTACTGATTTTTCACCTTTCATTTTCTTTAAAGCCTCAATTTTTTTTAACTAATGTGATGGTAAAAATTAAAATATTATTATTATTAATGATATTAAGACCACCAAAATTGATCATATTTTCAAAATGTTCATTAAAAGTTATATCAAAATATCTCATCTATCTATATTAAATATCTTCATTTAAGAAAAATATGTTTTTATTCTCATTTTTAATACATTTTACTTTAATTTAATCTTTATTTTTATCATATCTTTGTTTGGTTAGTTTATATATATATATATTTTACCATCTTTAGTATCTATTTCTATTATAAAGATTTCTAAAAACAGTTTTTTAGCATCACAAATTGTTCTTTTAGCCTCTCTATTTGTCACGTTATATTTTTCTCAATTATCTAAGCTTTTAAGTTTAGTTCAATTTTTACAATAAAGTTATTTATATTATATTTTTTTTGGCACATTATTATTCAACCACAAATTATTTTTATTTCTAAATTTCTTTTTTTTTAATTTTTTAAGTATATCTTTTGTCACATGTTTATAATGTTCATTATTTTATCTTAGATACCATTAGCTTCTTCATGACCATCCAAATCTTAAAATTTTGAAATTTACTAAGGATAATTTTGTTTGTTTTTTATGTGCCCCATTTAATTTTATGATAATATTTCATTGTATTTTTTTATCTTTTAACTATTCTTCTTAAAATTCAAAACTAATAATCGATGTTGAGTACTTAAATTTTTGCTTGGAAGGACCTTACAATCTTTACAGTCTCGATGAATTTTTTTTCTTATAAGAAAATAATCAATTTATTTTTTATTAGGCTTATTCTTATAAGTGATAATATTCTGATCTATTTTCTTAGATAAAATATTAGCAATAAAAAAATCATAAGCTAAAATAAAAAATCAATATAGCTCTATCTTTTTATTAATCACCCCAAGATCGTAGCCATAATAAACATTTCTAAAATTTTTTACCATTCTACGAGCATGTTCATTTAAATCCCACTAATAAAAAATATTTCTTCAAATGTATCTTTTGCGTTAATTATATTAAATCATTCAATTTTTTTTTTGAATATATATATAAATCTACTTGAGAAGCATAAACACTTATAATATTAAGAATCTTAATATCAATAACAATTTTTAGGACTAATTTTATCTCAAATTCTATTAATTTTTGCAGTGTTATCTTTCAAGCTTTTATCTATAATTACACTACACTATTTCTAGTATGACTCCTACTTAAAAACTAAAGTTTAAAACATAAGCTACCAATCTCCTTAGCGTTTTCTTCAACTCTTTTAGTTTTATGAATGGATAAGATACTTATCTTTCTATGAACCATAATGTCTATTAGTTTCATTAATGTACTTGTGAGTGCACCTATATTCCAAGATCTTATCAAAATATTAGTTTCATGGACTAACTTATTTGCCCGCATCAGTCCATAATGTAGGAACCCTTGTTTATTTAACATTACATCTGTATAGCGGCCCATGCATACTTTTCATTGTATTCAAGTCTTACAACCAATCGCTTCCACGGGTACGTCCTAGCATTTACATAATGATTTTAATGATTCATGTCATGTTTTTTCGACAAAAAAAATTTACATTGGTTGTTGACTAGCTAACAAAATCCTTCATTTTTTGCATGTGGGGCTTAGGCCCTGACAATGACAGTGTTAACATTTTGCAAGTTGAAGGAAAATAATAATAATAATAAAACACAAGAATTGGAAGCAAATCCATTATGGCTCTTAATGAAAGAATTCTCGTGACTGTTCTTGTCGGACTTTTCATTTGCAATGTAAACATTGCTTCCATTTTAAGAAGTCACGCCAAAAGTATTATTATAGGGCATCATTAAGTTTAAACTATTCATTTTTTTTTCTTATGTTTGTAATGAAATAAAGTAATCATAAAATTTATATATTTTCATCCCTATATGCTTTTACGTGGTAAATCAAAATTAATGTTACATTTGCTCTTTGCAATCAAACTATAATTGCTACAAAAATAAATAAATAAAGGAAAAAAAAACACCTTTTTTTTCCTAAAGAGCTGAAGCCTCTGTTTCTCTCTCAACAGATCACACTTATACCATTTAAAGTGAGTTTTAGACATTCTGAGCCTTATACGGTGTTGACCATAATTTTTCCTTGTATATATCTGTTAAGTCTTTGGACTTGTATTCAATTTTAGTATAGGAACCATCTCTGTTATCATTTTTACGTACTGTGATCTTTAGGATTATTTATGTTCTTAAAGCCAAATTGGTTAAAAAATTGGAATGAAGTTATAGTTGTAACATTGTTTATGGAAGTGAATGTTTGTTTTCCTGATTATTTGTTGCCTTCCAGCTTAATGGACCCACTAATGGTGTAGCTCCCTTATTACATTTTCCAAAGAGATTGTTGTTGTAACTTTGCTGTTGAAAGTGTACATTTTTTCTCCCGTAATCATTAACTTCTTTCCAGCCCCAATTGGCACCACAAATGGCAGAGGTCCCTCGTTGTACTTTCCAATTTGACTTTGACTTTGAGAGAAGAATTCTTGCTGAAGCTGAGAAAGGGAGCCAGAACTGGAGCAAAATTGCATCTGAAAATCAGCCATCAAAAGCTGGTCCATCAACTTCTATGGTATGATACGTTTATGTGCGCTGCAATGCGATTTGATCCTTATGCTACGATTTGTTTTCTTTCTTGTGTGTGGGATTTTTTTGTTTATTTTTTTCAATGTGCTTTATTCTCTATAGCTTTGAAAGGATGTTTGGCAATGTACTGCGTATGTTATTCCTTCCTACCATGCACTTAGGAAACATGGCTTAATACTGATTCTCATATGCTTTTGCTATTGGTGAATTTGCAAGATTGTGTTCTTTTTATGATGAACATTTGAGTGATGTTGGCTTATTATTTCTTGAATTTTATAGCATTTCCTTCTCTTCTTATGCTCAGGGCTGTAAACGAGCCGAGCCGAGCAGAATCGAATGTCATGGTTTAGATTTAGCTTTGTCAAATCATTAGTTGTTCATGTTCAATTCAAGCTTGTGCCGAGCTTTCCTTATATGTTCATACTTGGCTTAAATTTTTTAATGATCATATTTATTTGTTTATAATAATGGAAATTTACATACACCACACATGAATTTACATATCTAACACTTGATGTTGATATTTACATTTATAACACTCATTTGAGCAATTATGACCGAGTATTAATGGAGTTGAGCTCAAGCTGTTCATCAAGTGCTCTGGTTCATTTACAGTTGTACTTCTGCTCTTGTTTGAGACCTTAGCTTTAAGAAAACAGTCTGCTTTAAAGAAAACAGTCTAGCAGCAGACTAATGAATAAGAGAGTTGATATCTCAGCTTTCGTTTTTAAATTTGTAATTTTACTTCTTCATTAAATTGTTTTGGATTCTTTCCTTTCAATGCATAGGTTCACCTTAAATGTTGAGGACATTAAACAAGCCTATTTACTTTCCGATTGCATACTTTCTCCGTGCTTGCAATTCTTAGATCTTGGTGTTCAAAGAGCTGCTTGATTTCACATGTTATTTATTATTATTTTTTTTTCATGTCATCTAGTAGCATGATCTTCTTAACGTTGTTTTTAGCTGATGTTATCTCTCTTGTTTTAGAGTTCAACCGGAGATCCATTGGTGGAAAAGTATGTTAGCGAGGGACTCCCACGTGAAGCTGCATCTCTTGGAGTTTTAAACTATGGAGATAATCCAGTCAAGGTATAATCCCTTTATGTACTGTTTATGGGATAAATTTTTATAGACCATGAAATAAAAAAATAAGAACTAATGTTATTGATTCGAAACATTTATCACCTAATTAAAGACATAGATCATAGTTTAGAACTGGAGTTAATTTACAATTGACATGGCAAAATGGTGTTACCTTTGCTAAATATTCAATTAATACAAGAGCTATTTTATTAATAATCTTTTTAATACTCTATGTAATTATCTTTTAAAATTTGGTAGTTAGCATCACGTGCCTATTGATTTTCTAAAACTTGCACATTGATTTGCTTAAACTGCAATTTTATTTTCTCTATTTTTTGTTTTTGCTTTTCTTCGAAATAAATTTTTCTTACGATTATTATTACTTGAAATGAATTTTTTTTTTGTCTTACAATGGCTAGAAGGTGATTCAAGAAGAGTTTTTGATCGGACAATATATAACAATGTTTGTGTTGATGTTTATATTTTGGTTATGACAAAAATAAATGTTCTTTGATACGGTGGTGTAATGTGAGAGTTTGTCAATCTTTCAATATAGAGAGGAAATTTATAGTTTATTAGTTGAATCAATCTTAATATAGGAAAAGATAGCTAATTCTATTAAGAAGATTATTTTAAAAGTTTTAAGAGAGTTCAGAAATTTTTGTTTACATTAATATATAGATTGGGTGGAAGAGTGAGGTGGCATGAATGTTTATGAAGGCAAAAATGTGCTTTTAAAGGGCAGGCAATTGAATACTAACGAGGTGTTGGTCATGTAAAATATAGTAGTTTTGCAAGGAGAGTAGTGAGCAAGGCAAGAGGAAAGGGACGAAGATGACGACGACAACAACAAGCCTTTATCCCACCAAGAGAAAATGGATGCATAAGAAATATTCAAGATAAAATATAACATATTTGGGACTTTGACCTAATTAGTTTTAGTTGAATTAGAAGTCTACATAATTGATTTTTAGTTAAATATGAAGATGCTAATTAAAGATAAACTTTTTACTTTGAGAAATTAGGAGTATTCGGACTACATTGCAATCCGAATACATTGCAAACCTTTTTCAGTAAACCAAACAATCAAACATAAAAATGTACTCTTACATTTAATTTACACTAAACTAAATAACTTCAATGTATTTCAAATACACTATATTTTAATTATGCTCCATTTTCTTACACTGCATTTCTTTTTTCAGCAAACCAAGTAGAAAAGCAGTCTTTTAGTAGGAATAAATTCTTTTGGAAGAGTATAATAAATAAGATCATAGCATATATTATAAATGGGGGATTTACATACATACCACGAACATGTTAAACATTAATTTTACTTAAGTACCACCCGGACCTTACCATGACCCCACTTCTACCACTCTATTATTTTGCTCCTCACAGAAGCTTCACGCCACAACTATCTTCTCTCCTTGCAATCCCTAGCTCTATTTTGGCACGGCCTCCCTCTTCGTACACAAACCCAACTCATCCCCACTTCTTCCCTGCTGTGGCCAACCCTGCAGATCACTTTCGCCATTCGTTTCCACCTCAATAGCAGAATCGAGCTCCCTTGTATTCCACTGTTTTGCACGCAGTGGTGAGCTTCCTCACACGGGCTTCACTGGCTATCTTCAAAGACCGTGCTTTGATTATGGTAACAGTGGTGAATGCAATGGAGCTTAAGAGAAGAAAAATGACAAGAATGAGCTTGAAGGAGTAGGAGAAATGAATGTTAGTGTGGCCTAGCCTGTTACTATTAGTCAAGGTAAGGCCCATAGAGTTTTGGGTTTCCGAGGAAGGTTGAGGAGTTGAATTAGCTGAATTGGCCAGCCGCCAGAACAAGGCCAGAGAGGTTATTGGAGGAGAAATCAATGGCTGTGAGGCACTTCGTTGAGGAGATGGAAGGGGGGATGATGCTGTCGAGGTGGTTTCTAGAGAGGTTGCGGTGTATTTTGAATAATTGTTACTGCTGACTAATCTCTGGCGGGACATTTTCAAAGAAGAGAATTTGCTAAACGAGGGAGATGACTGAAGTTAATGGCAAGAGCGAGCAAATGTAATGGAGTGGTAGAATCGGATACTTAATAAGTTTTGAGTGATATTTAAGTAAAATTAAAATTTAAGGTGTTAAATGTTTAATATATGCTATTTCTGGTGGTATGTGTGTAAATCTCCCATTATAAATTGATAAAAGTTGCGGAGTGGAGTTGGCTCCAAAAAAGATACATTTGACTCTAAAGTTTAAGGTTCATATGAGATGCTTTTGGAGATTTGGAGAGTTATACGGGATACTATATGTATTTAGTAAAATTTTCAATGAAATTTTGATGATTAAGAGGATACCAAATGATGGGAAGTAGCATTTTCAGTACCAATTCTAAAAATAAAGGAGATGTTTGAGATTGTCATAATCATAAATGATTTAACTTTCATAACATCTATAATCTATTGTGTATATTTCAAAGAAGAAAGCAGGGATTCAAAAGAATTATGCTAGTTTTAAAGAATAAATTTGGTTTCATGCTAAGAAAATCTATTATATAAATGATTTTTTTGGTTAAGCTAATTATATAATAGTGTATATTGATTTTGAAAAGGCATATGATTGAATATGAAGAGAAGTTATTTGATGTGTATTAAGGAAGAAAGTTATGTTGAAAATATGTTGAAGTTTTTAAAGGTCAATATGATAGGACACAAGTAGTACTAAAATTAATTTTGGAGCAACTAAAATGCTCACCTATGATAGTATTATATCAATAATTAACATTTCTATATTGATTATGGAGATTCTTAATAGGGATGAGTCCAAGTTGGTTCTTTGGTGTTGCTTTTCATACCTCATAGGTGTAATTTTTCAGCTATTTATTGAAATAAATAAAAAGTTAAAAATAATAGAAAATGTTTATAAAATAAAGGGTTTAGAATGCACTAATTATATGGCCTTACAAATTATTGCCAAAGGATTAATAAAGGGAAAGTAATAGATCTAAGATGATTTTTAATAGTAGCTGTTCAAAATGATTTGTAACGAATAAGCTCATAGCAAGATTTGACGCCTTTTAGATGAAAAATCGATATCAGATTCAAATAAAAATGACCATAATTCTCATTTTTCAAAAATTAGGATCAAAACTTACGGCTATGAAGAATCACTAACCCAAACATTTCATTCTGTTATGCCGCATTACAAAGTTCGAAAAATAGAACAAGAAGTTCTAGCACCTCCCTAATTCCATCTACTGCTTCACCAGTAGCTTGTTTAAACTTTTTTCCACACAATCTTATTTTCTCATTTACTCTGCTAAAAAATCTTTTCAGTAAAGAAATAATCTACTCCTTACCCATCCTACCAATTTATTTGAACTGATGCTTCTGCTGTCATGCTACAAAATGATGTATTGCAATTTTCATGCCAGCTTGCTGTAATGCTTCATTGCTTCCTGAAATTCACACACAATCTGCTGTCTCTCTTATTGCCTGTGTACAAATTTTTGGTGGTTATGTGGATTCGTGCTGTAGGAAATTAAAATAAAAGTTATTTTTTATGTAAATTTCATTGATGAGGGTGAACTATTTGGATATTAGATTACTGAAAGACTTTTCCCTCACTTTTTCAGGTAAGAGAGTTTGTTAGAGGCTACAACCTTCTTCGAGAGATGGGCTTTGCTTCGAAGAATGTGACGGAAGCTCTAGCCATGTACGATAACGACACTGACAAGGCCATCGCACATTTCCTCAACAGCTCTTGACGGCACAGATTATTTGCTCCAAATTTTATGGTTAGTGTTATGTTCTCCTATAACCACTTATGTTGCTTTATATGGTTGTAAAACATTAACTATTTTTTGTATTCATAATCTGTAACTTATCCTTAATTTTAGAAGAAATTTTAAAAGGGAGCACTTAATATGTGTTTAATTATTAGGAGCAGAAAGTGCATTTAATATTTTAACTATAAAAATATTATATATAATATTATGATTAAAAATGAATTATATATTTATATTATATAAGCTTTTTTTTAGATAATTTCAAATTAATTAAAAAATATACGTGAGCATAATGAATATTATCATAACATAATGTTCTCAAAATACAATTATCCTATGCGTTAGTGTGGAATGACCCCTGAACCTGATGTATATCGTGAAAGCGGTCATAGTGGTCTATCTCACAACTGATCGTCTTGAAATTCATTTTCAACATCATTTTCAGTTTTGTTATTCATAGCTTTTTAGGGCGCACAATAATTCTCATTCATGGGTATTGGTGGTGTGTAAATTGGAGGCATGTCGAAAATTAGCCCTATTAGATGTAGATGTAGGCTTGGGAATGCTTTGAAAATTTAAATCTAGATTCCTCCAGTGGATGTTGTCCATTGTAAATCGTATGGTGGACACTCTTATGTCGATGATAATGCATAGCTGGCGGGTCCTGCATATATGTGGGATTCTGCATAGTTAGAGAGACCCACAAATATTGATTGGCCAAGATAAGCAGAAGATTATGAATTTTTTTGTTTGTGTGACCCATTTAAGGGAGATCTACGTGCTCTGGAAGCTGAAGATCTCATTGGAGCATCTGTTATTGATCGTCTTGCTACAGTAGAGCACAACAAATGTAGACCATCAGAAGTTCATCTATGAGTGTCCAGACGTTCTCACAGTTGTGTTATGAGATAGCCCCATCTCAAAATGATGTCTGCTTGGTTTATCAGTTGCGGTATAATCAATATGGATGGATTGTTCTACTGTATGTGATAGCTCCAACTTCTCAACGTATTCTTGTTTCATAGAGCTAGCACTTTTACTAAGATCCACTCCAAATTTTTCTGTAATATCTTTTCTACAAATGTAGTAATCCATCTGTATAATTGAAGGATTAAATTTATTATTATGTATTATAATAAAAGTAATTAGCAGTAGCTATAAAATATAGTAAATGCATACCACTATTCTCTCTCCAGTTGATCAGGGGTAATAGGTTTTTGAAGGCTGAGCAGTGGGCTTCACTAGGTAGAGTGATGCCCAAGATTACTACCATTGCAAATAATGAGCCAATTCTTGTTTGTCGGCTTCTTGTGGCAGGTTTAATGGTACTATATACACCCGACAGTTTTTCCACTTATTGTTTTAGTTACAGTGATATTGCATCCAGTTAACATTAGCTTTACCTTGCCCATCGACTCTTAAAACTTCGTTCGATAGGTTCAATAGATATAAACTAAATGCTAGAAAACTGCTGTAAATCACGATCTGGAAGGTGTCACTCTACACGCTTCCAACAAATTATTTGAATGTTAGCAGTCCAACTATCCATGTAATGAAAACATGTCATGGTGACCAAATAACCTGCATATCAAGTTATGAATTTAATTATATTTAAGATAAAAATGTGATAGGAATATGGGATTGAATAGAAAGGTTTATGGTTAAACCTGACTTTGTCTTAAGTCTAAAGTTCATCTCTGCACATACTTATATTTCCAGATGGTTATGTATGTAGCAATTGTTCATTCTATCTACATGTTAGTTTACTAAATGAGATGAATCTGATTTAAAATTGTGTTTATATGTAAAAAATTACAAAATAATTTTGTACCTAAACACAATTGATTTGGCCAATAAATCACGAGTCAGAACATGAATCTTGGGTCTACCAACATGAAAGTGCTCCCAACACAATGTTTGGAACAAGTGTAAACACGCAGCATTTGTGACATGATCGAACTTAATTTACATATTCAATTCTCTGTAAAGATGTGCAAGCACTGTGCCACCCAAAGAATATCATTCAAATTCTTCTAAAGTTTCCATTAATATTAAATATTTTAAACGTACATGTGATCCAAAGATTTCTAAAAGAAGAAAACATCCTAATATGAATAATATATAAGCTCTAATAATATTTTATTGCAAAAATTTTTTTTTTTGAATTTCATTTGTTGTTATTTTATTCGTTATGTTCATGTATATTTTTTTATTAATTTGAAATTATCTAAAAAACAACATATATAATATAAGTTTATAATTTATTTTTAATAATAATATTATATATACTATTTTTAATAATAATATATAATATTATGTATTATAAAATTAATCTCTATAATATTATATGGCAAACGCGCATATTTATATATATAATATGGTTAAAATATTTAACACCCCTAAGAGGATTTTTTATTGGGAAAAATATTACATCAGGACTCTTAACGTAGAGCTACGTTCGGATTTGAATATTCGGCTGTGTTACTAGAATGCTTCATCTGCATTATTTGGAAAAATGATGGGTTATTCAAGTATTATATATTGTTATTCGATTATTTTGTGGTGTTATTGAAATATTTCATCGTGTTACTTAAATTGGGGCTGAAGTGTGTTATTAGAATATTTCCCTGCATTACTTGATTTGGGGTTGTATTATTTCATTATAAATTGAAATAACATAGGGAATATGTCGAATAACACAACCTCAAATCAAGTAACACAGAAGAATATTTCAATAACACAGCAAAATAATTGAATAACACTATATAATACTCAAATAACACATTTTTAGAAATAACGCAGATGAAATATTCTCGTAACACAGCCGGATATTCTAATCCGAATTTAGCTCTACGTTATGAGTCATGATAAAATATTTTTCCTTTTTATTGAGGACGTAAATTTTACGTCAGACGACGAATTAAAATAACCTCAAATTAAAGAGTGGGTCTCACTAATTATAATATTAGATTATTTTTATTTTTATTTTATGACGTGCTGCATCCCTTTAAACACATATATTAGGTCTCCTTTTTTAAATTTCTCCTTAATTTTTTCCATAATCACATACATAACACATTTAAAATCTAAGATATTTACTTACCCACAACACAACTCTTATGGATTTATATATCTAACACCTAATGTTTGATATTAATGTTTACAACACTTTAAAATTTATGCATTAAAAAGTGTATTTGAATTTTAAAAGTTAATAAAAATGATATTTTTGATGTGATGTTAATGATTTGGACGTTTCGTATGTAAATATTAAAGTTTAGGTTTGTTTTATTTAATTAAATAAAAATTTTGTGCATTTAAACGCCCTTTAAAATTTACTTCATCTTTTATCTAAACATAACAGTGCTTGTTTGTCAATTTTGCCTCCAACGAGTGCTAACAAGTGGGGTGTAAACAAGCAGAACACGAGCGAGCTCAGGCTCAGCTCGTATTCGACATGTTAAAAAATAATACTACTCATCAATATATATATATATATATATATATATAAGGATTTACAATCTTCAGAGAGACTGCTCTACCAACATGTTAAAAATAAGTCAAATTAATTTTAAATATGCTACAAATAAATTTAAATACTTTGAATATTTAAAAATAATTATTACCATTGCTGATCCCTACCATCAATTGATTTCACTCAGATTTTTGCTGCAACCACTATATCAATCAACTTAATTTATTTGAATTAGGATCAACAGATTAATTGCCAAGTCCATTTCAGCCAAACTGAATTAGATCCGGACAAAAGCTCCAGGGCTATCAAAATGGCTCGTTGTTAACGAACTGCTATTGCTTGACTAATCATGTAGTTTGTGTTTGGCTCGCTTGTTAGACAAACGAGCAAATATAAATAATTTTTTTGCACTCGATATATAAGGGGGTCGAACACATAAAGAATTGTTTGTTTGTGTTCGACTCATTTTGAATAATTTAATTGATTACATGGCTACAAAAAAAATAACCAATTAAAATTATTAATCAAAAAATAAAATAAAAAAATATTAAATTCCATTTAAATGAATATTTTAATGTAAATAATAAGATTTAAATCTTGTCCAACCAATACGGCTCTGTGGTTAGGCTAGTCAAAATGACGCATTGCCTAACAATTCCTGTTTGACTCGCTAAACAAATGAGCCGAATACGAACAAATTTATATCTAGACAACCCGAATTTGAACAATAATATTTTTTAAGGAACCAAATACAAGTTAAATTGAGCTCAATCAAACATGGCTTTTGCACGGAGCTTGCTTTTAAAATTAAATTTCTCCCCAAAATTTCTCAGGTTCCCGCCAAAAATTCAAAAGCCATGGAAAAAGCAGAAAGGAACACTCCTATTCTTCTTCAGCTTCTCAAATTTCTCTGCTCCAAACCCTCGCCTACTTCACTCCCCCTCTCCCGGCTTCATTCCTAGCTTCGCCGGCCAAAACTATCTTCTTCGTAAACCAAACCCTCACGATACAGTCGCGATTAGTGAATCCGGATCTATCAAATCTGCGGCTTTATGTTGTCTAGAATGACCGTCTGGCAAGATTCAGGCTAAATCCAGGTTGAATCCTGCTCCAATTCCGTTACCTGATGAACAATGGATTCGCTAGACACCTCTCGGATCCAGCGAATCGTACTTCTCATTGATCTCCATCCTCTTCTAGTTTTCGAAAACAAAAATCCTTACGTCTGCAATGTTCTTGCTGCCGCACGTCGGATCCTCTCTTTTCCGGCCATCTCCTCATCTCTCGCCGCTTTCAAGTTTTTCTTTTCTTCCCTCTCTCCCATCCTCTCCACCTCTAAGCTTCGCCAGCTCCTCGGTAAATCACCGGCCTTCCTCTCCTTCGATAGGCCCCTCCAGACATTAGATCTCCTTTTTAGCACACTCAATTCCATCTTCTCTATCCAGGATCCTATTGATTACGAACGACCTGCTTGTTCCAGAGCGTGTCTTGTCGCCGGATCGCTCCTCCAACTCGAGTATGACTATGCATGGGAGCCTCAAATTCAGCACCACAGAGGTATGCCTCATTCCTTAATGATTCGTTCCAATTTAGTGGTGCTTTTTTCTCCGATCCCTCAATCATCCAGCTGCATATCTGAATATTTGAGTGAGGGGGCGTTTTTAAGTTCTGATCGGTTCCTGAACAAGTTTTCGAAAATTTTTGGGATGGTTAAGGAACGACTCATATCCAGAGATATCCATATCAGCTGGATTGATGCTAGTTTTAACCGATTAGGTGAGGAGGAGAGGTTCGGATTTGGTTTATTTGAATGTGGCTTGAAGGAGTTGGGCTGGGGATGCAACAGGACTGATGCGATTGTGTTGGGATCTGCACTTGTACCATTTGGCTTGATTTTCCCATACATATGCTGCACTATAGCTTTAAAGTCTTTGAACAGTTACATGAAGAATCGCGCTGAGCTTATTCTGAGCATCAAAGACTCCAGTGGGGCAACTCTACAGTGTAAAAGCTGCGATCTTGAATTTGTCGTTTTAAAATTTCTTGAAGAGAGATCAGATTTGCTATGGCTTTCTTCGGAAAAATGTGGGAGAGTTAACACAAGGATTTGCGTTAGAGAGTTATGGGAAATTAATGAGGAAACTAAGGCCATAGAAAACTCTTGTGCTTTAATACTACTGCACGGAATTTCAAGAACAACAGGGAAAGAAGCTGCTGCAAATGCTAAAGACGAATATATTGCTGATAAAATTCTTAAATTGATTTGTGATGAGACGGGTGAGCTTGATGTAAGGGAACCTATTTGGCAGCTTATTCTAACGTTTCTCTATAACAGAAATTGTTCCGCATTAGTTTCTGTTTTTGATGGTGATGGAAACTCATTTAATGGCATGCTGCAGCCTTTCACTTTGAATTATGCCTTACTAAGCATCTTTCCTCGAAATTTTGATCTTTCTTTTTCCACCAAAAATAGGGCTAATATAAGTAGAAGAAAGGGAAGGGAAACACAGACGAATATGCTTTATGATATCTCATGGAGCTCTTTCACAGATAGAGTGTTTAGTCAGTCTGATGACTTGGCTTCAATAAATGTCCTGGAAGAGTTTTATTTCAATTTACAACTTGAAAAATCAAAGAAGTTGCGGTTTTTGAAATGCTGGATGAAACAGATTACGAAATTAAATGTTTCTTCTAATAGTGAAAGAAACGGAGTATATGATTCTTTAAATGTAGGAGTTGAACCTGTTTCTTCTGCTGGTGACAATTGTTTGAGCCAATCAACAAGTCAAGCGGCTTCATCCTTCATTTGCATTGAAGATTCAAATGCTTTCCTGGAAAGTATTTCTCTGAAGATTGAACATGCTTTGTGCTCGAAGGAAGTTGACTTGTTTATTTTGGCAGAACGTCTAGTACGTATGTCAATTGATGCACTTTATACTAAATATGAGAAGCCTCAAGTGGAGGATCTTAATTCAAGGAAAGAGCTGGATTTGTTTGACACCAAAATCGCCACTGAAATGTCTAATTTTCTATTAGTGAAACCTAAAGAACTAGAACTCAAGTGCAAATGCTCCACTAGTGCATCTTCCACAATAGAAACGACTCCTGTCATTTACAGCAATGAAAAGAAAATTAGAATGTATCCTTATTTGTATTTTTTAAATTTTTTGGGTGCTTTCTAATCAGTTACATTAAGTAGGTGCGTTTACTGTGCAAAATTTGAAGACTATGTGCTATTTAACTTGCTTTAGGCATGAACTTCAGATCTTATTCAGGATGGAGATACTTTTATCGAAGGTTGCATCAAACTTTGATAAATGTGTTAAACAAAAGTTGATAAAAGATTGTTGCTTGCTTTTGAGAAATGTGGAGTTCTATCTGCACGCTGATTTTTTTCATGGAGAGTCTCTCCTCGATTATGCTACAAGGATCATAAAATCCAGGTATGCTATTTGGTAGGAACAAAAAAATGTTGCGTCGTTGAATCGAAGTTTGAATATTTTGTGTTAAAAATATTACCTCAAAGTTTGTGCCGGTCTCAAACTTCATAGCAGGTGATGAAATTTATTCTTGGCGTCTTGTCATACATGGTTCCAGTCAAAATGGATGGTTTCTAACATCTCTTACGGAAAAATGATGTATTTTAAGCTACGTTATGTCAGCAATATAGGCTTTATATGCTAATTTTTCTGATCATAAGATCATCATTTTTGTTCACAATGCTTTTTCCATGCTATATCTTTCAACAAAAGACATGTGTTTGAGGAATGCTAATTCTGCTGAAATAAGGCGACCTGACGAAACTAGATGGTGCAAAATGTTCATTTGAATGTGTTATTTTGACCCCCAATTATTGAACTAAGGTAAAATGACACTTTTGTAATGTGGTACCGCTCACATATCACATGTCACCTATCGCTCACCTACCTCCCACCTACTGCTCACCTACCTCCCACCTACCGCTCACTTACCTACTTGCTTCTATAAATAGAGAGGGTGTGAGGCTTAGGATAGCAAGAGAAGAGATCTTAAGCTATCACGAAGGAGGAGCAAAGGGAAGAGATCTTATGCTATCACGAATGAGCAAGGGAAGAGATCTTAAGCTATCACGAAGGAAAAGCAAGAGAAGAGATCTTAAGCTATCACGAAGGAGGAGCAAGGGAAGAGATCTTAAGCTATCACGAAGGAGGAGCAAAGGAAGAGATCTTAAGATACCACAAATGAGGAGAGAATAGTTAGAGAGTTAGAGAGGAGGAGAGCATCTTGAGGCCTTGTATCAATGTGTCGCTTGAGAGGGAGGTCATAGAAGGAAGATGAGCACTCATCTCTATGTATAAGCTATGTATTCTCAATTTCTTTTGCCTTGGTGAAATATTTGATTGATTCCCTTCCATGGACGTAGATCCAGTTGGATCGAACCACGTAAACGGTCTGTGTTTGCTTGTGTTCTTTGCGTCTCATTTCTATGCCAGGAAGTACATATCCCACAACAATTGACGCCATCTATGGGAAGATCCATATTTCTTGGCTAGAGGTGTCCGCGTAAAGATGTTCGGGGCCAACGACGAAGAAGAGAAGTTCGGCATTCACGAACAGAGGAGCAAGCGGATCGTGTCGCAGGTAGCCGAATCGCGACAGATTCGGTGAGCAGTGAAAGCTTTGATCGACTGAATTAACACCGCAGGTTGTGCAGTTCGGAGAGACGGAGGAGGAACTGCCTGTGAAGGAGCAGAGGAAGGCGGGTCATTCGGTCCGCGAAGGGGCATTTCTGGCGAAGGAGGAAGATTTCTGCGACAGCTAGCACACACTGCGACAGCTCTCAGAATTCAGTAGGTGCTCAGCAAAGCGAACTTCAGACGTTATTGGGGATCAAGCCACAACGCCAAATTTGACATCGAGAAATTCAACAGTAATAATGATTTCGGTCTATGGAGAGTAAAAATGAGAGCTCTATTGGTTCAGCAGAGTGTTGCAGAAGCCTTGCAAGGGTCGGCGGCATTGTCGGCTAACATGACCGAGCAGGAGAAGATCGGCATACTGGACAAGACAGACAGTTTGATAATCCTGAGCTTGGGCGACAAAGTTCTGAGGGAGGTGTCGAGGGAGACAACGGCTCAAGCGCTTTGGGCCAAACTAGAGGTACTCTACCTGACAAAGTCTCTGACTAATATGCTTTTTCTGAAGCAGCGCCTATACTCCTTCAAAATGCATGAAGGCAAATCCGTCTCAGAGCAGATCGACGAGTTCAACAAGATCATCGATGACCTCGAGAACATCGATGTCAAGATGGACGATGAGGACAAGGCACTGCTGTTGCTAAGCTTTATTCCTAAGAGCTACGAGCATTTCAAGAATGCGACGCTCTACGGAAGGGTGCAGACTATTACTCTGGAGGAGGTTCAATCTCTAATTAGAGCCAAATAACTTCAGAGGAAGCATGATAGAGACAAGGAAGTTAGCGGAGACAGTCTTATTGTTAGAGGAAGATTAGACAGGAAAGATTCAAGAAATGGTCATCACAGATCAAGGTCAAGCAAGGATGACGGGAGTCAGTCATCAAGTGGATCTTTCAAGTGCTATCATTGTCACAATTACGGTCATTTCAAGAGGAACTGCCCAAACAGGAAGATAAGTACCAAGAAGAGCCAGAAGAATCAGGAGAAGCAAACGTAGCCTCTGATGACTATGATTCTGCTGAGGCCCTAGTGATCATAGAATCTGAATCTAGTAAGGAGTGGATCCTCGACTCAGGGTGTTCTTTCCACATGTGTCCTCACAAAGACTGATTCGAGACACTGCAACAGAAAAATGATCGGTCTGTTCTACTGGGAGACAATAAAGCTCACAGGTTGTTGGAAGTGGATCAATCAGGATAAAGATGTTTGACGAAGTCGAACGAGTACTGAAAAATGTCAGGTACGTACCAGAGCTCTAAAGAAATCTGATTTCTTTAGGTACGCTGGAGTGGATGCAATTTCAAGGCAGAGAATGGCTGCATCAGAGTAACCAAAGACCCTCGTGTCGTCATAGAAGGAGTCAGGAAAAAGAGACTGTACTCTCTTATCGGAAGAACTGTGATTGCTAAGTCCATGTACTGTTTGAAGTTAGCAAACTCAAGCAACGGCTGAAGGCCCCTCAGGGGCCAGGTGGAGGGAATCTTTACTTTGAAGCTTCTCAATTGAAGGTCAAGGTGGAGAATTGTTATTTTGACCCCTAATTATTGAACTAAGGTAAAATGACACTTTTGTAATGTGGTACCGTTCACCTACCACATGTCACATACTGCTCACCTATCGCTCACCTACCTCCAACCTACCGCTCACCTACCTCGCACCTATCACTCTCTTGCTTCTATAAATAGAGAGGGTGTGAGGCTTAGGAGAGCAAGAAAAGAGATTTTAAGCTATCACGAAGGAGGAGCAAAGGGAAGAGATCTTAAACTATCACGAAGGAGGAGCAAGGGAAGAGATCTTAAGCTACCACAAATGAGGAGAGAATAACTAGAGAGTTAGAGAGGAGGAGAGCATCTTGAGGCCTTGTATCAAGGTGTCGCTTGAGAGAGAGGCCATAGAAGGAAGATGAGGGCTCATCTCTATGTATAAGCTATGTATTCTCCATTTCTTTTGCCTTGGTGAAATATTTGATTGATTCCCTTCCGTGGACGTAGATCCAGTTGGATCGAACCACGTAAACGGTCTGTGTTTGCTTGTGTTCTTTGCGTCTCATTTCTATGCCATGAAGTACATATCCCACAACAGAATGAATATTTTACTCTTCCCTACAAATTTTGCATTCCTTCATGCCTTGTTCAAATTGTATACACATATTATTGAAGTTTGTCAAGAGTAGGTCTTAAGAATACATTCTAAAATCATTCTCTCCCGTTGCTACAGGTATGAACATTCTCTACAAGATGTTATTCATGAAATTTATACCAGAATGGAATTTTTCTCATTTGATGGGAATGAAGTGGAGGCATCAGATTCAGAACCTGCAAGCAATGATTATGAGCTGAAAAAGGGTGACAATTTCAGCATGAACAGCCCAAATTCTATCTACATGAATGAAGACACTACTCCAAGCCATCAGTTTCTGGATATAACAATTGAACGACAGTTGGTGGAAGCTAAGAAGCGAAGAAACAGGGCTCGTCGATTCTCCTCTTTCACTAGTTGGGTGCCAGATTTGCAGAAGGTGTGGGCTCTCAGGCATCCAAAGCCGGAGAAACATGCACACGAGGCTCTTCTTCCCAAAGTTAAAGCTAAAAAAAGGAAGCGGCGTTCATCATTTCAAGACAGAGTATGTGAAACTCCATGATGAGAGATTGATTCCTTAAAGGAAAAGCTGCAGCCGGTACTGTTTATATTAATGCTTAATGACTGAAGGCTTAATTCATGAAGGTGCTCAGTTATATATATCCCATCCGGAAGAAAATATCCCCGCCATTAGAAAGATCGTTGAGGTAAGAAAATCCCTGCAAATTGGAAGCAAATAATAAGGGATCATTTTTATTCTTTTTAAATACCAGGCTTATTGCCTGAAAATTTGCTGACATAAGAAGCAAGCAAGAGGAGCGATGTATTTGTATCGAAGCCTTCAACCCATTTATTAATATATTTGTGTGTTCCTCAGCGCAATGGCATACATAGTAAGATAGGGATTGATTATGATCTGTCAGTCTAATTATACAGCGGCCCTTAGATGCATCCTATATTGTTTGATATTACTATATGAAAATATTTGTGGAGGATCATGGTATTTTGAGAGTAAGCCTGAGTGAAGCCTTAAATTACTTTGAAGAGGTTGGGAGTTATCTTTCATTTTGTATTCTAAGTTTGCCTTGTTTAGTATTAGGCTTGGGCATGGATTTGGAGAACCTTTTGATCCTCTTAATCTTAACTAATAAATAATCAGCTTTGGGACCAAGTTTTTGACATGGAACTTCCCAAATTGATTGGGCTAATTAGATTATCCTTGCTTGGCTAAAATTTGTTTTTTTATCTCTATTTTAGTTAATTTGATCTGACTTAATTTGAATAATGGTTTGAATGTTTCACTTGATTTGAGTTGGGAGCTTGGACGGGCTTGTCCGCTCTCATCCACCAAATGTCTATATTTTTTCATGATTAATATAATCTTGTAAATTATATCTATATAATTTTGATAATTTGAAGAAAGGCGGAGAAGGTACGTGCATGTGTGTACATTCTTAAAAAAGGAGATTTTTGTCATTTTTAGATTATTGGGATAGTTGTGAGTGTAAGAATTTGCATGAATATTTTGGATAGCGTTGTCCTTGATAGCTTGCTTGCGTCACATGCTTAATTCATCAATTCTTAGGAGCTAGCATTTTGAGCCAATAAACCTTTGCATTAGGACTTGAGCAAAGGAATTACAATTCTTCTAAGTGAATATCGAGTTGTCTTTGCTCCTCTACCTACTTAATATGAAGAACTCATAGCCATGTAGTCAGGAAACATTTTTTTGCCCCTATGTCTTGGCCTGATGTAATGCCCTATCTCGAGTGGATTGACTTGTACTTGTCTAAACTCATTGTGAGGACCATATGAATCTTGACCTAGTATTTGGGTTGTGTTTGGTCATATGACTGGCCTTGTCATGGGTCATAAGGATGAAAAAATTTTATTCCCTAATTTTATTCCCTCTTTTTGAAACTATAAATGCTCGAAATGGTTGTGATACATGTCAATTAATCATGTAAGTATACATGTTGATCAAGTAATATGCTGATTATGAGCCTGCGTATTGATTCACAAAAAAATTTGTCCCTGTATTTCTAACAGAGAAAGTTCTAATTTACTAAAATTTTGAATCTAGTTTGAAGGTTGAGTTTGTAGATAAGAAAGTTCTAAAATCCTAATGCAATAAGAAAAAGTTAAACTAGATTTTGTGAAGTTTTTCAGATATGAAAGGTCTGACACCAATCTAATGGTTTCTTGATATTTTCTTACGAAATCCATATTATTTTTGATAACCATTAACATGTCCTCCTTAGCATATATAGGTCATAAGAAGATTTGGAATCATATTACTGTGAAGGGGACTTAACCATGTGGCATTTCTCATGAATCTTGTTGTCCCTTATTCAAGTTGTAATTGTCTAATGATAATATGTCTATTCCATGAGGCTATGTGATCTAACCTACTTGTTCTTCTGGGCGATGGTTAGTAGTCCTAAATCACAAGGGATTTTAATATTTTTTTCTAGTCAGATTCAAAGTAAATTAAAACTAGACATTTAAGAGATCGACATAAGGAATCCAAGCACAGAAAGAGTGTTTATAAAACAAAATTTATTGAAGAAAACATTGAGAAAATTATATGGCTTACATCACTTGAGTATGAAAATAAGATTAACTACTACGCAAGAGAAAAAAAATATGAAAATTATTATTGCGAGCAAAACTAGTAAGAAATTCAAGAAATAAAAAAAACTCAAACCTGGGAAAATTAGTCCTTGCAATATACCATAATAGGGTTTAGGGCATCCAAATAGGCTAAAATAGTATTCCAAAATTTATTTTTGCATACAGGGAGCTTCCACTTTGCTCAGTGTAGCGATGTGGGCATGCCATTCTCTTTTGGAAATCGACATGTGTGCGCCGGTTTCGGGTGCAGGTGAGCCAAACCAAAATTCCTTTCTTTCCTCTTTTGGCTCCCACTTTACCTCTTTTGCTCCCCAAGTTGTTTCATCTTTAATAATCTACAAAACACAATAATATACTTTCTATAAATGTAATAAAACATGAATTTACATATAAGAAAATCTCACATATTTTGCTACATTAAAATTCCTAAACTTACCTACTTGTCATCATGTAATCTCATATCTAACTGAGACTTAAATCATATTCATATCTTCCATATGAGACTTTTTGATTTTCTAACTAAATTATATAAGTGAAATAGAAGATTTGCAAATGCCATGTTAGGGTAGAATTTTTATTAAATAATAACCTAACCCTTTCCTTAAGTCGTCTCGTTCTGAGCTTAAGCTTATCACAACAACTCTTAATCAAGTGTGATTGAAATAGTTTCATTTCCCAAAGATATTCTTAAGAATTTCCTTAATATCAACTCAAAATCACTTTATGTTTTTTTGAATATAATATCATAAAAAATTTCTTAAGAGAGATTTTGAGTTAATTAAGAAAGAGTTCAGACACCAATGTTTTATTTTTATTCTCATCTCAAGTTTCTTCTCAGGGAGACTAACAATTTGTTTTGATTTTTCTTTTGAAGCACGCTTCTCATAGTTTTTTTTGTTTCATTTTATTTTTTCTTTTTTTTGTTAACTACACTGAGAATTAATATATCTGGTTTAACACATTTTTTAAGGATTTTGAATGTATAATCTTTCTTAATTGATATCTCATATGCATCTTAATGTGAGCATTAAACATTATAATCAATTCAAAAAGAAATGACTCAAATAAATTGGCTGATTTTAAAATTAAAAAGATTAAAGTATCTACAGTTAAATACTTTTGTTTTAATCAATAACAATTGCTCAACCTAGCCTTCCTGCAAAAAAAAGAAAAATGGAGAAAAGTGGAATTTCAACATTGTGAGTGTTACCATATGATTGTTGCTAGTTTGTTTAGGTACCGTTCCAATTGTTCTATTTCACAAGAAGAAGTTCTCTTATGTTGTGATTATGTCCAACAACCCCATCCTTGAAAGTCATCCCTAGTAGTTCCCCAAAATTATCATGAATCTTTGGTTAGCACAGGACAGGTAGGCTTCGTGCGTAAGGGAGGTAAAAAAAAAACGATAAGTTAACTATCTTCATTTACGAGGAAGAAACTTTTAAACTTGCGGAACCATAACATTTCACTATTGTTTGAAAGTTTCAGTTTGAGCATCCAAAGATGGATCTAATTCATAAGTTCTTTGATGGAATGAAGTTGCTCATTGAATGGAAAGTATTTCTTTTTTATAGTAGGGCTAATTCACCTTTGTAGAGAGGAAGACTATGCTACTATATTTTCCAAAAAGTTGCTAAGGATTGAAAATACTTACATGAATATTCTCAAGGGGCCCCGTAATTTTGATCCCTAATCTGAGCCACCTATTATCCCTAATCTGAGCCAGCTATTATCCCATTCTCGTTTAAGTTCCTAGGTGTAAAGTTACGTATCTTCAACAAATGAATATTTTTCTCAATTAGAGCATTCTTTGACAGACTACTAAAACTTAATCATCTCAAATTTTGGTTGAGAGGGATATCACTCATCCTGTTGGACAGGACATTTGGATTGGTTCCCCTCATAATGGGTAATGATAACAAGTGGTTGTTGAGCAGCAACCTTATTACCGTAGTGAATGTTGTATGCTTGGACAACTATTGAGAATATGTTATATTGCACACCGATATCTTAGAAAATTTATGACCATGAATGTATTTAATGAAGACGAAGAGGAACAAATTGCACCAAAGAATAAACATTTGGATGACTTGGTCTAAGTGGAGGCAACTAAACAGAATACCTAACAAAACATAGAGACTACCTTTCAAAATCTTTCGAACATTATAAAACATTTACTTAAGAGTGATATCATGCAAATAGGTCTCTAAAAGTCATGATGATCAATGTGGGGTGGTATGAAATCCCCCTCTTCGTAAATGTTGATTATACAACTGTCAGGTATGACACTTTAGGGAAAAAATATACCACGCCACCAATCTCTTAATTATTTTCATAATTATATGTGGCATTGAGTTTACCTAGTGGTAGCGTAAAATGCCAGGGGATTTCCATCTCTGTCTGTAGCGAAGTTGTATTGGATAGTGATCCTTCTATTTCCTCATTTACAATGGCTGGGCTCTGAGTAAGTTTTTCTTTCCAAATATTTGGCTCACCCCCTGTCACGAGCTTTGAGCAAATGATCAACAATAATTTCCTATTTGTCTTTGTTGAAGACTCGAGCAAACAGTTGTAGGCCCTCTAATATATTAATTTTCTCGCCATTGACTTTTCTTGAATACCGGAAAGACTGTCATATGATAGCCTGCTAGTCATATGTCCTTCTAGTGCTAGATGGTTTATGATATGTGTGGTGTATGGATCCAGTGTGAAGATGCGTCTCTCCAACTCGTCTTCCTTCGGATCAAAGTTCTCTATCCCAAGGATATGATACACCTCGCTAGGGTAGACTCTAGAATTTGAAACTCAAATTATGGAAAATATTCATCCATGGGTTGCTGCCGGAGCTCCTGCTCCCTCTGTCCTTCGACTCTCTTCAGTCCCTTGTTCATATTTCTTCGTTGAGTATGGGCCAGCCCTATTTTTATTTTAGTCAGTCCTGCTATGGAGGCACGACTACTACTGATTTCATTTTTCCTCCATCAGTAGTCAGTCTCTGGCTTGTCTGCTCCATCTTCCTTTTTATGGCTTTCTGAGGTCTAGGACAAAACTCTAAGAAAGATTGCCTTCCCCTCGCTTCTTCTTGACACAAAGTTGACAACAATATGCCACTATAGATCAACTTAACTTGCTCAATGTCAAAATTAAAATTGATTCTGGATCCTTTTCTATGGACCTGCAGTCTAAGGACAAACATACACAATTGCAAAAAGGTAGAAATGAGTATGGGTTTGACATTTTCCTGCATAAAACATGAAAAATTAAAGCGTGTCAATTTTATGTTTCTATTATGATGTGTAGAAAAGTATGCTTAAGTTCTTTTAAGTATTGCACATTTTTATGGATGAAAGTGCACTTTAAAGAAGGGTAATTTTATAGTTTTCTTACAGATACAATAGGTAGTAGAAGTGGAACGAATTGAAGAAGAAATGGAGTGAAATGGAGGTGATGTTGACCAAAAGATGACTCAAGAGACTGGAGCCGAGGCACCAGTAATTAGATGCCTCGACACTCCTACCAAGCGCCTTGGCCTCACCTTCTTGGGCGCCTAGGCGCCAATGTTCGACCATGCAGGTGTCTAGGTGCCAGCCTACTGGTGCCAATGTGCTAGCAATAGTTTGGCAGTTTTCAACAGTTTTCCCCATTTCATTGGGAGTTATTTGGCAGATATAAAGGAGGTTATTAGAGAGTTTT
>NEWO01000203.1:135111-147072 GCA_003013225.1 Phalaenopsis aphrodite
CATATACTGTTAACTCTTCTCTCTATCTCTCTCCGTATATAAGCTCTATTTTTTTGGATGTGATTGATAGACAAATCATGATTCAACAATTTGAAACTTTATATGTTTGTTAGAATATAAAAATATAATTAAAAATTCGATTATTTTATCAATACAAATGAAATTAATTATTATATTTTATTTTACATCTATTTATGCAAATAAATAAATAAATAGTTATTAAACTAATTAATTATTCATAAAAAAATGATAAAATAATTATTTACTAAGTAATACTTTAATATTTAACTATTAATAATTATTTAATCTTTGATTATTCTTATTAAGAATTTTTTGGAACTTGATTAGAAAAAAATTAACTTTCAATATGTAATTTATTTTTATTAATTAAATATTAAATAGCTATTTAGAAATTTAGATAGATAGTTTTTTGGAGAAGAAAATTTAAATAATTATAACAAGTACGATAATGTTAAATTAACTATTAATTTAAAATTAATTAATTTATTACAACTTAACTTCAATAAAGTTAAATTAAAAATACAAAACTATCCACCTCTCCCCTCTCCAGCTCGAAACAGTCTCCTACATCCCTCCTTTTTTTATAGGTTTCGCCCAAAGCCCTCAGTGATTGAACTCTCGCATGAGCTGTCGGGTTGACTAAGGGGGTGTTTGGCTGTAAGATGGATTTAAGTTAAATAAGATTTAGTAAATCTGATAACTCCAAATTTATCAAATAGAAATATTATTAAATTTCAAATAATATTTGCTTCAATTAAAGATTAAATCTAGTTAAATCCATTTGATGTGTTTGGTATAAATCTATTTGAAATATTTTTTTTTCCAGTGCTAAATTCGTTAAATTCAACTAATAAGGGATTTAATAAACAGAACAAGCAAAAATTGAATTTAACTTAATGACCGATTTATCTATTTTAGAGGACATATATTTAGAGAAGAGTACCAATGCAAAAGTAAGAGCAACACAAGAAGAAGATAGAACAACACTTGAAGAAGAAGAAAAGATGGAGACTTGAAAATGCTACTTATCATCTCAAAATAAAAGAAGCACAACGCACAACACATTTGATACAAACAACACATTTGATTCAAACCAAAGTTACTAGAACTAGTTACATCAACATAAAAAAAAATAAAAAAAAATAAAAAAACAAATTTGAAACACTCTACAAGATTTTTGATATATTTACATGGAAAAAATAAAATAATTACAATCTCTAAAAATGAAAGACGGAAACAAAAGAAGATGTCTTCTAATGATGATAAATGCAGATGAATGATTTAGGATTTGATCTCCAAGCTTGGTTGAAAACAGAATCCTGTGAAGACCTGGAGAGGTGATCGTTTTGTTATTGGGCAATTAGTTGTCCATTTCCATTGCTTTTTGGTCATATCAAATATAAGTAGAGTAGGGGCAACATATGTGTAGATGAAGATCAGATCCTCTGCTCCACAACTTGCAAAAAATTCATCAAACTCCCCAAACCTCTGCAATAACTTGCGTGGAATCCTTGCAACCTCTTCCCATTCTTCATCTTTAAGAGTCCAGATGCCAATTCCTTCGATTCCAACAGGTAGCTCTAGGCTTGCAATGCCCCCAACCATAACCAACCTATCTCTAAGATTCATCAAATGACAAAAAGTGAGGGGACATGGCACCATAATCATTCTTTGCATCGAAGAATTGCACAAAGATTTCGAATTGATATTGTACATGATGAGGCCATAGCGAGGCACATCGCTCGCATAACATGAGCAAATAAGGCAGTAGAGAATTCCATCACATATCACACTCTCTCTTTCTCCTCTCCACCCAACCAAAACCTCATTAACTAATGTTTTCCAAAGGCAACTCTTTGATTCAAAGATCTGGATGGTGAAGTCCCAACGAATACAATCATCTCGAGATTGATTGATTTTCACCAATGCAACTTGGTAACATTGAGAGAACTTGTCCACAGACAAAGCCAGTGCATTGTGATCTGAAAGTGTTCCATTTGGAGGATTTGGTAGCTGCTTACAATCTCTTAAAATTGGGTTGCTTGTGTAAATTTTGTTTTCATTTTCATAATCCATGAAGCAAACCAATCCACAAGACGAAGAGATAAGCCAATTGTATTTGTCAAGGGATAGGAAATCATAATTGTACCATTTTCCAAAGCTTGCATCATAGGAATAAGCTTCAATGTTATTGCTGTAAGCCAACAAGTTGTAAGCCAACAAGTAGTACCATGGCTTCTGGGGTGGCATGTCCAACCATGAATTCTTTCCTGAATGCACTATTTTGTACCAACGTTTGCACACAGATGCTCCTCTGATTATACTTGCAATGGGTAGAAAGGAGAAAATCTTCTCCCACATATCATCAGGGAGAATAGTATCAACGGAAATCATTGTTTCATTGCTTTCGAGCTTGTTATCTCTCTCAAATAGTTCAAATTCAGGCGCTTCAGTTCCAATGTATCCAGTGCTCTGCCATACAACTTGACTTTCTTCTCCCATTGGCATAAATCCTAATTAGAATCCTAGAAAGCGCAACACAAATGATTAAAAAAGACAGGAAAAAAGGTTTTAAGGTTTTGGAATAAGACTGAAAGATGGCATAAATAAATTCAGTACTGAAATGGTAATATACGCCTCCTCTTGCTCATTTTCACCAAAACAGTATACAACTAATTGCAGCTCATTATAAAAACAAACAAGCAGAGTACTTAAAAAGGGAAAAAAACTACAAAGAAAAAGCAACAAAATCAAATTCCAAAAACAAACAGCGATTATAAAATAGAAATGTGATTCCTTCCACACACCTTCACCTTCGCGAATCTTACAAAAGCTAAATCCCCTCAAGATTGAAGCTTTATAGCTTGCTGTGATCTGCAAACAACGTATTTTCTCTGTCAGATTAAATAAAATGGCTTTCAATCCAACATGAAAAAAAGCAGAGAATAAATGTGTTTTTACCGAGAATAGCTGAGAAGTGAATGAATCAGTTGGATTTTGACAGGCCTCCCAATCATAGAAGTCAGGATTAGGAGCCTTAAATAATGGAAAGAGAGGGAGAGAGATGAAACGGTTGGCCGTGCAGCTACAGGGCAATGAACAAAACCGGAGGGTGAAGAAAGTGGGGGCGTGGAACGAGAGAAGCGCAAATTTAAGAAAGAAGGAATATTTACATGCATGCCACTCCATTCGTTTGTAATTGCATATCAACGCCTAAACCTTAAGTCTTACATACATACCACCGTGCTATACAGGAAATGATGAAAGATATGGGTGGTATAGATTTTTAAGAAAAAAGTTTAGGTGTTATATATGTAAACACATAAGAATTGGATGGTGTTGACTTAATGCCTCTTAAAAAATGTTATATTTTTAATTTTACTTATGGGAAATTTATATACATGCCACACAATTCTCATGAATTTACATATTTATCATCTAAGATTTGATGTTTATACTTATAATATATTGGTGATATAAACTTATGTATGAAAATGTATAACTCATTTTTAAAAGATAGTGAAAGTGATGTTTCTCATGTGTGTTAAATATTAGAGTGACATTCATATAAATATGAATGTTTTAGGTGTTAGATATGTAAGTATATAAGAATTGCATGGTATGTTTGTAAAATTTCATTTATTTAATAATGACACAAAATTAAATATTTACTTTATACAAAAGTAAGATCGTGTCCCGTAGCACATTTTCTGTTCTCTCTCTCTCTCTCTCTCTCTATCCCTCCACTCCTCCCACTTCAATTCTGTCCCAACCCCTCTCTCCCACTAACTCTCACTCCATTCTTAACTGAATTTGGGGATATGACATTTGAAGTCACAAAAATCCATCAAATTTTTGCTTGAAAAATAGTCAGGCCAGTAACATTATATTTTGTAGCTTATAATCGTATTTCTTTTGTGCAATTTGCAATTTATATGTAGAGCACTAATCAATATATTATCAAAACCAATTATACCTATAATATGCAATACTTTGTGAGATTATATGTGTTAGGAACATGAACAACTTATATGATTAATATTAATGCAAACATGTCACTTATTGCATAATTGTATGATTAGTATACATTGACTGTCATGTATTTAATTTATTGTGCATGTAATATAGGTTTTACAGCTTATTAGATTAGGCATGACTTGTGAATAAATCATTTATATGAGTTCTTATGACTTATGAATAATGTAATAGAGTTCTTACAACTTATTCCTCCTGCTCGGTGTTCTGGACGAGCCATTGCTCCACCGAATGCTTCATTGTTCCAAAATGTGCAATGGGATTTCACAATGCACATTGTGCTCCGCAAGGGATTTCATTGTAAGGAGTAGGTGGCAGTCAATGGTGGTCGATTGTAGAGGGTGGCTACTGTGGCCGATAGGTGGTGGTCGACAGCAACAAGAGCAGGAGGAAATCATTAGATCTTCATCGCAGAAATGATGCTAAGCTTTAACTCCTTCTCTAAGCTTATATCTTCTGCTTGCTTCAGGTTTAGGTCCCCTTTCTAGAGGGCGGTAGTGCTCTATTTATAGAGCCCAGGTTGCAAATAAGAAAAAAATTCAAATCTCTTTGATCAAAAAGCCTGGGAAGGTTCTCCCAATCAGACGGTGTTCTGTCTGTGGACATTTAATCACCTTAATAGTGCTAGAATTGAGTGATTTTGGGCTCGTTGGATTCGTATTGTCGAGACGCTTGATCTGATGATAAGTATGCCATATTTGGAATTTATTCAACTTTTTAGTTTTCCATTGAAAGCTTTCAAATGTGGTTTAATGATTTGATTTGGGCTTGATTTGACTTGGATTGGACCAACTTTACTATCATTGGGTTCGTCTTGTAAAGCTGGTCAGTTTGGCTGTAAGTTTGTTAAAATTAAAGTCATGGATGACTTTTAATCGAAGTTTAACTATTTCGTATTAACAAAATTACCTCAAAATTTTTGCCAGTCTCAAGCTTAATAGCAGGTGATGAAAATTTATTATTGTCATTTTCTCATACATGGTTCTAGTCGAAATGGATGGTTTCTAACATCTCTTACTGAAAAAAGATGTATTTTAAGCTTCTGCTATGTCGTGTCAGCAATACAGGCTTTATATGCTAATTTTTCGGATCATAAGATCATCATTTCTGTTCACACTGCTTTTCCCATGCTATATCATTCAATAAAGTACTTGTGTTTGAGGAATGTTAATTCTACAAAAATAAAGAGACCCAACTGAGTTGGATGTTGCAAAATGTTCATCTGAATGAATATTGTACTCTACAATATATTTGGTCTTTAATTCTGCCAACCTTTTGCTCTTCCCTATAGATTTTGCTTCCCTTCATACCTTGTTCAAATTGTATATACATATTATTGAAGCTTGCCATGAGTAGGTCTTAGGAATACATTCTAAAATTATTCTCTCTCGTTGCTACAGGTATGAACATTCTCTACAAGATGTTATTCATGAAATTTATATGTTGACATCATTTTTGGTTGATGTTTAGTTTTTTCTCTTTAGTAGCCTAAGGTCTAGCCATATGACTTTCTTGTTGACTATTCCTAGAAAACTAGAAAAGGAATCCTCACAATTAGAAATTCTACCCTCTTCCTTGCTCAACTTGAAGTTCCACATATTGGACCTAACCTCTAGCACCTAGTAGGTGGGGTCATTATGTGGGAGCTCAAGATGAGTTCCCATAGGACTATTTGCCCTTAGGGTTGACTCTAGGTGTTTTATAGAGCTAAGGCACTCACTCTCACTCACAATCACTCACAATCCTAAACTCAAATTTTCCTAACTTTGGTCCCATGATCTTTTGGGAGACTCATGTAGATAATCCCCTAAATCCACTAGCTTTAAGCTAGGGTTTAGCCAAAACTAGTACATAGAGGACCCAAATGAGGATTTTCATTGGTCCATAGCTCATTTACGGTGGTTAGCACCTCAATTCTATCCAAAATATTCAACTTGGACTTTTGTCCCAAAATCCCCCAGATTACTTAGATCCCTTGGAGCCTTAAATTTGGTCAAAATCCTCAAATTCATACAAAATATCCAAATTTGTTCAAAAATCATTTCAAAACTTTTGAATACCCAAGTTACCCAAACCTACCCAAAAATGCCAAATTTAACAAAATACCCAAAAAATTGCCAAAATTACAGAAATTCCCTTGGCACCCCAAACTTTCCCAAAATCTCATAAATCACTCCAAATGTTTCCAAGACCCATTTGGACCCCTTAATTGGACCCAATTTGACCAATTTGACCATTTTGTCTAAAACCCCCAAATTGTCTTTAAAGGCCCAATGTCCCCAAATTTACCTCAAATATCCATCAATTTGGTCCCAATTTCCCCCAATTTTTAATCTTGAACTCAAATTCACCTTATGATTAATTTAAACCAAATCAAAGCTCAATTGGCCCATGCTTTGAGCTCAATTTTGATCTAGGTCAAACCCTCAATTTTGGCTACATGACTTAAGTTCCGTTTGGGGCAGCTTGTGCGTTTCAGGATAAGCTGCTTATCCTGAAACACGGCCCATAGCCTGGCCACGAGGGTCAACCCGCAGCCTGTGTTTAGTGTAAAAACCCAAACGCAGTTTCTGATAAGCTGGCAAAATGCGCAAACCAAACGGTACGACGACGTTTTGAAAACGCCGCCCGCACTTATAAGCTACCCAAACAGACGCTTAATCTCACCAAATTGAACCTCATGGCCTACTCCATTGGACTCAATTTGAATCCTAAAATCTTCATAACATTCCTACACATCAAACTTGACCTTAAATTGGCCTTGGTGAAGCTTCAATTTCATTTAATTTTGACCCAAGTCCACGAATCCCCAAATTTGCCTCAAATTGGCTGTCTCCAAATTTCACCAAATTGAATGCCTTAGCCCTCAAATTAGTACCCAATTTATGTTGAAAACTTTTCATGATGTTCCTATTGACCATTTTAAACAATCAATTTGGACTTATCCCAAGCTTAGCCCAATCTAGAGTCAAGTCTAGCCCAACATGCCCAAAGTGAGCAAGTTTCCAAAGTCCTTCAAATTGAACCCCCAATTGAACTCAAAATCATTCCTATCCTTCACCAAAAATATTCATTACAATCATCTACACAATTTTGATCAATCATTTGGGCTTAAAGTCATGGCTAGCCTAACCAAAACCCAACTTTTAGCCATTTGGGCTCAAATTGAACCTATACACCAAAATTGGCCTAACCACCCTAAAGTTAACAAATTTGTGACTCTACAGTCACTAAGCTCCTCCTAAGGACCAGGCTAAACCACCTCAAATCCACCAAAGCATGTTATGGACCAATGGATCCCCAAATTAAGGGATTCATTCACTTTTTTAGGCCTTAACCACAAAATCTCTTCAATCATTGATTGTCATAGGGAGTTAATCATCTTTACCCACCCCCTGACCTTCCTGAGCCAAGAGGTGACCACTCCTTGGTCGGCCAGCCACCTTGGTGGCCGAAAAATGGCCAAACGAGAGCCACCATCCTTGAATAAAACCCAATCTTAACTATAGAGGCCACCTCATCCCAATGGCTCTTGAGGGCTCCTCAGCCCTCGACCTAAGCACCATTTTACACCCATGACAAGGCCCTGAGCTCCTTTCTCCAAACATGGCTATAAAATGGCCCCTTCATGGCCAAGAGAGAGGTGATGAAATTTTCTCAAGGAGACCCCTCTAAATTGCTCCCATAGCCTCTTTGAGACCTCCACAGTGCAATCCAACCACTTCCTTGCCCTAATTCCCCTTGCAGGAGTTCAATTTTTTAGCTTAAATCCTTGTCGGAGATTGGAAAAAACTCTCCACATCTCCATAGTGCACAAAAATCATATTAAACTAACTCACACCTTCACCACAGTGAAAGAAGACAAAGCCTCATCAAGCCCCTCTCACAGAGAGTCTCTACACTATACTTTGATCAACACCCAAATTTGGCCTTGATCAAATTTGGGTCTAAACCTTTCACCACGACTAGAGGCTCAATCCCTAGCCTCCTTGGACCTCCAAAAATGTGTTGAACACCTCTGATTGAAGCTTCCCTTCTCAGAGCAAAGGTATTGAACTCCCCCTTTTCCCGACCCTATTTTCATTCTCCATTTAATAAGAGTTAATTTGATGGCATGTTTACCATATAGATGTGTTTATCTCTCTTAGACGAGTCCATAGGATCCAACCCTAGGTCATTTGGTTGAGAAATGAGTGAGATCTTAGAGTTCTAATGTTAACAGTCACGGGTTCACTATATGGGGACGATGATGCAGAGCTAATGGATCGCTCGTGTGTCAAATAGAGGGCTCTGATTGTGTTAGATGGGAACGTGGTTCATAAAGAGCGGACTAACTCAGATGGTGACGTCGAATCAGAAGACGCCAGGTGGAGCTTCGGAGACACCGAGGATGATGCGGCGTCGCGTGCTTAAGTAGAAAAATAGGATGTTAGCCCTCAGGCGAGGGGAACGTGAGAGCTCCGAAGTGAGAGCCGGTATCCTCCCAGCCTACCTGCAGACTCAGTAAATAAGCGTAGGATTAGTCAATGTTCTTTATGCCTGGACCAAATGGTAAAGAATATATATGCTCCTATTTGACGCAATATAATTTGAACCAATTCACTTTATCAATTCACTATAATTTCTTGACAAGGAGAATGATGCTTTCTTATATATTGAATATCACATTTAAACCTTCATTAATATCATTAGTTATTTTATAGTTATTAAAATTACATATTTATTTCAATTGCCTATTAGTGACAGATAAACAAATTGAACTTCGTTGTTGTGATTAAAACATTGCTTTATCTAAAATCTTAGTTCGTAGTTCTAAACCACTCCCTGTGGGATCGATATCTAGGACTCCATTAGAGCCCTTTATTACTTGAGCGATACGTATACTTGCGTTGATAAGTGTGACTTTATAATTATTGAATATTTATTACGTCCATATTTATCTTATATTTTAAAGCATATATAAAGTCGCTGTCAATTATCCACTAAAAGATTTCAAAAGCTGTTTATTGACTTGATTTGGGCTTGATTTGATTTAAATTGGACCAACTTTGGTATCATTGGTTTGTCTTATCAAGCTGGTCAGTTTGGCCGTAAATTTGTTAAAATTAAAGTTATATATGACTTTTAATCAAAGTTTGAGTATTTCGTGCCAAAAAAATTATCTTAAATTTTGTGTCAGTCTCAAACTTCATAGCAGGTGATGACAATTTATTGGTAGCGTCTTGTCATATATGGATCTAGTCAAAATGGATGGTTTCTAACATCTCTTACTAAAAAATGATGTATTTTAAGCTTCTGCTGTGTTGCGTCAGCAATACAGGCTTTACATGCTAATTTTTCATATCATAAGATCATCATTTCTGTTCACACTGCTTTTCCCATGCTATATCTTTCAACAAAAGACTTTGTGTCTGAGGAATGCTAATTCTGCAGAAATAAGGCGACCCAACCGAGATGGATGCTGCAAAATGTTCATCTGAATGAATATTTTACTCTACAATATATTTGGTCTTTAATTCTGCCAACCTTTTGCTCTTCCCTACGGATTTTGCTTCCCTTCATGCCTTGTTCAAATTGTATAGGCATATTATTGAAGTTTATCATGAGTAGGTCTTCGGAATACACTCTAAAATCATTCTCTCCCGTTGCTACAAGTATGAACATTCTCTACAAAATGTTATTCGTGAAATTTAAACCAGAATGGAATTTTTCTCATTTGATGGGAATGAAGTGGAGGCATCAGATTCAGAACCTGCAAGCACCAATACCTACTTTACAAGAAGTTCTTTTATGTTATGATTATGTCCAACAACCCCATCCTTGAAAGTCATCCCTAGTAGTACCCCAATGCTATCATGAATCTTTGGTTCGCACAGGACATGCATGCTTCGTGCGTAAAGGAGGTTAAAAAAAAAACGGTAAGTTAACTATCTTCATTTACAAGGCAGAAACTTTTAAACTTGCAGAACCATGACATTTCACTATTGTTTGAAAGTTTTAGTTTGAACATCAAAAAAGATGGAGCTAATTCATAAGTTCTTTAATGGAATGAAGTTGCTCGGTGAATGGAAAATATTTCTTTTTGATAGTAGGGCTAATTCACCTTTGTAGAGAGGAAGACTATGCTAATATATTTTCCAAAAGGCTGTTAAGGATTGAAATACTTACATTAATATTCTCAAGTGGCCCCTTAATTTTGATCCCCAATCTGAGCCACATATTATCCCATTCTCGTTTAAGTTCCTAGGCGTAAAGTTACATATCTTCAACAAATGATTATTTTTCTTGATTAGAGCAATCTTTGGCAGACTACTAAAACTTGATCATCCTAAGATATCGCTCAACCTGTTGGACAAGACATTTGGATTGGTTTCCCTCATAATGGTTAATGATAACAAGTGGTTGTTGAGCAGTGACCTTATTACCGTAATGAATGTTGTATGCTTGGACAACTATTGAGAATATGTTATATTGCACGCCGATAACTTAGAAGATTTCTGACCATGAATGTATTTGATGAGGATGAGGAGGAACAAATTGCACCAAAGAATAACATTTGGATGACTTGGTCTAAGTGGAGGCAACTAAACAAAATACCTAACAAAACATAAAGACTACCTTTCAAAATCTTTCGAACATTATAACACATTCACTTAAGAGTGATATCATGCAAAAAGGTCTTTAGAAGTCATGATGATCAATATGGGGTGGTATGCAATCCCCCTCTTCGTAAATGTTGATTATACAACTGTCAGGTACGACGCTTTAGGGAAAAAATATGCCGCGTCACCAATCTCTTAATTATCTTAATAATTATAAGTGGCATTGAGTTTATCTAGTGGTAGCATAAAATGTCAGGGGATTTCCATCTCGGTCTGTAGCGAAGTTGTATTGGATGGTGATCCTGCTATTTCCTCGTTTACAATGGTTGGACTCTGAGTAAGTTTTCCTTTCCAAATATCTGGCTCACCCCCTATCACGTGCTTTGAACAAATGATCAACAATAATTTCCTATTTGTCTTTGTTGAAGACTCAAGTGAACAGTTGTAGGCCCTCTAGTATATTAATTTTCTCACCATTGACTTTTTCTGAATACCAAAAAGACTGTCATATGATAGCCTGAATGCGCTTGAGCTCTTCTTTCAAAATGATCTATCTAGTCATAGGTCCTTCTAGTGCTAGAGGTTGATGATCTGTGTGGTGTATGGATCCAGTGCGAAGATGCGTCTCTCCTACTCGTCTTCCTTCGGATCAAAGTTCTCCATCCCAAAGATATGATACACCTCACTAGGGGTATACTCTGGAATTTGAAACTCAAATTATGGAAAATATTCATCCATGGGTTGCGGCTGGAGCTCCTGCTCCCTCTGTCCTTCAACTCTCTTCAGTCCCTTGTTCATATTTCTTCGTTGATTACGAGTCAGCCCTATTTTAATTTTAGTCAGTCCTGCTATGTAGGCATCCATAATTCCTTGAGTGGCGACGACTACTACTGATTTCAGTTTTCCTCCATCGGTAGTCAGTCTCTGACTCGTCTGCTCGATCTTCCTTTTTATGGCTTTCTGAGGTCTAGGACAGAACTCTAAGATAGATTGCCTTCCCCTCGCTTCTTCTTGACACAAAATTGACAACCATATGCCATTATAGATCAGTTTAACTTGGTCCATGTCAAAATTAAATTGGATTCTGGATCCTTTTTCTATGGACCTGTAGTCTAAGGACAAACATACACAATTGCAAAACGGTAGAAATGAGTATGGGCCTGACATTTTCCTGCAGAAAACATGAAAAATATATGTCAAATTTATGTTTCTGTTATGATTTGTAAAAATGTATGTTTAAATTCTTTTAAGTATTGCATATTTTTATGGATGAAATTGCACTTTAAAGAATGATAATTTTATA
>NEWO01000203.1:182088-197315 GCA_003013225.1 Phalaenopsis aphrodite
TATAAGCTTGCTGAAATTAGGGCCCCATATGATTTTTAATCTGAATTTCAAAAATTCTTCATAAAAATGTATATAGATTCATGCTTGATAAAAAAATTGTTGAAGACACATTAGTTTCCACTATTTTCAGGCAATTTTAATTGTTTAGTCTAACAAAATAACTTTAACATTAAATAAATTTGTACTCTGAGGAAATTTGAGTTTTCATGGATGCTTTAATCATGCTGTCATTGTTACAGTTGGCAATGACGACAGCTAGGCAACAATGGTTGGACAAAGGCCAGGCAAAGTTGGTTCGATAATGGTGATGGTCAGAGAGTGGTGGCTCAGTATCTTGGTCGGTAGGCAAACATAACCAATCACACATGCATGTTACTGCAAGCAGATAAGCATGAATATGATTTAAAATTTGTTCATGGTTGTATACGCTTGTGTGTGGTTTTTTGAAAAAAAAAAGTTAAAATTTTTTTTTCTAGCACAAAAATTTTAAATTTTGGCTTATAAACAGGGTCGCCCACCACCCCCCCTCCCAGGGATATTTTTTCCCTACATTTTGGGTTGTTTTTGCCTCATTTTTTGGGCAATTGTTGCTACACCTTCTGAATTGTTATTTGCCACACTTTTTTGTTGTTGTTTCCCCACTGTTTGAGTTATTGTTATCTTTTTAAAAGTAGACTTTTGTTGCCTCTTATGAAGTAAGCTGTTGTTTTTTTTTTTGAAGTAGGCTATTGTTGTCTCTCTCGATTTACATTGTTATTGCATTTTCAAGGCAATTGTTATATATCCAAATTTAAGCAGTTGTTGTCTTCCTAAATCCAAGTAGTTGTTGTCTATCTAAATCAAGCAATGGTGACAGTGATCTAGAAATAAAAAAACCTAAGTGATGCCTTTCCACAATCTGTGGTGGTTTAGAAATAATTGTCCTGCACTATTTTTGTGGTGACCTGGAGATGATGATCCACTAACAGTGATATTGTACCACAATAGCTTGAATTATTGGGTGTCGGTGTTCTGACACAGCGAAAAACCCATATTAATTCGACGATGAAGATAATGATCGGTGTTGAAGGCAATGGCCCACCATCATCCATCATACTAGATTTAAATCTTTAGTAATCATGAGATAGTTAAACATCAATACTATTGCAGGCTCTAGTCAGGTGACTGCATCAAACTGAAGGCATTTTTATAAAAGGAACAATGACTTATCCATCAAAGATGTTATATCAATTTAGGGTCATTTATATCTAAGAAGTCATGAATAATCCATTAAATATCCTTGAGCGATTTGATATCATTTGTATAAAAAGAAGCCATGAGTGACTCATAAAGAATGTTAAATCAATTTGAGATCATTTGTATATAATAAGTCATGAATGATCCATTAAGGGTGTTAGACCGATTTGAGGTCATTTATATATAAGAAGACATGAATGATCTACCATGGTTGTTCATTTAATTTGAGATCATTTATATGAATAATCCACAAAGGATGTTTGATTAATCTGAGATTGTTTGTATGAATACTCTACCAAGGATGTTTAACTATTTTGAGATCAATTTCATGATTAATCGATAGAAATGTTAGACTCGTCATAAATTATTTTGTAAAATAAAATAAAAAAAACTGATGGTGATAACCTATTATGGACAAAGCCGAATCAAAATCCATCATGGAATTTTGACCGATCTTAGGTCATCTGTATGAATAATTCGACAAAGTTGTTTTACAAATTTGATGTCATTTGTATGAATAATTTACTAAGGATATTTAACCATTCTGAGGTAATTTGTAAATAAGAGGGCATGAATGACCACCAAATATGTTCGACTGATTTGAGGTCATTTATTTGAATAATCAACTATAAGTTGTTTGATCGATTTAGCATCATTTGTATGAATAATCCATCAAGAATGCTTGACCAATCTTAAGTCATTTGTAAATAAGGATGCATGAATGATCAACCAAGGATTTTAAAATGATTTGAAGTTGTTTGTATGAATAATCCACTATTGATGTTTGATCGATTTAAGGTCATTTATATGAATAATCCACCAATGGTGTTCAACCGATTTGAGGCCATTATATGAATAGTTAACTAAAGATGTTCGTCCACCAATTTGTTCAACCGATTTAAGATCAAATGTATGAATAATCCACCAAAGATGTTTGACTAGTTTGAGGTCTGTATATAAAAAGCCAAGAATAAGGCACCAAGATGTTAGATTAGGTCTAAGCTGTTAGTTAAAGGTTCTCTTTGATCACCATAACATATATTGGAAGATCTAATGAAATTCACCAAGAACTTTGACCTATCTTTTGTTGTTTAGTCAAAGCATGACAACTGTTTGACGGCCATAGCCTATTACGAAAGATGTTGACAAATTCACGAAGAATTTTTTACTTATACTAGGTTGTTTAGCCAGAGTATAGTGATCGCTTGACGATTGTATCCTATTATAGAAGAGGTCGGATGAAATTTACCAAGAAGTTTTTACCTATATGAGGCTATTTAGACGGATCGTAACAATCACTCCATGACTGTAGCTTATTATGAACGAGTTTGAATCAAGTCCCCTCAATTAAGCCCAAAATTAGACTGTAGAAAAGTTGTGTTTATCAAAATGGATAATGGTTTGGGAAGTGATAAAGGTTTGGAAAGTGCTTCTCTTTTCTAATCTCAATGCTCGATGGTGTCATGTCAAACATTATTCCATTTGGAACAATACTAGCTCTACAACTTTTCTCTTGTGAATGAAGATGAATAAAGCTGCTGAATTTCTAATGAAGCCTAAATTGGATTAAATGATGATGGTTCTTCGACATCTCTTCACTTCAATCCTTAAGCGACAGGTAGATCATTATTTGATACATTGGGCTATAACTGCAGAGTCCTAACAGTACTGATAATATTTTTCGGATATATAACATTTCTCCTGCATATCTCCTGCATTACGAAGTATGTAATAACTACAATCATTTATCTAGCCACATCGAGAAGCAACCATAAACCTTACGTGAAAGGATATGGCTCAACTCAGCTTTATACTTTAGTATATATGGAGGTTGATGTTGAGTTTTTGGACTAGTACGTTATTACTCATCATAGAATAACGTTGGAGGGCATTGTCAGGATGAAGATAATATAATTATATATAGTTATTTATTTAAGAAAATTGACTAATCTAACTTGTTTGATTTATTGTTGTGCCCTTATTTCAACGTGAAAATCCTTTTTTTTTTCCTTTTATCTGATCTCTAAAACTTGTCAAAATTGGACTCTTCATCACTCAAATAGACTTTTACTAAGTAGATGACAGATTACCGAATACAAAATAATAAGATCAAAAGAAATACAAGGGGACAAGGATATCTGTTGAATATGATGAGTTGAGATGAGTAATGACGCCAAGTTACCATTCAATTTCAAAAATAACGATCACAACCAGCCTTTCATCTTAAATAAAGATGACTTTTTTGTTAGATAGGGTGAGCATTCAGATGTAATTTATTTAGAGTTCAATAATTTTGCAAAGAAGATTCATTGGACTACTAGAGGGAGGCATAATATTAGGTATTATGAAATTAGGGCAAATCAATGCAGGAATCAACAAACACAAGAAAGAACACGCTGATTTAACGAGTTCGGCAATTTGCTTACATCCTCGGGAGCAAGAACGGTGGCTTTCGGATTTCACGAAAAATAGTACATCCCTTTAGGGTTACAAATACAACATATATATAACCGTAGTGTACAATATCTAATTACAAAATTATCCTTGTAATGTACCGCAGGAGCATTGCCCCCGCACCACCAACAAACTTAACAAAACTCCCCCGATTGGACAGATGCTGAAGCAGAATGGAGTGAGGGAGTAGAGCCGAGCAAGCAAGCGAAACCTCACCCCGTTCCGCTGGCTCGCTTCATTACGCTCCAACATATGTCCCTTATCTGATATAAGAGTCATACCTTACATCAGGTGCAGAGTTCACATGCACGAGGACTTCTTGTTTAACTTTATTGCACACCGTTTTACTCATATGTATAATTATCTACAATATTTAATATATACGGATTCCGCACGTAACATTCTCTCCAGAGGTATAAAACTTTTCTTATCTTATTAACTCTTTTGCCCCGTCTGCATCTCTTTGATGAATCAGTGCCGCTTTGCCTCTTTTTCCCTTTGTGAGATTCCTTAATGCAAATTTTCAGCCATTCATTACTGAACTATTTTCGTTGTCTTTGTGGATCAACTACAGCCACTTTTAAGGATGCGCGTCATCCTTTGACTTATTGGGACCGAGTCTAACCGCTCAGTTGTCATGGACTAATAATTTATTGGGATTAACCATTTGCCCTCTACTTCTTACCTTCAAGTACTAGGTTTTTCCAAGGAATGGAACCCTTCCTGGATTTCCCAATGCTATTTATCTTCTGGGTAAATGAAAAGATAGATTAGGATTGCTTTTATATTTTAGGGCTTTTGAATTGATGCTTGAGTCATATGCTAAATTTTAACGGTGTGTTTGGGATGACGTTGTGGTGACGGTGCAGTGTCGCACATCAATTTTTTTGTTTGGCAAAATTGTGTTTTGTCTGTGTTCTCGATAAGCTGCAACTGAAAGCTGCGTTTTCTCACCAAACATAACTACCTGTTATAAGTACTGGAAAACTGTGATTTGAATTTTTCAAAAAAGAAAATTTGTAATAGCCACATTTTTTTGAACAGTAACTTCTTCTTCACAGTTGTTTCTTCAAATAGATGCATCTATTTTTTCAAATAGATGCAGCAGCTCCAAACTGATCCTAAAGAAGCAATCAAATGGCTTTATGTGGGGTCAATCTATTTGGTTGAGGAAAAAAAAAGTTTTTTGTAAGCTATTATAAGTTGAGATCGATAATTATTTGGTTGTATGTTAGCATAAGCTCATTTCTTTTAACCCAATTGATTTTTGTCATATTGCATAAACAAAAGTTAATTTAATTACTTTAAGAGAATTAAGTTAAATTGATAAACTTGATAATGATTATATTTGCTTTGTAATAATAATATTTAATTTATTTATTGATGAAGATAGAAATTTTGTTATTTTGAAAATATATGATCATGAAAAGTAGGTCTAATTATTTTAATTTGAATAGTTTATGAAAAGCAAAAGCTTTCTTGTGTTGTTTTCTTGGGGAATTTGCATAGACAACAACCAATTCTTATGCATTTACCTATCTCACACCAAAACCCGACTCCTTCTCAACACTCCGCCACAATGAAATTCACATTTTCATTCATAGGTAGGGTGCTAGCTTTATAAAAATGAAGGTTTAGGTGAGAGAGGTAAATGTATAAGAATCAGACACTACGTATGTACATTATTTTTAAATAATATTGTCGAAAAATAAGTTTTTTTTATGATATTAAATTTAATTAATCATTGTGAGAGATTACCTTTTCATCTACTTGTTTACATTTGCTCCCCTAGTTTTGAAACTCTAATAAAGCTACTAGTATTGCCTCACATGGAGACAAGGAAAAAATAAAGCATGGATATGAGAGATGTCTATTTTGAAGGATATAAGATACAAAAATATTTTTTAATACAGCATACAAATTCATATACTTATACATCTTATGAATCTTTAAATAATATAATATAATTGCTTAATTTAAATAAACATGAAATAAATCAAAAAAAAAAAATTAACACCATAAAGATTAAAAGATGATATTTAAGAATTAAAAATTAAATAAAAATTTATCATGTGATAGTAGAAAGAAATAATAATACACATTACAAAAACTATCAAGTACAATAAAGAATAATAATCATTCAAATTCTAATAAAAAAAACATAAAAAAGATTTGATTATCAATACATTTTAGAGTATCATGCTAATAAATATGCATAAGTTACTTGAAGCAATATAAATCATAGAAATGTAGCATTTTATTATACTTTTTTTTTTTGCATCCTTTGCAAAATTCAAACTTAATTTTTTAGAATGGGTGTTGGACACAACACATCTAAATATGTATATGTGTCAAAGTATCATATATTTGTTGTGCTTTTAGGGTTTAGGGTTTAATTTTCCTCTTCAGTGCCCTCATTATAAGCTTCCTCAAAATCCTCCACAATCAATGGCTAATCTCTCTACTCTGCTCTGTTTTGGAACGCATCTAATTCTTATTTTATTTGGCCTCTAGTTCAGGTTTCATCTGGGTGAACCAGTCAGTAAATTAAGTCTCGATATCGATAGTGAATGTGGTAAAATGTTTACGAACCTTATCCTCTTGGGCGGTAGAAGTGGATGCATTGAATGCACTCAAGGAGGGATGAGTATTGTATGCTTGCACTTGAGACCCTGATCCTTAGACCTGTCCCTTCTTGTTGCCCAAGTAGCTTCCCTCCACAGCTCATAGTCGGACAGATAACAACATGTGATTGTAAGTCTGCCATGCTGCTAGGTTCGACTCTCCTTTAGCTTTTGGAATGTCTCCCGCAAAAAAAAATTATTAAAGAAAGTTAGAGGTTAAATTATAAATTTTAATATCTATTGTGACTTATACTGGTCTTCTGAGATTTGTTGTCTACCAAGGCCTGGTCTGACTGTCGCTTATGAGTGCGTACGTGTAAGTCCGAAGTGGCGGGCTATTCTCCCAACTTTATAGTTTTCAATACAATGAAATATTTATTAGTTCTATTTAATTTATAATAGGATTTAATGTTTAAATTAATTCTTACCAGCCTCCTCTTAAACTCGATATGTGAGAGCACCCCAATAATATGCTTGAAGGTCCCCATGCCTCCACAATTATAGGACTGGTTTTTTTTTTTTTTTTGCCTATTGACTCTTCCTCTGATATTCTTAAGAATCCTAGCCTTTGAGCATTGAGCTAAACACATGTCCATTGAGCCACAATGTGTGTTGATGTGACAACCGTACCGCCCCAAACATGCAACGAAGACGATCGTTTCCCTTGCATGCAAAATGGCTCTAAATGTGGGCCTCATGCTCAAGGCATTCTACAAAATAAAATTAAAAATGTTCTATTAATAAATATATTTACATAACTTAAGATTATTGTGTTCGGTAGATACTTCATACTTCTTTTACCGCGTATCTCGAGTTGCTATTGGGATCTTGTTCCACGACATGTATGGAGCATCGTACTTGCTCTGAATAATAATTTGAATAAAATTTGAAATAATATATAATTAGTTTTACATTAAGTTAAAAAAAAAGTAAAGCATTAGCATCACTACATGAAAAAACTTACATCTATCGCACAGGCTCAAGTTGATAACTACTGCTCGTGTCGCCCGACACCTCTCACTCAACAATAGCGTCATGGCTCTCTGCCCAAGTAGATGGATTAGTAGATGAAACTGTAGTTGCAGCTGGTGTTGGTGTTACTATGGTAAGAAGAGTGTAGATATAAACCAGGGTCTATGGTGAAGTTAATGGCATCGGGGTAGAGGCCCGCAAAGATGCATCAACTGCAATGCTGGTTGTGGAGACTTAAGCCACCCCTTCTGCGAGGAGGGAGACCATCCCTACCTCCATAAGCCATCTACAATAAAGAAAGGAAAAGTAATTAGTGTACATAACTTTAAACAAAAGTAAGATTATAATATTAAGTATAATCTATAAACTATTGAAATTGAAAACACAAAACCACATAGTAAACAAATATTAAGACTATAAAGTACAATATACATACTAATGTTTTTAGCATCAAATTTTGCAAGAATATATGACTGTCATGACTTTTTATTTTAAATATTTTTCTTACTCCAACATCGACACAACAAACATAAATTTGAAGCATATCCGCTAAGAAATTTTAATGATTGGTACCACAAATAAATTATTCTTTATTGTGCCAAAGTAAGATATTATTTTGCTTTATGCTTTATAAGCTTGCTAGTATTAGTTTCTTTGATGTCTAACTTCTATCATTTACAAATCTCCCTCAAATCTAGTCTAACATTCATGTTATCCTTAGTTCTATCCTTAACAACCTTTACAGTGTTGAAGATAGTTTTAAAGAAAGTTTTCTCTATGTGCATGATATCAAACTTTTTTCTGATCATATTATTATTCTAGTATGAAAGATCCCAAAAAATGGACATTTTTTCAATTTATGACTAACACCAAAGTCTGGTAGATGATGTGAAGAAATTTCTAGACAATCAGTAATCTTTTGATTGTCACTAACAATTTAGAACAAAATCATCCCCAACCACAATTGGAGATGGTGAGGATTTCTAAACGTCATTTCATCTGAATGCAATCTTCTTCACCTTAAACAACTGAAAGGTTGTTTAAATTTAATAAAAAACATCGATGACAATCAAACCATGAATTCTTTCTATCATAATGACACATAATTACCTTGAATAAATTCATGCAATAAGGAAAAACTAACTTTATAGAAGTGGTCCATCCAAATAATATTTCGTACAAAGAAAAATTACTTATTAGCCACATTAATGCTACTTTTATTAAAAAAATATGTTTCATGAAAATTTCTTATGTCATAGCACTTGTATCACAAATAATCTGTAGGTCATTTATCAACAACTATAAATATACATAAATCATTCCTTTTTGTGCTACTAGAAACTGGAAGATCAGTGTTAGAAAGAAGATTGACATTGTCATGCACATTTTAAGTGGAAGATTATATGTTATAATGATCACTACCAAGTAAGAGTAGGGCACACTGATCTAATTATATGGTGCGAAGCCATCCGAGTATAAGCAAAACCTAACATTGTGTGCCTTCACTACAAATTTATGATATGTGCTATCAAAATGTTTTCGTGCTTCTTCATCTGTTGGATGACTCGTTGAATTGATTTCTCCTGATCTGCTATGATGACATGTCATATGTGGAGCAGTACACATAGAAGTAAATAGTTTGTGAAGACATGAAATAAGTAATAGATAGAAAAGATGCTTATATGAAACCAAGTTCTGTCTCATACTTTTTTTATTATGAGGTTTGAATATAGGAGAATGACAGAATCAATACAGAGTCTTTGTTTATTAAACATATAGAATAATATGCATATGTTTATAACTACCCTTATTTAAGTAATCATATCAACATCTATATGTTGCTTCATCCAATAGGTCTTGGGCAATGGTGTTCATTCATTCAATTTAGTTTCATTTAAATGTTAGCTACACTAGTTAACTTCAATTCTAAAATCCAAAAATTTTAGCTGACCAAACAATTTTTTGAGCTAAACCAACATGAACCAAACCATTGTTTGCCAAATAAAATTTAGTTGTAGACAAACCAAAATTGCATGCACTTCTTCAATGAATTGAACAAGGTTAATTGTTCAATAGCTTGCCAAAGAAGAAAGACAAAAAATGAACTCATAATCTTTTGAGGACAAAAAGAAATCAATTCATGCCGAACGGCTTTATTTCATTTAATTTCAGTCCAAATTCAATCCAAGCGTTGAATACTCTTCAATCATCATTCAAATTCACAATCATACACTTATTTTCAACCTAAAGTATGGTTAGCATAATGTAAACATCCCTCATGCCTACAAAAAAAAATCCTAACCATTTAAATATAAAATACATCAATCATATCATGTATCAAAATCCTCAAACGAGGCTTCCTTCCCTGCCAGTATTTTGAGAACCATCCATTTCGCTTGCAATAATTCATTGTGTTAATTAATCAACACCCAAAAAGAATGACCAGCACAAATATATATAAAGTCTTAGCTCCGAAAAATCTCATTCGTCTTCCTCCCCTTGATCTTCTCAACAAAAACCTTCGTCCTCCTCAACGCAACTTCCAGCGTCTCCTCAGTCATATTTGCAAAACAAACCCTGAACCACCCCGGCTCTGCACAGTAACATGAACTCCCAGGCGACACATTAAGCTTCACTTCACTCAAAATCATCTTCCATAGACTCAGCTCCCCCTCCATTGATTTCTCCTCAAGCATCTGCGTCAAATTCATCCAACAAAACAGCCCAGCATTCCCTTCCAAACACTCTATCCCTGCATCCTTCAGTCCCTCAACAATGTAACCATGTCTTCTCCTCAATCTCTCCCTGTTTGTCTTAATATATTTTACTGTAAACTCCTCATCTGATAACATAGAAGCCAACATCTTCTGCGTCTGTGAAGAAACAAGGCTGAAACTTGACATTCTTCTAGCAGTGGTCACGACTCTATCATTGTAAGAGTAAATAGTCCCAACTCTGAAGCCGGGCAAACCAAGGTCTTTGGATAAACTGTACACGATATGGACTCCATCACAGTTTTTGTGCTGGCGGGCTTCGACGACTTCGGCCACGCTTATGAATTCCGGCGAGGAGAAGACGGATCCGGAGTAGATTTCATCGGAGATTAAATGGATGTTTTTTTGTGATATGAAGTTGAGTATGTCTTCCAGGAGGGAGCGGGGCATGGTGGTGCCTAATGGGTTGGATGGGTTGGTGATGAGGAGAGCTTTGACACGAAGGTTGGACGCTTCGGCGATGGAGTAAGCAGATTGGAGGGAGGGGAGTGTGAGTTGGAAGCCATTAGAGCTGTGGCAATGGACGGGGAAGATCTTGACTCCTGTTCTCCATTGGAGGTCTCGGTCGAACCTGTTGACATGATTTTGAAATATTTAGGTGCAGGTTTAAGTTATTAGGGTCTTAAATTCCAATTTACTAAACTTTGAATGCATTTAATTGTCTAGCAACCAATTTACTAAACTCTGTACATCATGTATATCTTGCCTCAAGGGTTGGAGGAGTTTTTAATGCTATGTAGTCTTTGGTAATGTGATAGTTACCCAGGGTAGTATGGGGTGGGCACGAGGACGGCGTCGCCGGGGTCGGCTAAGATGAAGGTAAGGAGCTCGTTGGCGGCGGTGGCGCCGGCGGTCAGAACCATTCGATCAGGGTTGAATTTGACACGTTTGCCTCTTATTTGTTCCATGAAGCTTGCCATTGCCTGAGTATAGTTAAATTTGTGTTAGATTGGCGGGTTGTGTAAAATTGTTCTGTTTTTTAGCTTGTTTGATTATATGAAGAAGGATGGATTGATACAAACTAATAGATTGATAAAAAATCTATGAGAAATTTCTTATAGTTCCATGCTATAAGAACATTTAAATTAGTAGAAGAAATTCAATTTTTTGAGTTTACAGTAAAATTTCGAGCATGTAAGCCTAAAAACTTCAGCTGATTTTTGTTTTAAAGTACTTTCACCTGATTTTTGACACATGCATGTGGTCAATTTCTTATAAGATAAGTTTCCTATAGATATTTTATGCAGAATCACTAACAAATTCTATTAGTTTAATACTCTTATATTTTGATAAGAAAAATTTTTATTTGGCAGATACTCTTACAAATATGAATGTTTAGAAACAAAAAGCAGCACATAATTTTTTGAGATATTCCTCAGACAAAAATCACACATGAAAAATTATATGACTTTTATACCACGTTAAAAGGAAAAGAAGCATGATGAGAATATTATTTTGTAGGGTCACCTTTCTGAAACTTTGGAGGCCATGATAGTCCTGGAATAAGGCATTTTCTTTGAAACCAGAGATTCCAGAGCTCCAACTTGCTGTCTCAGGGTGCTGTTCAAGGTAATCCTCTAGCAAATCAAATGAGACCTGTCACCAAAAACAAAGCATTACATTTCAACAAAGCTTTGTTGATTATATTAACATCTAAAAACCATTCCTCTAACTTAGTTAAATTCAAAGAAAATTATGTCAGCGTAGTGTGATCAAATTTATATCTAATAGCTTTGTAACTACTTGATACATGATATATAGATTTGCAAATATTGATATTTGATCAAATATTCTGGCTATATATATATATATAGATTTGCAAATATAGATATCTTTAAATCTTCCATTCTGTAACCTGATTTTCAGCCAATCCCATCTGAATGACTCCTGTGGGATTTGCAACAGGATCATAAGGGTCTTCATCATAAGCTTTCCAGCCAGCAAAGTATGGGGAATCCTCTCCATGGGCCTTTGAAACTGCAATCTTTGATAATGGAGCTCCGAGCCCTATTCCTCTTGCCATCTAAATAGAAATTTTTTGTCCCTCTCCCTCTCCCTCTCCCTCTCCCTCTCTCTCTCTCTCTCTCTCTCTCTCTCTCTCTCTCTTTCTCTCTCTCTCACACACACACACAAGCACACACTTTTGAATTAACTTATAAGAGGATTTGAAGAGACAAAAGCTCACAAGCAAGTGATTTGCTGAGTTGGTTCTTAGACTTCCTGTATTTATAGGGCCCAATCCGTGAGGTCACAACTTTTGGATGGAAATTATATAAAAATGGAAGAAAGCAAATGATTGACTCTGGGTTTGGTCTCTGGGTTTGAGCAGAATCAAGCTCCCGCTTTTAAAAGCAGTTTTATCAATGAAGACAGCTGTTAACACATTTGTCATAAGTTGGCAGGTTCCCCTGAGCCCCATCTCTGTTAGGCCAACACTAATCCAACTTATTTAATTTAATCAGCTTTCCATGTAATTATTTGAAAATTTAAAATAATCCCTTATTTTAGCCAAACACTTGCTAGGATTACTCAGCCTATATGTAGACTATTAAGTGTACAGCGAGAGACAGGTTTTTGTTTCGTTGCAGAGCTTTTGGAGGCAAAGAGATCTCAAGAGGCCATAGGAGATCATATGTGAAGAATAATTGGAACTTGGTTGGTGAGGAGATTTTAAATGAGCATGCGCACAAATTTTTAGTAGGTCAATTTTACATTATTCTGCATTATTTCTATCGTTATATTATCATAAATAAAAAAAAAAATTAATCAATTTATGTTGAAAAATTAGGGCAAAGAAAACCAAGAATAGACACAAATCCAGAGAACACACGGAGATTTAACGAGGTTCGGCAAAGATGTTTACGTCCTCGAGAGCATAGCGGTGACTTTCTTTCAATTCTAGAAAAGAGTACAAACTACATAATAAGACCTAGGATTACATACAAACATATTTATAACCCTAGAAAATGCTGGAGTATAATATGTAATTACCAAATTATCCCTATAACGCACCCCCAACCCACGTAAGGAAACTCCCCCGATTTGGAGAGATTATTCCGCTCCGCTTTGTTCCAGCATCTGTCTCTTAAATGGTATATGAGTCATACCATAACAATTTACATTACTGATAAAATATTTAAGAGAATTATTTGCTTAGGCATAAACTTTTCATTTCTTAATTAAGTCAAGAAAAGGAAGGTTTTGGAATTTTTGAAGGTTATTGTGTAGTAAGTCTGACCTTCGATTGAACACTTAGGCGCCCACAGATTCACTGCCCATAGCATAAGAAAAAAAATGTGCTTCCTGAGTAATTAAACTTGAGGATAGCAATGATAATTTTCAAATATTTTACACTTTTATCTTATTTAAATAAGTTTGGGAAGCTGAATTTGATCTAAACTATCTTATTTGCTTGCTGCCCCACACTGAAGGGCTGTCACATTTTCTTCATCTTCTTGGCATTTTGCTCTATTTTTTTGAACATTTGATTCGGTTTATGGCTTATATGTTGGTTCTATGTTTCCTCTTCTCTTGCTTTTACCTGGTTTGGTTTTCTCTTCATTAAACAGATATGACCTAATCCTTCCCTCAGTTTGTTACTCCCTGCTTCTTCTTTGACCTTTTACAACTTGCAATTTTTTGGCTGATTTTCACCACTTCAAACTAGTCTTTTCATCTTTAACCAATTGGCAGAGCGTGATTCTCATTTCCAGAAAAAAAAAAAAGGAATTAATTAAGTACCTGAGGCTTAAGTATCTTATATTCTATTTGTCCTTATTTATATGTAAATCCATTCATAACTTTTCATGATATTTATTAGTTTCGAGCTACGTAAGTCAGTGCTTGATTGTTGTTGACAGCATTTTTTACTTTTAATTTCTAAAATTTTAAATGTAAACTTCTCGTTGCTCCTGCTGAAAGATTAGAACTTGCAACAAGCATTTATAATTTTGCAGAAAATTTAAATAAATTGCAAATATAAATGAAAGTGTAGCTACCAAACCCTAAGACAATACTTGGTGAGTCCAAAAAGGTTTTAATAGACGGCCTTCTGAAAAAAGTATAATAAGTTCAATTATCCTTCAAAACATCCAAAAGGTTATAAAAGCGTCTGAGGGATAATCCCTGATGAATTTTAAATTATTTTTGAAGTATTTCGAGTTTGTTTGAACTTATTATATTGTTCAACTGATCATTTCAAATTTTAGATTCAGCTGCAATGAGTTGCTACACCTTATGCTCAGTGAACCTGATATTTTAATTATTCTAAGAATGAGGTACTCAATTAATCAGTTGATTTTTACTTAAAAGTTATGTAAGTGGATGCCTCTAAGGTAAGCTTAAGTCATTAAAGATTTTGTACCCACCACTAAATTTGGGCTTTGTAGTATTTAAAGGTGTTAATTATCAATCATCTTATCTTTTCTAAACCTCATTAAACAAGTTTAAATTAAGCCTAGCTCACTACGAAGTTCTTACTAATTTTCATGGTGAATTAAAATTTTAATTCAAGTCATATGAGCTCTTATCAAAAGATCATATGATCACCAATTGTGGGCTTAAAATAAGTGAATTATCATCTTCCTAGCCTAAGCCCATCACCTTAAAATTATCCAATTTTAATTAACTTCTAAATTCTGATAATTTAGGAAATTACAATTTTACCTTGATCATGAAAAGTTGACAAATTGATTTATACCTTTTATCCTATTATGTTTCAAGCATCCAAAAGAATTCATTAAGATCAAAATTATCCATTTTTCCTTTGGTTGATCCTAAATTTTGATTAAGACACCAAAAAGCTAAAATAATCATTTTGCCACATTGGCTCTCTACTCCATAACTTATTAAGTATAATTCAAATGACTTTGAAATTTTTAGAGTACCACATTCATGGGTCAATTAGAATATCAGAAGAGAAAATGTGGTTTTTCAAAATTTAATTAAGTTTAAATAAATATTTTAATTTAGAAAATATGAGGTTTTTCAAAATTTAATTTAATTTAAATAATTATTTTAATTTAGAAAATATGATTTCAATTTTGAGTTGTTTAATTAATAAAAATAACTTTTTTGGTCATGGGAAAATTATTAGAGGTTTACTAGGTCAGAGGACCACTTGGGGAAAATTTTATAATTTTCAAATTTTATTTTGATTATTATAATT
>NEWO01000203.1:198880-213815 GCA_003013225.1 Phalaenopsis aphrodite
TGGAGTCTTGAGAACCTCCTAGATGTTTCACCTTGCTCTATTATGAGGTTCAAGTAGGAGTTTGACCAACAGGTGGTGCGACCTTGATCAAACAGTGGGTTGGAGGGCTCAAAGTGATGGTGTTTGAGTGGGGAACTTCTTCTTAAGCTCAGGTGAAGCTTAAGAGCACTTCAATTTGGAGTTAAGTGGCAAAAAAAGCCCTGGATTTCAAGTGAGAAATTGGGCTTTGATAGTGCAAATAGAGGGCTGATGGTTGTGGGATTGACTTAGGAAAGCTTGAAGAGGCTCTGGAATGATTTTGGCAGAGTTTTCCGAAGGAATTGGATGGCCTCCTTTTCTTGGCCATGGAACGTGGGGTTTAAATAGAGAAGGAAAGAGAGGTCACCTTGGCTGGCCAGTGGGTGCAAAGAGTTGCTTAGTTGGAGGGTTGAGTGGCACCAATGACCAATGGGGATGAGCCAACTCAGGGAGTTCAAATTTTGAGTTTTGGACTGGGGGCGCCTCTTGATTTTGGTGTTTTCTGGCCAGTAGGTCTGCCGGAAAGGCCAGGGCAAGTGGTCAGGTGAGCCAGTGGGAGGGTTAATAATGATTAACTCTGAATGGTTAAGGCTTGACGGCAAATATCTTTGGGTTTAGCCAAATATGGGAAGCGATCCCCAAAATCAACGAACCTTTGGTCCATGGCTTATTTAAGGTGGGCTAGGTTGGTTTAGCTTAGTCTCTAGGGTCAAATGTTGGCTTTGGTGGCTATGGTTTGATCAGTTTGGCTATGTTTGGTTACATGGATGGCTTGGGTTCAAAATCATGTCATGAGCTTGGATTTGAGTTTGAATTTGGCTAGACTTTGAATTTGGCTCAATTGATTGATCAAATTGGCTTGGATAATTGTCATGAGAAGTTTTTAAAAGGAATTGAGTGATTTTGAATTGAATTGAAGGTCAATTTGGGGGAATTTGAGCTTTTGGTTAATCTTGGGCATTTGGGTTAAACTTGGGCTTGAATTGGGCTAGGTTTGAATATGATTCAATTGATGGTTCAATTTGATCTAAAAGATTGTCATGAAGAATTTTGGATATCAATTGGGTGGAAATTTTGGAGTTATGGGGTTCAATTTGGGAGATTTGGGCTTTTGGTCAATATTGGGGGTTTTGGCTTAAGTTAGATTTTGGTGTACTTTCAGCTCAAATTTGGGTCAATTGATTGTTCAAACTAACTTGGGGAAGTGTCATGAAGAGATTTGAATTCAAGTTAGGGGAAATTGATTTGATCATAGAGTTCAATTTGGGGAATTTAAGGATATGGTTAAAATTAGGGATATTGGATTGAAATTGAAATTGGGTTTAGATTTGGTTTCAATTGGGATTGAGGATGATAAATTTTTGTTTGGAATTGAAATATGGGGAGATCACAATCAATTTTGTGAAAATTGGGAGTGAATTGGAGAATTTGGGCCCTTAAGGGCAATTTGGGGATTTTGGTCAAAATGGGTCAATTTGGTCAAATTGGGCTCAATTGAGTGTTTCAAAATGATTTTGGGGATATTTGGAGTGATTTTGGAGATTTTGGGAATTTTTGGAATTTTGGGATTTTTGAGGCATGAAGAACATTTTGGTAATTTTGGGGGAAGTTTGGGGCCAATGAGGGTCAAAATTGGAATTTGGCTAAAATTGGGATTGATTGAGGATGTTAATCATGACGTCACCCTATTTGAGCCATGAGACCAAAGGAATTCCCATTTTGGATCCTCCATGTGCTAGTCTTAGCTAAACCCTAGCCCAGGGCTAATAGCTTGGGGGACCATCCACATGAGTTTACAATAGAGTAGTGGATCAACTAAACATATTTGTCTAAAGATGAGGTTTCGAGTGTTAGACCAAGTGTGTGTGTACAAGACTAACCAAGACCACGCCATCCAGGGTTAACCCTAAGGCCAAACAGTCCTATGGGGACTCCTCTTGAGCTCCCCCATATTGGTCCCACTTACTAAGTGCTAGAGGTTAGAACCACCATGTGGAACTTCAAGATGAGCAAAGAAGAGTTTATAATTTATATTGGTGAGGGTACCATCACTAGTCATCTTGGAATAGTTCACAGGAAAATCCTATGACTAGATCTTAGGCTCGAAAAGAAGAAACTAGACCTCAACCAAAAGTGAAGTCAACAAGTATTTTCATAATTATAGTTTGTTTATTTATCTCTGTGTGGTGTACTAAGTGAATTTAATGTTGTAAGAGTTAGACTAACTATGTTTAATAATTGGTTCAATGATCAAGGAAGTTATGATTAGCTTATGCATGGTAAGGTGGCTTATATCTAAAATTGAAGTTTAGGTGTTGGATAAGTAAATACATAGAAATTAAGTGATATTCATGGAATGTGAATCTTATTTCTTTTTCCTTGTAGATAGCTTTTTAAATGTTATTGCATGAGAGATAATACAAAATTACTATTAATTCAAACGACAATTTTCTCATAATTTGATAACTCTCTTCATAGAATATATGTTCTCAAAACCAAACAAACCTGAGAAGAACTTTCTGGGTGAAATTTTGCTCATCTTGCTAGAAGAAAACTGCAAGAGCAAACCGATTATGTTTGTTTATTCCAATGTAAATGTTATATAGAGAGCTCAAAAGATTGATGTATTGGTAGAGCCACCACCTTCTTTGAGTGGTCTCATGCACATAATGTTTGATGAATCTATGTTGATTGCACTTTATGATATGTTGATTATTTTGATGGTTTAATTAATCTATGGATGTTTGTATATCAAGGTTGGAGATGTAAATCAACTTTATCCAGATAAAAAGAAATCACTGAAGAGTTCATCAACAGTGTTGGTGCTTTTGTAGCAACATCATCTAATCTTCTAACGTACTTATCTGAGGGTAGGTTTCGGTGTCCATGTTTGAAACACAAGAATACAAGACACATATTGTTAGACAAAGTGAGATATCATTTATATCATTGGGGATTTCAACATGATTATTGGATTTGAACTTCACACGACAATGTTTTCCCTATAATATTTAGGTATATTTCTTTGAGAAGAAATTATCCTCAACCAAAATTTTAATTAAGAAGATTTAAAGAAATGATCTTTGATGGAAAATGACAGTATTTTCTGAGTTATGTAGAGAAAGAGCCACCAAATCATGAAGCTTAGAAGTTTTATGATTTACTGAATGCGACTCAAAGACCATCGTGGGAGGGTTGAACATCCTATTCAGAGTTATCTGTAGCTCTCATAATTCTGAAAAATTTAAATCAAGTTTAGCATGCCACAAGAGTTCTTTATTTAGTTTGTAAGATTATTTTAATATACAAATCCATAGGATAATTTAGTTCTTGGAGATTTATATAAGAAAAAAAAAATGCAAATTTCTAAGTTAGGGTTGATTTTTGTGTAAACAAATGTATGATATTTTATAAGTCCAGTGCAACAAAGAGTGTTGATTCTATAATTCTCCTAGATTCAAACCTCAGAGTAAAAAAAAAACATGAGATAAAAGGAAATTTCATGCAAGCGACTCATTTATGAAGCGCTTAATCCATGTATTCAGAGGCTATTTAGTTCTATGCATACCACTCCACACATGACATGACATCAAAGCATATCAGAGAAAATCAACTCAATGAGTCATCTTGTAGATGGAGAGACATGGAAATATTTTGATCTCACATATCTTGATTTTGTTACGAAGGCACATAACATGCAACTTTGTTTATTCTTTGATGATTTGCCACCGTATAGTTAGAGCGCACCACATAAATCTTATTGTTCAGTGATCATTATACCATAAAATCTTTCACATGAGTTGTTCATGACAATGTTATTCTTCTTTTTGACACTGATTATATCAGGCCACAGTAGCCCTAAAGATAGAATTGATGCATATTTGTAGACGGTGATAAATGAGTTGAAAGTTCTCTAGGAAAGAGGTGTCACAACATATGATATTTCAATGAAACATAGTTTTCTAATGAAAGCAACATTAATGTGAAAAATAAGCAATTTTATTATGTATGATATGTTATCAAGATAGGGCATCATGGAAAAGTTTGTTTGTCCATATTGCATGAAGTCAACTAAGGTATTTACACTTCAACATGATAGAAAAATTGTATACTTTGACCATCAACGTATGTTTTTAAATGTTGAACATCCCTTCAAGAGAAATAAAAATGCATTTAGAGGAAACCAAGTTGAGAAATCGACACCACCTCCAAGAGTAATTGGGGATGATTTATTCTATGTTATTAGTAATATTCCAAAGATTATTGTTTGTCATAACTTTCTTCACATCATCCATTAGGCTTTCGGTACTCATAATTGGAAAAAAAATGTCTTTTTTTTTTTTTTGATTTGCCTTATTGGAAGATTACATATTTAGACACAATCTGGATGTAATGCAGATAGAGAAAATTTTTCTTGATATATTTTTCAACATTGTGATGGATGTTAATAGAAAATCTATGGAAAATATGAATGCTAGACTTGATTTAAAGGAGATATGTAAAGGCGAGAATTAAGGATCCAAGAACAGATGCTACCAAACTTTTGAAGGCCAAACCAAAATATTCAATAATTTTGGCCCAATAAAGGTCAAATTGTGAGTGGCTCTGATCACTAAAATTTTGAAGCATATATGCTTCAAATTTAAACTGTTGTGTTGATGTGGGGCAAGAAAGTTATTTGGAATGAAAAGTCACGATTGTTAAATTTTTTTTATAAAATTTGATGCCAATTGTATTTAAGTGCTTGTTGTGTAAAATAATTATTCCATTGATTGAAATTAGTGTATTCTTCAAGGAAATATGTGCAACTCTTTTGAAACTTGTTGGAGTACTGTAGTTAGAAGCAAAATATCTTGTACTACTTTGCAAGCTTGAAAGAATATTCCAGCCTAGTTGTTTTGACTTCATAGAGCATCTGCCTGTACATATACCCTAGAAGGCATTAATTAGTGGCCCAGTACGGTATCGGTGGATGTATCAATTTGAGAGGTAGTAACCATGCACTAAGTAGTTAGTCACTCTTTTATAAAGAGTTTTGTCGAATTATGCTAAATGACACTTTCTTTTAAAATTTTGAAATAAACTAAAGAGAACTGTCAAGAATAAAGCGCGACTAGAATGATCAATACTTGAGGCAAATTTATTGTAGGAGACTGCAACTTTTTGATCCTACTATTTCAGGCAAGAATATTTCACGAAAGAGTCAGAGTAAGACATTTTCTATTAATAGTAGTTCACACTTTTGAGTGGAAATATTATGAAGAGATAATTAAAATGTGTGAACTTATTCGTTCAATTTATTTGAAGATGATATCAAAAGCCAGAAGTTAGAGAATAATTTTATCTAATGGTTTACAATGCATGTAAGTTAGAATTTGGCAAATACATGAAAGAATCAAATTTAACATACCGTCTGTTCACTTTTACTTCTATGATTATACAGTTGGTTTACCCCTGTTCCACAATTAAGAATAGGATCGAACTGATCGTAGTTGAAAAGAAATATGCTTCTTCAAATGGAATCATGATAAGATAGTTTAATAATTTTTTCAAGAATCTTATAGTAATCTATCTCATCATCAGATTTATTGTTTGCTTTAACTCAAATAGTGGAATTACAAGTTTTTTTTTTTATTTCTGACCAGAATCTCGTATGAAACCTGTAGCCATTCACATCATAAGTTTGTCAAATTTTCTTGATGCGCATGAGCCTTCAAATAAAATCTATCAAGCTCTGATTCCTTACTCCATTGTTCTAATAATGAATCTATGATTTTATAAAAAATCACGTGTCAATGAATATTCGGGACATGCACAATGAGGTTATAAATTTACTTTAGCACCCCTTGTGGCTCAGGGAGTATATTTTTAGCTCACTGCTCAGGACATGAGATTCTTCGTAATACCGAAAGAAGAATGAGCAGGTGTAGCTCAATCGACGCTTTGATTGTGGGTGCATGGGGCCTCCAAGGAAACTGGTGGAACACTCCTACATACGGAGATTAATAGGAGGCTAGTAAAAATTAATTTAAACAGTTAATCTTAATGTAAAATAAATATATGTTAAACACTTCATGACACTGTTGAATTTACACGCGCACCCATAAGTGGTAGTCGGACCAGTCTTGTGTAGACAACAAATCGCAGACAACCCAAGTAATTCAGAAGATCAACTATTTCATAATTCAATTAATTTTTGAAGTTTAGCTACTCATTAACTTTTTTTAACCATTTTTTTCTTCTGCAGGATGCAGGATTCCTTCCGAAAGATGAAGGAGAGCCGCTCCCAACAGTCGAGCGGCATGACAATCCATGATCGTGATCCATCCGAGTAAGACCTATAGAGAGAGTCTCCTGAAGGTAAAGATTTACAGGTTGGGGTCTCAGAAGCAGGCTTACGACACTCGTCCCTCCTCTGGTGCATCCACTTCAATTGCCCAAGAGGTTGAGCTTCGTTGACAGGTTGCCGCATTATCTACATATGTTGAGACACCCGCTTTGCTGCCACAGTTGCTGCCTAGTCCACCTAGATGAGGTCTGAGATCAAGGAGAAAATGAAATCTGAGCTAGATGAGATCCGACGTCGAGCTGAGCACCGAGGAAATCAGCCGACTTTGGATGAGTTTTAGGAAGAGGAGGATGATGAGGGAACAGAGGACGAACAGAGAAATGTTTTGTTCATTCTGTTTTTTTTTTTTTTGAAACAATTATATCGAACATAATTTTTTTTGTAAATATACTCAATTTCGGTTGTTTCAATGTATTTATTTTACTTATGTTTTTATTATTGTCTTATTAACAGTTTGGATGTTTAAATTATGCAGTGTATTTTTTTCTTCCTACATCTTTAAATTAACAGTTTGGATGTTTAATGCATTTTTTTCCTCCTACATGTTTCCACTGGCTTAATGATGACTATCTGATGTCTAATATCGTTTGGTTATTAAACCAACAGTGAACCAAAGAGTTTGCGACAAACTGTCAAAGTGTCGACGGGCTTTCTTATGCCACAAAAACCCATGGGCAAGCAAAAGATCTTCTATGTTACCGATGAACTGCTCATCGGCTCATCGACATATTTACAACTAGCACTTAAGGACTAAATCCGACAGCTTTTGGACTATCGGTATTGTTACCAATACATAACCAATGGGTAACCGACGCTTTGGATTCTACGTAATAACTACGGTCTAGATAGTTTGAAACAAATCAGAAGATAAAAGCAGTTGGTAATTCCGCAGACAAATAAATTACTGACAAGCATTTTAGCTACGTGCCAAAATTTGCAAATTTTGAATTACAACGGCTTTTAATTATGTCCGACTAATTTAGGAAAGTTGTAATAGACTAATTTCCTTTAGTGAATGAGGGGTGTACAGGCTATTTTTTGTATTTTAAATAAATGAGCCTGTGATTGTCTATCATATTAGGTCATACAAGCTGCAGGACTTCCAAACTACGGGATGTCCGGACTTTTGTTCGTCCAAACTGCTGATTTCAAGGCTGCAGGCCGACCAAACAATGTGTCATCCTGACTGCAACTTATACGGATTGTGTGTCGATCAGACTGCTTGTTATCCAGACTGTTGGTCGTCCAGGCTGAGGGTCGTTCAGACTGCGAGTCGTCCATCGTGTCTATGTCCGACATATTTTTTTATGTTATATATATATATATCACACTATCTATTATATGAATAGAGATATCACAATTCGTAAATGTATGCTTAATAAGGGCATGCAGTAGTGCTCATGTTGAATATATGGAAAGACCTAATTAAGCTCACTATGCATCACATTAGACATAAACCTCTACGCAATCTACAGCATATACTGATGCATGGAAGGCCGACACAGGATTTGCCAGCCCGACCTATTATAGCATCAATCAAACAAATAATAATTGCTCGACTTTATAAATTGGCCAAAGACTAGTTGATTTTATTAAGCTTTCCAAAGCAAAGTAATCCCATAAAATCATGGGAGATTAGGTGAAAAATCGATAGTTGGTGGTAGAAGCCTTATTAAGGCAATAGCTGCAAGACTATAGATAACAAGTTGGTTTTGGACTTTATGATTCGTCTCAAAATTACTTGGCTAATTATTGAAACAAGATTTCTAATTTTGCTTGCCTACTCGAGCATTGACACGACATTAAGATTATAGTTTGATTTGTATTTTGGACTTTATGATTCGTCTCATAATTACTTGGTTAATTATAGAAACAAGATTTCTAATTTTGTTTGCCTACTCAAGCAATGACCCGGCATAAAGATTATAATTTGATTTGGACGAGTTTTTCATTGAGACAGTTGTGGTAACTAGTTGATGTATATTAATAAATTAACTCAATCAAATTTTGGAAAATGGTCAACATAACTTTTGGATTGACTGATTTTAAATTTCTCAAGAAAGTAAACAATTGAACTTGCATGAGTGAGGGTCTGCCATGCTTGTGAAATCAAGTCTAATTTTAAATGCAGAGTTTTCGGAGATCAATGAATTGAGTTGAGTCTATTGATGCTAGAATCAATCAATTTGGAGTTTGCATGGATTAAAATAACTCAAGACAAGTTGATCTGGCCTAACATGTTTGTTAATCTTCTTTTGTTTGATGGTTTCTTCTGCATGAGGATTAGGGCAAGAGTGGATACTCATGATTAATACACCTTTGATTATCGAAGATTGTTAAAAGAGATCTGTCATGTTTAGTTTTTTGGTTGGTGCAAGCTACAAACCTCAAAATTTGTCAATTTGCATTCATTCATATGAAATTAATCTACTATTATATTGACATACAACTTTAATAATGGGGAATTATGAAGGGACTAATGCACAATGAAGGAATTTTTTGATTAACTCTTTTTAGACTTGCTCCCCATCTTGAAGGAGAAGGCTAATTAGCCCACCTATTCATTTTGAAAATCTAATTTTTAAGGCTCAAATGATATAAATGAAAGAGAAAAAATTTATAATTAAAGAAAGAAGGCTTTTAATTGTTTCACGGGGTAAAATGATGATATTAGATTTATTATCTTTTAATGGGAGATTCAATAAAAATAGGAAAGGGAAGCTGTCTAGTAGGGTAAGTTTAACAAATCCTTTCTAAATCTATGTAAAATGCTAACGATTGGTAGCTTCATCAACATTAAATTATGTATAGAATTTTTTTGGGGGAGTTTCTTTTGCAAAGTAGCGCTACATTTCTTAACTAATGGGGAAGTCTCAAGATTTCCTAACCTTCCTTTTCTAGTCAAGATATCCTTCATGAATTTGGCATAGATAGGAATTTGCTTTAGAGCTTCAGCAAAGGGCATGCTTATGGTCAGCTATTTCAACACTTCTAAGAACCTTGAGAATTATTGATCCTCTTTTCAGTCGATGGTAGCAATGACTCTCCAGTGTCAATCCTGATGGGTGAGACAGGTCTATCTACCTCATTCTCCCAAGTTTCTGGTTCACTTTCTGGCACTTGGTCTAAGTCCAATGGGTGGCCGAGATAGACCCAGACTAGAGACTCTAACATCACAACCTTAGAATCTGTAAATGTCATAGAAAATTATGGTCATAACAATGGATTCATCCCCAGATTATCTAATATTTTGGAAATTGCAGCGACTTGGGTGGCCAGGATAGCTAGGACTTCTAATTCATGAGCACTGGCTAGTTTTTGGGGTGTAACTTATTTAGTAGGTCATTAAAAATTATTAGTGGTCATTTCTTCTAGTAATTAATACGCCTCACCAAAAGGCTTATACATGAGAGATCCTCTTGTAGTGGCATCTATGATGGATCTCAGAGGAACTACCTAACCATTGTAATAAGTTTGAATGATTAGTCAATCAAGTAGGGCATGACGTGGGCACCTCCTAAGTAACTCTTTGAACCTCTACCAGGTTAAAAAATGGATTCTCCATCAATTTGAGTATTTTTGACAGTTTTCAATGGAGGGAAGTATTTAGCAAGAAATTTTTGGGATTATTACAAATTGCGATTGATTCTGGGGCAAGGGAGTTAAGCCATACCATAGCCTTATCCCTTAGGAAAATGGGTAAAAGTCTCAATCTAGAAGAATCACTGGGGACATCGTTGTACCATCAGTTGGCACACGATTCAATAAATTGGCTAGGTGAAGGTTGGGGTCTTCAGTAGCAAATCACCCAAACTAGTTGTTTTGAACCATTTGGGTTATGCATGACCCAATTCAAAAGTGTTAGCCTCAACATTGAGATAGTTGGTGCTCATGTGAATCTCTTCAGTAGAAGGGTTAGCATAGTCTATATGTGGTTTCATGGTGGGTGAATTAGGTTAGCCATCTCATAGGTGATTCAAAAGTCAAGTGTGATCTCCTAAGATGTCTAAATGTGCGATCAATCTCAGAGTCAAAAGGTGTGACATCAGCCTCAACTCCCCTAAATATAAATAGGACAAATTAAAAATATGTACGAACAAACACACTAACCCACACAAGTCACTCAACACACAAGCAAGCAAAATGCAACACACAATATGTGAAAGAAAACGAATTAACAACAGACTATTTTTTGGCATTTGTTTTTTTAATTTTTTCAGCACTTGTAAAGAGAAATAACATTGTTGCATATGTAATAATACAATGAAAAAATCACAAAACAAAAATAAGAAAATAAAAATGCCAAACATAGATCCTGAAATTTTCAACTAAAATTCTTTTATAGCAAAAAAAAAATTATCAACACCTTTCCTCGGCAATGGTGCCAAGAACTTGTCACGCCAAACTTATCAGGATATAAGTCAGTCGTAAAACACAAGTGCACAAGTCAAGTAGTAATGTGATTCAAGTGTACCCCATATTGATCTCATAGGAAATGTGTAATATCTGCTTCCACAGAAAAATCTCTAGTTTACTAATTTAGTTCAACTAGCTTGGCGATTATCAAAAGAAGGTTTTTAAGTCTTAAGATCCAAGAAAAACATAATCCTTAGCACTAAAAGAAAATAGAAAATAAGAGACAAACAATTGTGAGTTTCTTCAAGACAAGTGAGGCTCATTCCTCTATGATTCGGAGATCATGACAATTATTGTTTTCCTAAATGTTTTTCTACATGATCATTGTTAATTTGGACAAAGTACTCATTATGCCTATTTCTAAGTCAAAAAAATTATAGAATCCATGAAGTTGATACTTCTTCAATCCACATAATGCCACATGCCCTTTTTGATCCCCAAAAATGATTGCATAATTCTACTGGAATATGTTTATCCTCTCAGAATTTTGTGGTTAACTCTTTGTTTCTACTACGCAATGGTTAGAGTTCATAGTTTTATGAAACATGTTAACCTCCTAGTTGGCCATACTAGAATTAAAGGAAGATCGGAGGTCAACCAATAATGTAGGCCATGAAAAGCCATTATGAAAAAAGTACAATAAATCCACAACTTCCTACATCATAGAGACACGATGAAAAGATTAGTTGTGTATTATGATGAAAACCATAGCGAAAGACATCACATGAGAATTCATTGCAAGCGATATAAATATTAAAAACATACAAGAATTTATTTTCTCTGCAAAGACAACAACTTTTCCTCTCAAAGAAAATCTCTCACAACTCACAAAGTAAAGAAAAACTCTCCCTTGAAGGTTCCTACTCAAAGCGGATGATAACCCTCATGAGATCCCTCACAACTTTTCCTAAACTCTATTCTTTCAGCCTCCAAGCCTTCTTTGATGCAGAACCCTTCTTAGAATCCCTAAGATTTGATTTTATAGCATGAATCATGGTTTGGGCCATCAAATTTCCTTCCTAAATTGTTTCCCGCTCGTCTTTGTGGCCACAACCATTTCTGGCGTGCTCACACCATTCTTCTGCTAGGGCTTGAATGATCATGCCAGATTGTGGCATGATCACGCCGCCCTACTACAATATATGGCATGATCACACTGCCCTACTACAATACGCGACATGGTCATGACATTTTAGGCACAGTCACACTAGCCTGGTTCAATAAATGGCGTGGTCACGCTGCATTTAGGTGTGGTCATGCCACTTCTGATCATTGTTCCGTTAAATCTTCTCGCTCCATCTCGTTCGTGTCCAATTTTTACAATCCGCACAACATGAAAAAAAATACCATTCTCAAGAATAAATTTGTGATAAATAAATAAATTTTGATGTAAATTGCAGGAAAAATAATAGGTAAAATGATGTAAAATTGACGTATGTCATCTATGCTGCTCTTTGTATAATGCTAAGAGTTTATGTGTGAGCTTTGTAAATACATAAGAACTATGTTCTTTGTAAACTAGTTTAGATGAAAGGTGTCCTCTAAATGCAATGTTTTTTTTTTCATATTGTTCAGGTTGCTCTAGTTGCGGTTTAGTTGGACGTGGTTGGGGTTGCTCTTGTTGAGGTTTAACTGCCTATTCTTTTGGTTTGTTTTGGTTTTAGTTCTACTTTTAGGCTATCTAACTATAATTTTAGGATTTTCTAAAGTGAAATCCATGTTATATGAGTGGAATTTATAGTTTGGTAATTTATTTTAGTTTAATGTCTTGAGTTTTGCACTAGATTGGTAAGGTAATGTTGTCCTTAGAAGATTTATCATGTCCAATCCTTGTTATCTGAGTGTAAATTTTATGTATTCACGTATCTATATCATTCCACTGAACATATAAAATTTTTAATATCTATAATTATGATAAAAATTATTCTTTCGGTTTATATTTTTGAACTACATGAGCATTGGTGTTCAAAGATTGGTGCAACTGACGTGTTATCAGGAAATTGTTATCATATGACATGAATCACGATGCATCTTGAGCTAGAAATTTCTAAATTTAAATTCAAGGACATTCATGTCATCATTTCAACAAGGTTATTTTCAAGTTAAATTTCTAGCTAAAATGAACTCAATTACAACAAAAGTCATCCATTTTGAGTCAAAATAAGACCAGATCAAATACTTGAAGTGTGTTTAAAAGATTTTGGTGCATCAATTAGTTGGCTAACTAATCTCAAAATTTCACATGCTTACAGTCAAATTGAACTACTCAAAGAGAGAAATATAATGAGCTCAAAATCATTTAATTATGAGATCAATAAAGTACATACATATTAAAAAGTTCATTTGCAATCAAGGGAATCAATTTAGATTGTCCAATGAAATATTTTAAGATCCTAACTAAATTTACCAAAATGACTCTCTCAAAAAACTATAAATATACTCTTATTCTACACTTGAAGAGGGAGAAGAGGAGGAGAGTGAGATGACAACCAAAGCATGAAGTTTTCATGGTTGTTATTGGTCTCCCAAGATCCTAATTGACAACCAGAGTTCATCGCCAATCACCAAAGGTAACTGTCGACCACCAGCCATCATTGAACAATCTATTATTATAAAGTTATGACTGTCAATTTTATTAATCACGTAGTCTCTAATTTAGGAGAACAGTGAACCTTCGTATTTTTAATTTCCTAGTGGATTACTTTTAAAATTTCAAGACTAGAAATCTTTTCCTTTCATTGGTCTTTTTATATAAATTTATTTGTTGCCTCTTACATCTATATCTTTGTTTGTGCATGCTGAAAAATTATACCAAGCTAGAGCATTAGATTTCTGTGTCGATGAAACTTCTCTAGCATGCTACAAAGCGTAATAATACTAGATTTACACTTAGGCTAGGCTTTATAATTTTTTCTTCTAATTCAATATATTTCACAAATAAGCTTTTATCATATGTACTAATCTCTTTTACCAACTTAGCGTGTGGAATCATTATGTAGAGCTAAATCTCCACCATCACAAATTTTGCATCACATTTTTATGAGTTGGGATTGTCTCTAGAATCACAAGAACTGTTTGTTAATTCATGACATCTTTTGATTGCTTGTAGGTAATAAATATATTTTAAAATTGAAAATTTTATTTTTACTTTGAATGTCAGAGAGTTTAAGGGTCTGTTTGGGGCAGTTTATTTGGTACGGTAACGTTTTGAAAATATACTTGGCCTGTTTGGGTAAACTGTGTTTTGGCAGCTTATGCGCTTTGAGAACGCTTAAAGCAGCGTTTTGAGACCGCACCTAGATAGGTGCAGTGGTGGCTTTCTGACAGCGATATGACTTTTTCAAAAACAATAAAAATTTGTAATAGCCACTGTATCTAGCTTATCAGCAGATTATTTTTAGTCAGCTTATCAGCAGATTATTCAATAAGCTACAGCTGTCCCAAATAGATCCTAAAACAAGAAAATAATTTCTAATTTTATGGAACCAAGAGAGACTTTTTCTTAAAATTTAGCAGCTTTGTCAAAACAAATGAGCGCCAGGAATGCTTACCATGCATTGGCAACATGCCTTGTCATTTTCAAAATAATTTCATTAACAAGTGGCAATCGATTGTAGAAGAGACAAATCTAAAAGTGGAACAATCGTCGCACGGAATTCGAATTAGAAGAAAAAAGGAAAAAAAAAATTTATCCATTTGTTAATTGGAAAATACTACAAAATAGCGGTGAAGTCATCTAAAATCTGAAACAATTTTCTACCAAGATGAAGGCCACATTTCTCAATATCACAAGATAAAAAAGCTTGTGGGGGCAAATACATATAGACCACCCGAAATTTGGTATTTATAAATCAACTAATCATTTTCATCCTGATGCGTGACGGAAGATCTGTGGCGGTAGAGTAATGAATTATCATCTTAGCTTTGCATGAAAACCTAGCAAACACTCGGATAATGATAGAGAAGTAAGCAGGAGAAGAAATATCGATTTTTACGTGGAAAATCCTGGAAAAGGGAAAATACATTGGGGTCTAGATAAGTTGAAACAATCCACTATGAATGGTGATTACATAGGCCTACTCTTCTCCTGAATTAGAAAATATATGGTTATAAAGTTAATCATTATATATGTACAATATTAGGCCATCGATA
>NEWO01000203.1:226883-242207 GCA_003013225.1 Phalaenopsis aphrodite
AGAGGGAAAAGAGCCAAAATTTCCTATTACAAGAAAAGACTTTGCAATTTATAGGTGAGGGAATGCAATGAAGAAAAATGACATTTCTAATCCTGGTTTCAAGCGAGTTGTACAGGTTGTTCTAGGAATTATACCTCTATGGGGCCCAGTGTCTTGCTGTCCTTTGGCTCGGTTGGTTGGGGCAGAAGATGAGAAATGATTAGCTCTATCGGTTGGCCGATATTAGCCGATCGGATGCATTGGGTCGGCTATCAATTTTCAATGCTTGTCAGGGGAATTCATGCCGACTAAGAAAACATAAGCCCTAAAAGCATTTTGGCATGTATCTTTGGATTGATTATGATGGTCTGTGGCTAGCGTCAGCCGATTGGTTGTTCCGAGCAGCCAAGTCATTTTTGAGTGGGTCCAGCTTTGCTATTATTTGATTGCCTCGAGATTTATGTTGACATATTTTTTGTGTACATATTTAGTTCCCCAATTCTCTTTCTTCGTAGAATTTACGATGACATAAAAATAAGAGAATTTAATGCAAAAAAAGTGAAAAGAATTTATGATTACTTAATGATGCAATAATTGAACTTCCCATGATTCTTATAAAAATGGAGTAAGAGTTTTTTTCCCATATTATCTGCTTGGTTTTTCTGGACTACGAACGCCAGTATAGTTAATGAGTTGTCTTCCAATGTTGACAAGTGCAACAAAGTTCCCTATTAAAGATATTCTGAAGAAATGAAGCAAGAGACTAAATCCCACTTGGTGGTAGAAATTTTTGGTGAAGAAATAGAAGAGACCCGTTCAAGAGGCTTAGGTGGGGTCATCAAACTCACTCTTGGGTTGCCCTCGTGAGAAGGTAGGCGAAGGAAAGCCACTCGAGAGAGGGAACTTGTGTGAAGGAAGGCCGCCTGGGAGAAGAGTCTTGGGTGGAAGAAATTAACAGTTCAAAGGAACGGTTGATCATTATGCGGCTCCTACGTAGGCTCAAGCATCGACAACAGAGCAAGGAGCTGCAAGTTCTTTAACGTTCCCCAGGGTGTTGAAAGTAACTGCTGAGGGAACTATGAAAGAGGCCACTGAAGCCTCAACATTGTCAGGTGTGTTGGTTGTCACGAAACTTCCTCCTTCATCCGAAGGACATAAAACTGGTGAGGAAGGAGTCTCTTTCGCCACTTCAGAGTGGGAACTGATCTTTGGTATGAGGGGTGTATTTTAGGTGAATTTTTTTAACCCTAATTTATGTTATCTTTCAGTGTAGATGATGCAATCACTGGAGTGGTGACTGTCAACTCCCCTTCCGTGGAGATTAGTTCTGATTCAGATGCCAAGCTGCATCAAGTGTCTGTCAAGCAACAAGAAGATGATGGGAGTAGTCATTTGAGTCTCCCAAGGGAGACCTAGGAAGAGGTGATTATTAGACCAAAATCTCTTAGCTCGAGGGAACACTGACTGTGAGAAATAGAATACTCGTTCATCCAGGCAGCCAGATTTCATCAGGCCTAAGAGACGCATCTGCTGATTGAACGGATGAACAAGTTGGAGAAGTTAGAGGAGGAAATCTTTTCCATTCATGCTTGGGATGTTTTCCTCTAAGAGGAAGTGGGAGTTCTTTGAGCAAAGCTGGTGACTATCTGAGAGGAATTTTGGCTCCTAGGCACATGCTGAAATAGAAAGAGTTGATAGGTTTATCTTAGGGGGTGAACTTTTTTGTACAAGAGGCTGCTACAGTGAGGGTTTGTCTCGACAGGTGTTAGTTTTAGTTTTGTAAATATTTACTTGAATAGTTGTCAAGCAAATATCAATATTGAAATAAGAATTTAAGTTTTCTATCTTGATTTATGTTTTTGATTTGATTCCCATTCCATGATTTTGAGTGACAAATGATGTCGCTATCTCTATGCTTGTTTGACTTCCTTTTGTTCTCTTAAATAAGGGTTGAGGGTATAGAAAACCCTCACACGACTCTTTCGAGTATTTACTTCCCTTTGTTAGTCCTTTCATTCGGTTGTTTCTTTCCCTCTTGGCGGCACCCACATATTCCCAAGAGCTCTTCAACTCCATTTCGTCTAAGGAAGTGCCAATCTTATCAGCATGCCAGGTTGAGTACTTCCAAGAATCACATGTAAATGGTAAGTTGATAGTTCTATGGGCGGTCAAGAATAGTGATCGAGTGACTGATGTCTATGACATGGCTCTTGTCTTCTACCAGAGTCATTTGAAGTGTGGAATAACGAAGCCTTTCTACTGGGAGCTGGGAGTGATCCTCAGTCGCTACGGTGCCATTCCCGCACAAATGATGTTGAATTCTATTTCTAAAATCATGACATTTGTCATCTTCCTTTGGGGATTGACTACACTATGATTGACCAATACCTTCTCTGCTTTTTTTTTTAATTCAAGGTTGGTTGGGATGGATAAGCCGTGTTCTCGATGGACGCTAAACTCTGGTTTGTGGGAATTGAGAATAGTATTAGAGGCTACAAGCTGAATTTTATGGTTGGTTTCTGCCGATGAGGTTTAAAGATCGAAGTGATCTTGCCCATTACAAGTACCCCCAAAATAATCAGGACCCTACCAAGACCTCTGAAAGAGTGCAAAAGCATGAAAAAGTGGCAAGAGTTGTTGATACATCCATACTTTTACTCTGATAAATTTAACAGGGACTTTTGGTTAGAAAAGTTTAATGAAAAGACCGACGAGCTATGGGAGGCCTTCGATACTCAAGAGGCAAAGCGAAAAGAGGAGGCGATAGTGAAGGCAGCCAAAAAGAAACCGAGGGCACAAGCTATCCATCTGGAAGCCATCACTGCTCCTTGACACAAAAGGTGTGTGGCTCGTTTGAATTTTACATCAAAATTTACTTGGCTCCTTTGTGTCTCTTAGAGAGTTTTTAAATGAGTTGGTTTTCTTCTTAGGTTTCAGAACTTCTGGAGTTTGCGAGAAAAAACACCAGCAATATACTAAGCTTCTTCCAGTTGAGTGTGAAGGAAAAAGAGGCATCTCCATGAAGAACAAGGGAAGTAGCCAAGCAACTTGCCTTTCCTTTCATTGCTCCAAGTTGAGAGGTGAGATGAGTCAAAGGTCACCTGTTACCCTATTGAATTCTGGTACTGAGGCTAATGATGAGATGGAGTCTGACTACCAAGGAAAAGCAACTACCCACTGAAAAGGAAAAGCTCCTGCTGAGGATGTCTCCCCACTACCTCCTTCTTGATCAAATCATGAGGGTTTTCCTCCTAGATGGATTCTTTCCACAAAGGACGAAAATAATGTTTGGTCAAGCATTATCGGGTGCTACACCATGAAGGATACTGATATTGAAAGATATATTAAGAGGCCCACAGGGGTGAACTATCTTTGTCTTCTACTGAAGGTGGATAGATTTGACTTCTTTGAAGGGCTACTGCAAAGGCTGGGTAGAGTGGACTTCGATCAGCTCAGCTATTGATGCCAAGTAGCGGCATGGTTGGCTGCCCACCACTGGGCAATGACCTTCTACAGAATGGAAGAGAAGAAGATTTCCACCGAGCGAAGGATGACCGAGGTTGTCACACATAAGTAGAAAGTAGAAAAAATGACCATCCAGATAGAAAAGAGTCTGAGGTTCTCTATCACGACCCAGGAAAAGGACGTGAATGAGCATTGGATATTATCTTGGCTCTGGAGGAGAAAAACAAGAAGCTGAAGGCACTGATGGCCAAGATGGTGACCGTCAAGGAGCACATTAAGGGGATCTCCTAGCAACTTCAAGTGGAGTTGTCCTTGTCCACCAACCGTTTTACTAAGGAGGACTTGGTCGTCCCCAAATAAGCCAATATGAAGCAATTTGCCACCCTTCTCTTCAACTCATAGGATGGCTGATAGAATTTTGCATGAGCAGCTGGAGAGAGCGGCTGTAGCATCTTCTTGGACTTCTTTTCTCCCTTTTCGTACCATTGTACTTACAAAGAAAATTTGTTTTGCTCGGTTGCAGCCGATTAAATTGTATATTCATGGAGAAAATTCATATATAAATTTTCTTGCAATAGAAGCTTGTTGTCATTTTATACATGTATTGTTTCACCTTTATTGTCATTTTATACATGTAATGGTTCTAAAGGGAGATCTGACCATTTTATTAAGATTTTAATATGTTTACATTTTATTCACTTAAATAAGATGATTTATAGAGTCAAGATTTACAACATGATTCAAGACATAAGTCTTATTTTTTTGAAAGCCCATTAATTTTTTTAAGGAAAGTATTATTCAATATAAATATTTAGACAACTTTAGTGAGTTAAGTATATAGTCACTCCATCTAAGAATTTTTTTATAATAAATATCATTAACAAATATATATTTTTTTTGGGGAAAATTTAAGCCGTAGTTAAAAAGAAGTATTTTTTTTAAATCATAAATTTAATTTTTAAAGTGCTGATGTTTTCAGTATGGATGATAAGTATTATGGATTTGATGATGAGTGGAGTTTATTTTATTATGTTTTGCTCCATCTCTAAGAATAAATAAATAAATTAGATAAATCTAAATCATGAGATATTGTGAGATGAACTTGGTTATTGTTAAATCTTTTAAGACTTTAAAACTCGTACGAACGGAAAAAAAATTTGCGTACATCTTGCATACATACTGAAGGTTATATGGGCGTTATATCGATATTATATTTTTGTTATATCTCTTGCAACATCCATGAAACCTTTATATAACCGACTTGTAACATACCTGAACTTACAAATGAGTTTCACGCTTCACTTTTCACATATTTGTAGGTTACATGGAAGTTATATGGAGGTTACAAGACATATAACGCGAATATAATGCAGATATAATGACCATATAACCTCGATTATGTGCCCAGCGCTGCGTACGTCTTACATACGCAAATTTTTTCCCTTACGAACAGGTTAACGCTATCGAAATATTGTTGGTAGCAGTAGTTTTTATTTTAGCTATATTGCATTGATTGAAATCAGTAGTAATTTCGCTGGCTAAATCAACTGCTTAGCACTCGCAGTAGTTAAAATGATGCATTTGAATACAATTTCATATTATATTTTCATTAAAGAAAAATTGTTTAAATAAAACTTTAAATAAAGAATTTTAACAAATATTTAAATTTCCATTAAATAAAACTTTAAATAAAAAATCACATCAAAAATTTAATTTTTTGGAAAATATTAATGCCAAAGAAAGGGCTATCCAGGATTAAGGTCTAAACATTGAAATCACAATTACAAAGGCTAATTTTATTTGAAGAATAAACATCAAATATATATAGTTGTGGCCTGTTTGTTGGTAAGGTTCACTGTAAGTCCCCTTCGGTCACTGGTTCGATCGTCAGTGACGCTAGGTTCTCGAATATTTAGACACAAGATGGGGGCTCTCATCATGAGCCCTAGCACATGAGAAGTAACAAAGCGTAAGAGATCTCCACGAATTTATTCAATTCAATAAAATTTAGGGACAACCTAAGGTTTCAGTCTAAAGCTAACATCCTAAAAGTTCTTAGCCAAAAATAGACCCACACTTAATTTTAAAAAGTTGGAAGTGCAAAATCCACCCAAGTTAGATAAATAACAAATTGAAATGGTGGCAGATATAATGACCAAAATTTCTCACTTAATTTGTATTACTTGTACATTTAAAGCAAAATTTTTACATCATTTAACCAAACAATATTAAGAGCTTCGAAAGGATCCGAAGATATATAGACCGACAAGTAGACTAAACAAATCAACTGTGTGCCTTAAAGGGAAAGATTCAATGCTAACCAAAACAAAAAAAAAAACTAAAATCCACCCAACATTAACAACAAAGTAACATCAATCTTGTTGAGAATGGGTGCAAAATCGTGTAGTGACACCAATGAATCCATCCATATAAGATGTACATGTATCAAGTAAACTAGAAAAGCTAAAGAAGCAAAGCCAAATATATATAGAGATCATACACCGTATATGAATGCCAAGAAGGCCTTTATTGAATAAGCTATGAATATTCTCAACTTCTAAGGGAAACAATAATGAATGTGAACATAGGTAGATTATAGTAGCAAACAGATATGGTCTCCAAAACCTGCAGTAAATGAGATCTGTAGGAACTCCATCTAAGGTGATCACATTTCTAAATCCAATATTTCTATCAGAATAGTCATCATACAAACAAATAACAAAATAGACCCATAGAGCTATAAGGATATTGGAGAAATAGTATCAAACTCTTTAATTATGTCTAAGAAAACTATATAATTAATTGAGCACCCAAACGATATAAGTAATTGAGCACCCTAAATCATCAAGTAAGTGACATAACAAATTAAATCAAAACTTAACTTTAGATTCATAGGTTTAGAGAATGAAAGTGCTATGTATGTACATATGAAAGTTCAGAACTAAGATATGGAAATACATAAGAATTGTGTTCTATCTATGCAAATTTCCCCTAAAAAATCAGAACAAGTGAAAGATTGCAGTCCAAATGTGAGATTAACTCCATTAAATTTTCTCCACTTTTAATGCATTCTTTTTATAAAGAATAATTAGCCTAATGACTTGATAAGTATGCGCTACCTAATTTACATGAAGGAGCTCATGACGTCTGCCATCACATGATTTCTGCCAACTGACGGATAAACTAATTTATTTCCTCTACTACAATTACTGACGTTAGCCTTTAAAAATATGTGATAATGGTTTGCTGATAAGAATAATAACAGAATTGTACTTCATAAAATATGTCCCTTTCAGAAGCAAGCGGCCATACGCCATGCATGGATGACTTATCAGTCTTCTACTGATGGACTATATTTTAAATTTGAGTCATAGTGATTCAGTACTTAAAAATATAATTAGAACTTTATTGGAGCAACATTATTGTAATTATGATGTATGTGCGAATTGATTTGGGTCGAATTAACACATATGGGCTGAAAAGGGGTGTAAATAAGCCAAGCACGAGCGAGCTCGGGCTTAGCTCGTGTTTGACTCGTTTATATTTCGAGCTCAAAAAATGTGTTCGTAGTTGGTTCGTGTGCTTAGCGAGCCGAACACGAACAGTTCACGAAAAAAGAGTCGTTTTGACAACCCTAATCACGTAGCCAATATAAGTTAAGGGTTGGGGCAAGATTTAAAAATTATTGTTTATATTAAAACATCATTTGAATTTAATAAAAGAGCTATACTTGATAAGAAACTATTGATTGCTAATTTTGTCAATTTAATACTCTGATTAAATTAAACAAAAATGCATTATCTTTTTGATTTACAACTTGTCTAACTGAACTCGATCCACATGAAAAGAAACATTAAAAGTACTTTCTTTTGGTCAAATTTTGTTGTTTGATAAAGCCAACAATGGTACACTTTGCAGTCTAATTCATGGCTAATTAAAACGCTTATGAATCTGATTATCTCTAATCATTGAATGTTTCTTTCAACCAACCACTTCCGACTAAATTAAGAAATGTTTGGCAGAAACGAAATGCCAGTCATGTCATACTTTCAGCCATCGTGTAGCTTTCTTGTCCAGCCCTTTGCCAGCCCTAATCAGCATTGTCTGGATGGAATTGTCTCTCCTTCTTCCACCTGAATCCATCTTACATGTTCTAATTTGGAGCACATAAACTATCTAATATTTACTCATAAACATAGAAGAATAGATTTATGCAAGGAGGATCTGATATAAATTTACTGACATGAATATAATGAAAGAGCAATATTCTAATATTTATATTAGACTAATCTTCTGGAATTTGATCAAAATATACTGGTCACTTTTTACCTAAAAATAATATAAAAATAGACCCCAAATTATTGTTGCAATACTATTTATATTATTTAATCCCTTTTCGTACAAATTTCCCATCCTTGGGTTTGTTGGGGCTCAGCTCAATAAGTAGCTTGTCAGCTAGACTTGATGAGCTAACAAACTAAACTCAAGTTAGTCTCGAATCAACTTGTTAGCTTATGAACCCACACATTTAAGTAAATAGAAATCAAATATATTAAATTTTTTTTAAATTCAATACTTGTCTTGACAATATTAAAAACTTGTTAAAAAAATGATAAGAAATGATATTTTATGATTTATATCAATTAATTTCTTATTATTTATTTTCTAGTTGCTCATTCTATATATCAAAACGAGCAGGCTCTTGGCCTTACTCAAAATCATAGAATTAAGCCGGGCTCAAATTAGCATTCAATTGATTAATCAATGTAAGCTTAAGTCGAGTGTAACTCGAGCCAAATATGATATAATGCGGTCGATCCCTTAAAATTGTATTATTAGTAAATTCAATTTGGACTTTAAGATTTTTCTCCAATTTAAGGGTGTAAATTTCAAACAATGTAATTAACTCAATTTTCATATAATAAAATAAAATCATGGGACATATGCTTAGCAACGTGTGTAAAATTAAATCAAAATTTTAAATATAAAGCAATTTTAAGTGATTAAGGTACATGTGCGCAGGGCATGTGCTCATTCAAGTCACAATTTCGCTCCACTGATGAGCTTATTAATGAGTACGTTGCTTGTTCAACTAAACAATATATTTACCAAATAATTGTGGACTTTCCACAATTATTTGAAAAGAATTTGCATAATATTCTTAAGGAACTGACCTACTATTTATAAGACTTTTGGGTGCTATAGGAGACACTTTAGTTTAATTTATTAAATAAATATATGATTTATTTGCCACAAGAACTTGGATAGAATGAGTAAAATCTTAGTAAGTGCATGTGAATTACTATCTTGGTCAGTGGTTTAAATATTTTATCGACTATAGAGATTATAGCACTACCTATTAAATGTCGAGTTCCTTGTACGCTACTTCATGAGAGCCTTCGGGGTAGGGTGGTTTGCCCTCTAAATTAGTCTGTTGCCTTCTGAGCTTGATTCCTCCAAATTGGCTAAGCCTCCTCTAAGTTTTAGCCTTTTGAACTAGGCTAGTGTCGTTGAGTACCTTTTAAGCTTGGGTCTTTTATAATAAGTGAGTGCGCTGTGAGTTTATACCTTCTATTTTAATGAACACCTTATTAGCTTGGGCCTTATGAACCGAGTTAGTTTTCTTTGAGCCTGAGTGAGCGACTTTCAGAGTTGTATATCTTAGTTCATGGTGATTTCACTTCATTTTTTAGCTTTTTCCTATGCTATAGATTTTGATAAATATTTAATTCCATTGATTCTTTTATATCTTCGAAAAGTAAATAGTAAAAAGAAAAGGAGAATACTATCTATTTCAAAAAATATGCAGTAGGATAGGCTAGTCATCTATGTTAACATCTCGACAAGCCCATAAATATAAATATAAGGATGGCTTGTAGAGATTACTTTGTTGTATCATTTTGTGTTAAATCTTATTATGCAACTTTCTTTTATCAGTATTGGCCAAAATTCTAAGTAAAGTAAGTAAGATAACAAATAAATTAATGACTTTTGTGGTTCTCATAACTTCTCAATACAAGGCTATGAATCTTCCAGCCTTGATTATCTAATTTATCCCTTGATTCCATCCATCAATTTAGTTATTGGTTGAATGAAAAAACTCTTTTTCATATTTTATGTTTCTCTAGCTTCAAATATTTTTCATTGCATCAAATAGTTTTCGTTGAAAAGCTATTAAGTTAAATATATTCATAAGGCAATTCAGTATATGAACATCATAAAAAATTATATTTCTCTATAAGTTACATAATTCTTTCTCAGTTTTTTGTTTATTTACCTCTGATGTATAATAAGTTTTTTCCTTGGATGGGCCATACCTGTATCAAAATTTTTATCTTTGTAGAGATAACTATCAAACCCTGTCAACTAAAACGGGCTTGCTCTTTATTCAATATTGATCTTGTCGCAAAAAAGTGAATTTGAAGTTAGGTTGAAACATTTCTATCTAACGGGATGTCAAAATACTGGAGTATGTGACGACACGAGAAGTTGCGGTGAAGCAAGTTGACCAAATCATAAAAATGTATGTGTCAAGTAATAATACAGTTAAAGAGTACCATGTATCAATCCCACGAGAAAAGGGATCAGAACTATTCTGATGGGAAAATCTATAATTTACTATATTTCTAAACCTAGTTTAGCATGATCACAAACAAGAGGTAGCTTTCTAAAATCCTACTTACAAGCAAAAACAAAATCTAATGAGGATTGGAAAAGATAAAAAACAACGATAGCTAAATCTTACTTTTTCTTCAAGGTATGTGAGCTCACGCCTCTATGATTTAAGTGATGTGGTGGTTCATGGTTTCCTAGACTTTCCTCTATGTGATAGTTGTTAGTAGGAATAGAAAGACCTCCATATGTCCATATAAATTTTTTATCCCTAGATCAAAGGGTTAGAATCCATGAAGTTGAGATTTCCTCAATCCTCATGACTTCCCATAAATTTGTTGTGATCCCTTTTTAAGTCTCAAAGCCCAGATAAAATATGTCTATTGTTACCCAAATTTTATGGCAAACCATTTCATTCCTCTGTGCAGCAGCCAAGAGTCACAAATCATAAAATATGTTAACATTTTAATTAGCCAAATCAGGATTAAATGAAGGTATATGGCTAACACAACAATAAAAAAGCCCCTAATTCCTCAGGAAAATGATACATAGAAAGAGTTCATCCGAAAAACTATAGCAACCATATAACATGAATCATATAATCGCAAAACGAAATTTAGCTACGCATGTTAGAAAGAATGCAGGAAAACATTATATTGAAATCATCATTGCAAGTAAAACTGAAAAATTAAGAACTTACAAAACAATTCATTCCCTCTTTCACACCAGTAAAATCCTCTCTCATACAATAAACCTCTCAGAGTATGTAAGAAAAGACAAAGTAAAAGATAAGAAATACCCTTTGCACTTCAAACCCAAGAGAGGAAGAGAATCCTAAGGAAAAACTCTCCAAAACCCTCTCTTTTTGCTCTCTAGCCATCTTTAACTCTCTCCTCTCTCAAAGATGGCATAAGGAATGTTATTATAGCTTAGTCCATGACTTTCTAAGAATATTTCTTACCAAACTAATTTCTCGATCTGTTGGCATGGTCACACCAACCTTCTAAATCGAGCATGGCTACCTCATAAATCTAGCTTGATCACACCAACCTTCTAAATCAGGCGTGGCCAACTCATAAATCTAGTGTGGTCAAGTCAAATTGTGGTGTGGTCACATCGTTGGTGACGATATCTTGGAGTGGTCATGCCTTTTTTCTAGCGTGGTCACATCACTTTAGGTTATTTTCACGTTGGTTATTCTCATTCTAAAGTGCACAATTCAACACATGTAACCTGCACAACATCAACAAAACCTTTCACAAGTATAAATCCATGATAAATTAGAAAAAATAACAAGTAAAATGTAGGCGAAATCACTTAAAAATGACTCATGTGAATACTCCTAAACTTACCCTGTTACATACCCTCAAGTAATTTCATAGCTCAGTTGGGGCCCCATGAAAAAAATAGGTACTGTTGTAGGTTTCTAAACTACTCAGCTTGTTTATCAAAGTCAAATAAAAGTGTTTAAATGCTATATTAGGGTCAATTATTCATAATGTTTAACAACTTGATCTTTTCCTTAATTCCCTTCATTTTTCCCTTAGGAAATCCTTGAGGTTCTTAACTTGGTGAAGTTTAAAATATCTTCATTAATCTCAAATGTTATTAAAATGGTCCCAGTGAAATCAGCTAACTTAATATTACTTAAAATATTCCCTTTTAACATAAACATATAAATGTTTTATTAAAAAATCATAAAAAAGCTTGACCTTTTAAGTCCTACTAAACACCCTTATGGTTTTTTTTTCCCTTTAAAATTGTTGTGCCAAAGTCAAGTTTCTTCTCAGGGCTTTTTACTTTTTAACTCCCATCTAGGATTAACTACTCCATGGAGGGACAGAACTCAAAAACTAAACCAAATGAAAACTTTAAAGCAATTTTCAAAGTGAATTTCAAAACAAATTTAAAAATAAATTTTGAAAAAAATGCATAAAGTAAGAATATGTTCAATACATTAGATAACACTTGGGTTGCCTCCCAAGATAGTTCTTGGTTTTACATCCTTGGCCTTATGATGCGAGATCTATGATTCGGTTGATTCCAACCTTAAGACTTTATTTTCATTCTTTTTCTATTATATTTAGGAGGAGTAGCCAGCTTGTATATAGTCTTATAATTCCCCTTTTCGAGTAAATCTCTTATTCGGATTATATGAATGATTTAGAGAATAGAGAAATCGGAAGATAAAGACATACGACAATTAAGACAATCAAAACAAAAACACATGGAGAACTTTTGTGGAGTAAACAAACTCATAAGAGTAAGTACCATACAATTCGAATAAATCTTGATGTTTATTTAGTCTCAAACTTTTCTTAACCATTTTTTTTAAGGATACCATCCAACTGACTAAGAGTCGAACCCAGCAGTCGGGCGGTATTATGATCGCAGGTCAGGATCTATCTAGGTACGAGCTGTGGAGGGAGGTTGTTACAGGCATGAAGAAGGGTCGGATGTACGGGTTAGGGTCTTAGTCCAGTTCTATGGCACTCATCCCTCTATTGACATTTTTATCGCCCATAAGGAAGAAGTTCGTAGGCAGGTTGTCGTATACTCTACAGACATTGAGACTAAAGTTGTTGCCTAGCTCTATGAGCTAAGGTCGACGATCAGGTCAAAGATGGAGCTCAAAATAGAATCAGAGTTAGAAGTGCTCCAGCGCCGAGTAGCATTGGGAGATATGTAGTTGTTAGTGGAAGATTTTGAGGAGGATGATAAGGAGGGGACTAAGGATGATTTGGAATATTTTTTAATTATATATGTTTATTTGAAACAGTTTGAGTGAACATTTTATTTTTCAGTGTACATACAATTTTTTAGATTGGATCAATGCTTTTCTTTTATTTTTGTGTTTCATTTTAGTGTTTATTATTTTTATTTTAGTTTAATAAACACTTGAATTGCTATATTGTGTTGTGTGTTATATCACATTTGATTTGTATGTGTTAGAATTGCAGTCATGAAAATTATAATGATGAAGTGGATAATTTTTTTCTGGTTTTACAGAGTTCTGATGGCTTTCCAACGGAAATCCGACTGCACTTTCGGCAATTTAATGGATGATATACATCAGTTAGTATGCCGAGGGCAAATAAACAGCCCTTCAAAGAGATATCAATGGATCGTCGTCTTTTTTTTTTGACAATCTAACGAGCAATTGCAATTTTACTCTTATGCTCCATTTTACGGATGAATCAGGTTGTGGGTTAATACCGACGGTTTGCCGACATATTACCAACAATCACCCACTTGCTGATCAGACGGTTTTTGGTCTGTCAGTTATGATTACCGACTGATACCGAACAGCTTACTGACAATTAATTATTCATCTAACAATGAAATGCGTAGCCCGTCGATAAACTGTCTGGAGATAAAAGTTGTTTGTAAATCCATCATTTTTTCTAATTTCCGACAAACGATTCACTTATGCCTAATAAGATGTCGGAAATTTATTAGCTGACGGTTTTATAATATTAATTAAGGGTTTTTTACTGCTGAAAATAGACTAAATTTTTGTACTGACTTGTGCCCATCATTTTATATATAAGAACAGTATAACTGAACAAAACTACTGCACTTGAAAAAACAAAAGTTAAAACCAATTCTAATGGTAAAACATATGAACATGGAGGGCCTCGGTTATATTGCAATTCTAAAACGGAGAGATTTGCAAAAGAGATTGATTTTGGTTTTAAATGTCTTTGAAGTCATGCATAACTTCTGATCAACACAAGTACAACTCAATTGTTTTCTCTCTTTCTTTGCATGACTGGCTATGATAAGCGGATTTAGATTTTGGAACTAGAGGAACCTCCTTTAATTGAACCATAATGGTGGTTTGTTGGCTTTACCTAAGAGAAGTTCAATCAAACTTCATATAAACCACCTACATATATATATATATATTATTTCTCAAGCGTTTATAACAATTTCCTTATATAAAACCTATGATTTCTCCTTTATCTCCCTAAATAGTAAGGCTTCCACCTTGAACTCATCAATTGTAAATAATTCTCTCCTGTCAATCAACCCCAGGAAACTAAAATTTTAGATTTATCAACGTCATGCACCAGGGGAGAACAGAAAGAAACAGAGATTGCATGGCTAACATCACAGTAATGAAATCACCAACTGCTATTCATGCCATAGAGACATACACATCATCATGAATTATTTCTTTTATGGAGGAGCAAAGAAACTATGATCTTTCAATATGAAGTATTCTTTAATGACTCCCTTGTATATTTACTTCTCTCTGATGGAAAAGGTGGATGAGATTTTGTTTCCAAGTCATGTTTATAAAATCCATCAAATCAAGTACAAGTCCTAATGCAAGTATGTTAATCATACACTGTTGGGACTGACTTCAAGACTTTCTAAGCCTGTGAAGTGTGATTAGCTCCAATTTAAGAGGATGTTCATATGCTAGCCAAACAAGTTTTATGTCATAAATAAAAACATCTTGTTGATATCAAACCAGATAATTTGGTGGCTGATACTTCTTCGTATCACTGCAGGTATATAATCATCATAAACACATTATCTTTAAGGGATCTCAGATACATACTACATAGTTCCTATATATGTAAATATCTTACACCTAAATTTTGATATTTACTTGAACCCAAATCCTTAACAAGTTATTGCAGGACTAGACCTTTGGTCATTTGCTCAGTGAAGATTTTCCTCAATCAATAAAAAAATTAATTTCTTTTTGAAGATTTACATACTTTCCATTTAATTCCTATGTATTAGCATGTCTAACACCTGAACTTTTTTTTTTCTCTTTCTTTTTATTTTTATTTTTTTTTGAAATATTGTGCTCTCAACTCTGCTCCTCTCCCGGTCGCGACTCATTGCCATCATTGCTTGGGCATCGTTGGTATCGCTGCTTACAGAGACCACCAAAACCCTCATCCTTCCACTCTGCCTTACAAAAACCATTGAGTAAGGTATACTTTTCGCGTCAATCTTCCTCTTTGTCCGTTTTGGAGTTATCTCACTCCTCTCCCATTTTTGCACTAAATTTTTTGTTTTTAATTGTGATACAATCGCCCGTCAAGCTAGCTGGGAAGACAACTATGGGATCGCGGCTTACAGAGACCACCAAAACTGTCATCTTTCTCATTGTTTCGCTTCGCTTCGACCTGAAACCCATGAGAAAAGTAAGCTTGATCACACCATTCTTCCTACGCTTCCTATGCTTGTTTCAGGAAACCAGTAAGGCAGATAAGCTTGCTCGCACCTAAGACTATGAAATTGGCT
>NEWO01000203.1:269989-287958 GCA_003013225.1 Phalaenopsis aphrodite
TTCTCAAGTTCTATGCATGATAGCATAGCCATGAGTCTTATCATTATAATTCTATAAGAGTTGTTTAGTTGCTTTAGCATTCTCAAGTTCTATGCATGATAGCATAGCCATGAGTCTTATCATTATAATTCTATAAGAGTTGTTTAGTTGCTTTAGCATTCATAGTAAAAGAACTTCATAATTGCACCATCTTAATACTCCAAGATTCATGGCAATATCATGATAAGAAAATATCTTATATTTGAATAAGAAAAGATCTATTCTATCAATAAAACCCTTTCTTAGAGGGGTGTTTGGTAGCATGAATTTAGCAGGATTTAGCCATAAATTTAAAATAAATCCAGCCAAATGTGAAAAAATGTAAAATTTAAATCCCACCCTTCATTAAAGTAGATATTCTCTCTCCTTCTGTCTATTATTCAACGTAAATCCAGATTTATTAAATTCCATTTGCTAGCAATTTTATAAGATTTATTTCATAATGGCTCGGCTGCTTTTCTCCATCAAAAATGAATTTGATTAATTCAAATTTACTAAATCCTATTTAATAGATACCTGGGATGTAGCCAAACACCGCCTTAGCATCTGTTTTTGTACGCTATTTTTCTAATGAAGCTCCTTGTCTAGATATTTGTGATGCAATAAATCATCATTAGTTCACTAATTAAAAGTAATAAGTAATAAGCTTTTTTTGTTTCAAATTTGATGCTTATATTTAATTGCAATAAATCCAAGTCTACACCATTTGGGTAACTACATATCCTTGAAGTTGAATCTCCTTTTGGTTAATGTACAACTATCTTGATTGTTGTCTCAACTTCTTCTTTCTAGCAAAGGTTCCATCAATAAAAAATGACAACTTATTAAAAAAAAAAATTAAAACATTATTTTGGTATGTTGAACTTTATTTTGATATTAAACATTTTTAATGCATATCACATCTCAAAATCATTTGCGTAATCATTACATAATGTTTGTTAAGTTGCACTTTCCCTACAAAGAACAAGTTTATTATATGGGTTAAAATTTTCTTTGATATAAACCAACTCTCTTTTCATATTTCATTACAAAAACTTAATTGTTGTACTTAGCACATCGATATCTAATTTTTTTCTGTAAATAAAAAATAGATAGTTGAGAAGCCACATGAAGAAAACATTCAACTATAATGAAAAATGTCTCATTTATTCATTTCCTCAAAATAGTAGTTTTTTACATTCATGATCAATGATTATTTGGATATTCATACATTTTATTGAAATAATAAGTCTTTAATATGGATAAATTTTTTTAATGATTTCTCTTGAGATAAAGTTTATATAACTTGGGTTTAGAAGTTCTTTGTAAAGGAAAATATTATATATAAAAAAATTAACTGTCTAAGAAACTTTGTAACAAAGACTGCAACTAAAAGATTGACATGCAACAGAACTCCTATTATGAATACAGTCAATAGACCTGACCAAACATAAATCAACATGACATAAGAATGAATATTTTATAATTATATTATTTGGATCTTGATAGATCCTAACAACTCAAGTTAGACTCGCAAGACCATGCCAAACTATAACAAGAAATTAAATTATTATAGGCCACTAAGAACTAAAAGTTGAGTTTTTAAGAAAATCTACCTGTTTCATTGAATCTTCTTAAATTAAAAAACAAAGATCAATCAAAGAAATAATAAATCTTTCTTTGTAACATCCATCTAATTAAATAAAAATCATAGATCTATTTAAACTTTTTAAGAGAATTCAAAGCTCTAAATATCATGAGTCAAAACTTAAGAACTTAATACATGAAATTTATTATTAAAACTTTGAGATTCTTATAGTAGTAATATTAATTAAAATGTATTAAATAATGAGAAAAAATTCAGTCAAATTTCCAATGAGAATTGTGGGTCAGAGCAGAAAAAAGAAAAGGGGTTGCCGGCTACCAAAGACAAAGATTGGAGAATGGTGGATTTGGTCTCAAGTCAGCAAAATATTTGATTATTTTTCATCACAAAATTTTCACACGGATTTTCCACCAAAAAATTTCCTTTAATTTTCTTAATGGCTATGAAGTAAAAGATAGTAAAATAGGCAAAAAAATTACATTAAAAAATTGGTTGAAATCTGTTGGTATTTCATATTTCCCTCCTACATGAAGAATGGACGAGTAAACCATCTTTCCTCACTACACAACTCAAATCCCAACCATTTATCATCTGATGTTCCCCAATATTTAACTTGGGATAGCCATTAATGTCTTACACCTGTTGAAATATAAACTTGATTTCAGTTGTTTAAATAAAAACTAATTTCTAGAAGCATGTCTCATCTTGAAACTTATTCTAGAATGTATGATAGGTATGAAATTATTGTGTGGTAGGTGTGGTATGTGTGGTAGGTGTGGAATTATTGTGTGGTAGGTATGAAATTATTTATAACCATTAGATTGGAATTGTAGTGACACAATCATAGACATTAATTTAGGAGGTGCCACTAGTACAAATAGGGGCGGAGTCTTTGAGTTTGTATCAAGTCAAGTAAAGGTGATAATTAAAAGTTAAGCATCTTCCATAAATTTTTAGCCTTTGTCATATCATAAAAGCTTCTTCATTCTAACAACACCCATCTTGCTTTCCATTAGTCTTATTTCCAATAAGTAAAATGATCAAGCTAATTACCACCATGCACTGTTTGACATTGGATCTTTATAGTTAATCATTCTTTGGTTTTTTCCATTTTCTAAAGCTAATAAACCATATTTTTTTGCCCCTTATAGGATCAACGACTTATCAAAATATTGAATATTGTTCTCCATCTTCGATCCTCATTGATCTTCATTTGATGCTTACCGGTGTTTAACTCGGGTTGTTCATTTGTTATCAATATTTAGGTCTTGTTTGCCTGCAATTTAGATTTACGATTTATCTTCAATTGAGGAGTTCGCATGCGACCATTTTCCATCTCTCAATCAGATCTAGTAAATTAAGAAAGACACATAACACGGGAAAATTCATTTTAATAGACCGTTGGATTTAATTTTCAATTTTTTTTTTGTGTCTGACTAAAAGTTAAGCCAAGTCTATCTTTAAATCTTATTAATAGTATGTTACCAAATACCGCCATAATTTGTCTTCTTGAACAAATTGTCTCACTTTCTACTATGATGGCAACCAAGATGATCACCAAATAGTATTATGGAACGACAGTGCGAACACCTGAAGCCTCCTCCTAATGATATCACATTGTTCTTTCCTCATATCACATATACTTTAATATATTAATTAGGTCTTCCCTAATTACTCAAAAATACACACTATGTAATATTGAACTTATAAGCTTTGATTCTTCTTCATGAATTTTTCATGTAGATACCACAAAACTCATTCTATCCTTACAAATATTTCAACATCAATGACCTCTCTATGAAACATTGCATGTTAAATGGATGCATCATTATTCAAAAGTGATGAGAAATCTAAAAAAAAATCTTTTTTTTTTTTAATTTTATCATAACATCAAATGAAAATATAAATGAATAAATTCTCCACCATACTTCACTTTATGTAATTATAATATGTTATATTTTAAACAATCTAGATGAAATAAAGTCTTAAAAATACAATCATATTTTACATAAAGTATGGGCTGTTTTACATATTAATTTGTTGAAATTAAATAATAAAAAATACACTCATACAATGACATTTTTTATATAAATAAATCATGTAGAAAAGAAGTCAAAATCAGACGAAGCCTCAATCTACCGACGGCCATCTTGTTTATTGTACGTCAATCTCAATTGACATCAAATTCACATTCCAATTAATCTATGAATTGCAATAATGTTTTCCATTGATGCAGACCTTATAATTTACTTTATTAATACTGCGACTAAATGAATTGGCCACGCAAGTTCTTGGCTGCTTCTGCTGTGATTGATTCAAAGCTTCTCACTGTTATAAACAAGTACCGTGCTATGCCTGGCGGACCTTATGTTCGGACAATGTCTGAATGCGACCATGCCACCATGTATCACATAATAGCTGATCAGATCGTTGTCCTGACTTATGGTCGCAACATGTAATATTTTCTTTTATGGGGGTGTTATACATATATATATATATCTATAAGGTCAATTTAAAGTTTTTTAAAGTATACAAATAGACTTTTTTTTTTTAAATCTTACAAAGTCTATAGACTTAAGAGGTTGCCCTCAACTCACCACATGTTAGGGTTTGAGGCTTTCTGTCCAACATGACCCAAATGCTCTTATGTATAAATTCATATGTCAAGCACCTAAACTTTATCTCTTACATTTAAATTCATAGCACCCAAATCATTTATATCATACAAAAAGTGCCACTAGTTTTAACTTTTAAAAAATAAAATATAGCTTTTCATGCCTGAGTGAGATGCATATATGTAAAGATTGAAGTTTACATTATCTGATAGGTAAATACATATGAGTGGTATGTATGTGTTGCGAATAGGGAAATTGGTCTATTGTTCAAATGGACATTTTCTCATGTTTGACAGCAAATTTTATTTGATACTCGAAATTAATTGCTCTTAATTCATTCTATGATTTGTTGCAGATGAGAAAAGGAAATAATTAATGGGTTTCATTAATTATTTGATTAATTCATTAATGGGTCCAATGACATGATGAAATTAATAAATAGACATGCTAGCTCCCCTTATAATCTTCCTCGGGATTTGGTTTCCCAGTCTTCCTCTTCGGCATTGGTAGCTTTCCAGATTCTTCTTCTGGTGTGCTTCGGTTTGAAGCTCTCGGGTATAGAGTCGGGTATAGAGAGAGAGAGAGAGGAGGAGAGGAGGAGAGGAGGAGAGGAGAGAGGAGAGAGAAAGAGTGTTTTATTGTAATCGTTGAGGTGATCGACGGGTGTAATCCTCGAATAATAAAATCATCTGCTGCTCTGTGGACGTAAGCAATTTGCCGAACCACGTAAATCTATGTGTTTCCACTGTGATTTCTATTTTGAGATCTTTCTCGATCCGATTTTTTGCTTTATTGCTATTGTTTTTCACAACAGCATGTAAATCTTTCATATATGTATAAGACACAAATGAATTAGCTAAGTGGTTAGGATATTTTTCTCTCTACGTTGTCAATACAAACTTTATTCCATTAACAATTAATAGAAAATAAATTTAATCACCCCTTCAGAAAATAAAGTATTTTTTTAATATTTTCATGGATAACAATCAAGTTAATTCTCCTAAGAAAACAATATTACCATATTAAAAAAATAAATTCTTTATTAATTTCCTGAAAATAATTAATCTCAAATTAACATCATTATAAAAAGTCGTAAATAAAATATTTTGTATAGCTAAAGCATGTGTTGAGCATTTCAAAAAGCTAAGTAAAAAAAGAAATAATTTGCTTTATTTTTAAGCCGCCAAGCAGAGAGATATTTTGGTTCTATTTGGGGCACTTGTAGCTTATTGAATAATCTGCTGATAAACTGATTAAAAATAATCTGTTGATAAGCTATGTGCGGTGACTATTACAAATTTGTATTTTTTTTGGAAAAGTCATACCACACCCAGAAAGCTCTCACCGCACCTAGATAAGTGTTTCAGCGTTTTGAAAACTTATAAGCTACCAAAACACAATTTACCCAAACAAATCATGTGCATTTTCAAAACGCCACCGCACCAAATACGCTGCCCCAAACGGATTAATCTGAAGTCTTTGACCAATATTTATTAAAAAATAATTTAATTGCGATGTGATTAATGAATAAACATAGCCCAGTAATAGTACAATTAAGATTTAAGAAAGTATATATGCAGTTATAGTGCAGCATAAAATAATATGCATTGAAAGCTGCCCCTTGCAATTATTTTCAATTTCATTGAAATGCACAGCAACCATTTGCAATGATGATCCACCAAGATTAGAATTATTCAACATGTATGCATCTTAGAAAAGAATAATTGAACAACTATTGATAATTTTCAAAAAATTTTTTGGGAATGATATTGATGATTTTTGGTGGATGTGTTTGGAATTGGAAGAGTTTGTGACTTTTGAGACTATGTTTAAACAATTGATTGGTGGAAATGCCATGTTAGTTTCATGGCTGACTTGAACTTTGGTAGGTATTTCCATTCTAGTGTATTTCATATGATTTTATTTTACTAGTTTATTGTCATTTTATTTTAAATTGAGCCAACATTTTGATACGGCCAATTTTTAATTTCATCTTATTTTATCAACATTTTATGGACTGAAAATCCTTGTGTTCATGTCTTCATGTCTGTTCGGTTATCTGGGACTATCACGAGACCAACCTCACCTCCTAAGTCATTCTTCATAACGAATATGTGTATAGCCTCTGTATGGTGAGAAACCTATTGATGCTTTTTGGCCCCTTCATCAGTATTTGAGATTGTGTCCAGTTCGAAGTTCGTACTACTGACCAAGTCGCAAAGGAGGAGACGTAACCGAGAAATTCTAAAAGCCAAGAAGGGAAGAGCCGCAGAGTCGGCAAAAACGAACGCTTCTCAATAAAGACGAGTGGTAGAATCAAAAAAAAATATTTTTTATTTAGAAATGTTTGAAATCGAATATCAAACTCCATTACCATGTAAAAAAAAAAAAAGTTTCTGAAGATTCGAAGAGGAAAACAGCCAACAATTCCTCTTTGAAGGTGGACATTAATCTGGTGCATTTGTGCAAAATCAATGCATGATCACAGGGGTGGCATTATTTAATATGTCCTTCAATGTCACCATTACTTTAAAGCATAGCACACCATATTTAATTGCGTCTGATGAGCTGGGAAAGCATGTTTGTCGCACTCAAGCCAGAATAATGAAACAGAAAATCAAGAGAGAGGCAGATTATAAAAAGTGAAAGAAGACAAAAAATGTCATAATTAAAATGTTATGAGGTTGAAAAGATGATGATTATTGCCTTGTATACTAAGAAAAGGGGTTGGCCGGCCCTGGGAAAGGAAGGGAAAGGAATAATGCATTGAAAGCTGCGAGGGCAAGTTCAGAACTTGCAAATGTGGTCTTTCATTCATTTATTTTTTTTTAAGAAAGATGCCAATTAGTTATGAGAACAAGGCAACAGTTATCATGGAACAATAATGACACAATAATAAATGTACGTGGGCAGGTCCCATGACTTTGACGGCTGGACCTAATGCAAATTTGGACTTGTTTTCATACCTAACTAGCTTGTAATTCTGTAATGGCTGACCAGCTTTGAAATTATATAATACAAAAATGGGTAGTATTTTGTAGAACTTTGGTGCCTTAACTGAATATTGATGATGCTTATTAATGAGAAAAACGTGTTTGTTTCTGTGACATAATATAAATTTGACAATAGTTGATTGACATATATAGTATTATATGAATATTTATAATGTTTTTTGGTAATGACTTGTAGTTTTGAATGGCTTGTGGTTGGATAAGGAAGCCTAACCTCCCCTTGGTTCATCTTTCTAATTCAAGTAAGATCTATTAATTGAGGCTTAGTTTAAAGTTTCTCAAGGTTTTTTCATATTTTATGTTGAATCCAAAGAAGGCTTTTGACATAATGATTTTGAAAAAGGAAAGGATTTTGACTGAATTTTTTAATGTGTGATGGTCAGATGATTCATGGGCTGGATTTCAATGTTTCAAGTTGTGAAAATAATGATAATTTAAGAAATGGAAATTTAATGTTGTATTTATCCACTATGTGAACTAATTCATTTTATACACTTGTGTTAGTTTCATCTTTGAAATTTTCATGTTAGTAAAGTTTAATAATATAAGATAAAAAAAATTAGGATAGAAAAAATCTATTAGAACTTTCTAGTGTTATTTTGTTGCTTCATCAAGTAAATAACATACATATTTAGAGGAGTAAGAATGTATAAATTACTATCCTATGATTTAGGAATAATTAATGAGAGCTATATAAGGAAGAAAAACACTAGAAACAAATTCCTAAGGTGGACCACCATTTTGTAGTTGATTAAATTAGAGTGCATAGAATTTTGACCATGCTTTACTCATAGAATTTACACATTTTCCCTCAAACTAGGAGTATACATAGACCATTCATTACTTGACAAATAGGTTATAGCATATAGATTGATCAAGTGCTATGGCCTTAAGAACTATTTTTTTAAGTTTTCTTTTTTTCTTGTAGTGCATTTGAATTATCCCTTCATCAAGGTTTTCCCTTATACATTGTTTATGAATATCAACATAATTAGTTCTATCATGGTGAATTATATCTTTAGTAATGCTAATAATAGTTTGATGAGAGATCAAGCGATAAAATTTGGGGCTAAGCATAGGAGTATTGCCTAGGCACCATCCAAGTAGTGCCCAGGCATCCAATGCCTTCCTTTGAACCAACCAAGACTATTGAAAAAAGGGCCACAAGTATGGTAGGGCCCAGGCGGCATAACAAAACCGCACGATGTCACAGAACGGTGCTTAAGTGGTTAAATCCCTAGTTTGAAAGAAGCATAGCATAAAAACAAAATTTGAAAAAGGGGGTGCTGGACCTACAACGCTTAGACGATAAAGCCTAATGCATAGGGGCCATATTCAAATGCCTAGGAGCCAAGTCGCTCATTTTGATGGTTTAGAGATTCAATCACATCACTTCATGAAAGGAAAATATATTTGTTTTGCCAAATCATTAAGGGCATGGCCAGCCATTATACAAAAAAAAATACTTATTTAAGTGTAAGAGATTCCTCTAAGGAGAATGTGTGAAGAATTTTTGTACAAATTGTTCATGTAATCCAATGGAACTTTTGGTGGAGAAAAGAAGTTTGGTGTAGCATCTCCTCAATAATTTTCATCTTTTTTTTTCCATTTCTAACTCCTATTTTAATTACTATGATGAATAAATTGTTTATTTTGTTGTTTGAAGTTAAGTATGAGTAGAAAGTAATATTTTATTTCTTGTGGCTGGTAATTTAAGAATTTTTTGCTTAACTTTTATGTTGTTGACACGCTTTAAGTGCTGTGAAGCGCCGATAACTCATGCAAGTATATGTGACATATCAGCAGTATCAATTTTCAGTTCTGGTTGTCAATCCCATAAGGAATGAGGTAATCCTTATTTCTTATGAAACTTTAGTTTACTAATGTTGGTCCTAGCCTGAAAATTTTAATTATTATGCTTAAATTCAATTTTAATTTTTAGAAAGTAAGTCTATCCTAGCAAGTAAGAAGGAATTCAATAAAATTCCAATTTTTAAATCAAGGAAATCCATCATACACAAAGTTTTAACATGAAATCTTAAGAAAATAACACTTAAATGTACCTATCTTCTTCCCAATCACAGAAGTAGGATGTAGTCAATAACAGTAAGTATTGCACTTTCTCAATCCCCTCAAACTCTCTATTTCCTTCTCTCCAAGACTCCTCACAAGTTGTTTGACCTTCTCCACACATCCTCCACAATCCAAGTTGCAAAAGAAATTAAGAAAAAGCCCTCATAACTTTGTTTCCATCATTTATACAGTTTCTCCCTGTAAAAAGACATATTAAACTACTAGAGCCATTTATTTGTGAGTACTGACACCTAAGTGCTGTAAATATTATGTTCATTATAGAGCCTACGATTTACTGTCACGACGTTTAGGGGCTGCACTATAACAGTTAAGCACTACTTATGTATAGGAATGTCAAAACGGCTCGTTGTTCATGAACAACTCGTGTTCGGCTAATTAAGAAGCTCGTGTTTGGCTCGTTCGCTAAGCTAACGAGCCAAACACGAACAACAAGAACAACTATTTGTTCGTTCGTGTTCGGCTCGTTTTGGCTCGAAATACTACTAATCAATTATATATATATCTTTGATGAGTAGTATTTTTTAAAACTTTAGTTGACTACAAGGCTAAAAAGATTTATAATCAATTAAAAGTATTAATGAAGAAAATAGAATAAAAATTATTAAATTAGATTCAAATGATGTTTTAAATCTTGCCCCAATTCTTAACATCTTATGACTACATGATTAGGGTTGTTAAAACGACTCTTTGTTCGTGAACGGCTCGTGTTCGGCTCGCTAAGCAAACGAGTCGAACATGAACACACTTTTTTATCTTGAAATTTAAACGAGTCAGACACGAGCTGAGTTTGGGCTCGCTCCTACTTATGTAGTGCTAACTTTCTAGGAACTTGGAAAAATGGCCAAAATTCCTGTGTCTCCTAGCATCTAAGCGCCATGGGCAGTGTTTATGTGCCCATGAGTAGCACTCATGTGCCTAAGATCTAGTGTCTGAGTACCTCCTTCACGATGCCAAGTTTTTAGTCTCTCAATTTTTGCACATCTCTCGATTGGTTCTAGCACCTAGATTCCCAGACGTGGTGTCTAGGTGTCAGAACACCATTTTACTCATTTTTGCATTATTTCAAATTTTGGTTGCTCTCTTTATTTGATTCCTACAATACAAAACTAAAACTTTTTTTAAAGCACATTAAAAGCATACAAAATAGCTAAATTAAGAAACACATCATGTATAATTTATAAACATATCACAAAAATTTGACAAGATCTAAGTGTTGCAAAGCACTAGCGACTCACTCAAATATATGTGGCATATCAGTTGTCTAGTTTAGAGTTCCAGTTTTTTATCCAATATAGAACGAGATAAATAAAAATTTTTAAGAAATTCTAATTTTTTAATATTGGTCTAGCTTGAAAAGTTTAATTAGTAAGTTTAAATGGTCTCAATCTTAAGTTTTAGAAAGTAAGTCTATCATTGAAGGTAAGAAGAAATTCAAAAAAGATCAAGTTTTAGAAATATTTTTCTCTTGAATTGGTCCAATGACAAATAGAATTGAGGAATTGATTATGGCCTAATGTCAACCAGAAGCACAGTCTTTCCTATCCCCTTCTGGTGGTTTAATAAAGATTGTTTGTCATGAGTTTAGCTCCATAAATCTCATTTTTAGCCTAAATAACATCTTCTCCATATTGGTTGCATAAACTCATCAGATATGTACCTATTTTATTGAGTTTATGTGGTTAAACCTTCTCGTTCTACACTTTTTTCCTTTCAAATCTCAGAGTTCATGATAGATTTTAACTATTTTATAAGCTAGGTAGAATATAAATTAAGATCAACAGATAACCCAACACTGTTCTAAGAACTTAAGAACAAATCATCAAGGAAATCCCAATTCTATTCTACAAAATTTCAATTCCAAGAGAGAATAAAAAACAACTACTCACTACCCATGACAATACACATCAATTCAAACTTTGAATTACATAAATCCATCATACACTAAGTCTTAATAAGAAATCTTAAGAAAAATAACACTTAAATATGCTTATATGCTTCCCAAATCAAAGAAGTAGGATGTAGTAAAGAACAGAAAGTATTAAACTCTCTCAATCTTTTCAAACTCTCTCTTTTTTTTTCTCTTCAAGAATCCTTGCAAGTTGTTTTTCCTTCTCCACAAGTTCTCATTGCTCTAAGTTGCGGAAGAAATGAAGAGAAAACCCTCATAACTTTGTTTCCATTGTTTATATTGTTTCTTTTGGTGAAAAGATATGTCAAACAGCTGGAACTGTTATTTACGAGTTATGGTGCCTAGGAGCCCATGGTTGGTGCATATGCATCATAAATATTATGTTCATTGCAGCACCTAGGTGTTGCACTCCCAATTGCCCATGGGCAGTGTTTAGGTTCTCAATATCCAGTGTATATGTCTCCTTAGAAAAGCCAAGTTTCTAGGCTCTCAATTCTTGCACATCTCCGAAGTGGTTATGGCACCTAGACGCCAAGTTTTGAAACCTAATCGCTCAGCCCTGACATCTAGGTGTCAGAACACCATTTTGCTTATTTTCAACTTATTTTGAATTTTGCTTTCTCTCTTTATTTGATTCTTACAGCACAAAACTAAAACTTTCCTCATAGCATAACAATGACATACAAAATAAAAAAAATTAAGAGACACATCATGTACAACTAATAAAAATACCAAAATCTCCCAAATTTATACATTACTTGCCCTCAAGTAATCTCAAAAATTAAATTTTGATTTATACAGAGTAAATAATCAGTTGGTTCTTGTTAAAAACCATCCATAAACTAAATATATAAAATTCACATACACAAATGCACAACTGAATCTAATCAGTTTTCCTTCTAAACACAAAATCAAATTGGTAAGTTTTTAATTTATAAACACAAAATTGATATTAATTGGAAATGTCCATGAGTTTTTTAATTTCTAGAGAGTAAATAAATAACAACATTAAATTTTTCAATAAATCTTCTCCTCAAGCTTCAACATATATATTTTTTCAATATTTAATCTTTTTGACAATGAATGTATTTTTGAATTCAGAAAACTATCAAACTGATAATTTTTTATCATCAACATAACCATGATGGAATCATTGTAGGGGCTCCCCTTTGGGTGAAAGTCTGTGAGAGCAGAAATGATCGGAGAATGAGCTTTCACTTTGTAGCAAAAGTTGTGCCTTAGAGTTGCCCTATCCAAAACCTCTTATGATTGACTTGCCAGATCAAGTCTCCTCCCAATATGGATGGCACTATCCTAGAGATGTGAATAGTTTTGGGCCTGACAGGCTCATCAAAAACTTTCTCAGATGAGGCTTTCCCCCTTCTTTTAGGCTAACACCCCTAGTGTCACAAACTATTTGAGTTTATTGTTGGAATCAATTTCTTGACAGGGTTTCAAAGGTGTTCATACTCCTCCTATTTTATACTCATGGTTTCTATGGTTCTTATAGAACTTATTTGTGTTTTGGATAAAACTCTAATTCTCATTACTGAAGCCCTTTTGTATTACTTCTTTATTTGTATGGCCTCCATCAACACTGCCATCAAAATCTTCAACATAGTGGCCTTTGATACCTTGTTATTGTCCAACTACTGCTCATGGTAGTGGCCCCACCATTGGTTATTTGCTCAATCTTTTCATCCTTTCTGGTAGTTCTTGTCAGCTTCTATAAAGAGGTGGTCGGATGTCTTCATGTTTGGGGTGAATGGCTTGATGTGGACCATCCTTTAGCCTCCACCCATTGCCATGTGAGGCTCTCCTCTATGAGTGGAACTTAGATTATTCAACTTTTTGGTAGGATGGGTGGACATGCTTCTCTGCTACAATGTGGTTGTCAACTAACTATAGTTGTTCAGCCAGGCTCTTTAGGTTTTGCTAACCCGGAGCATACTTTAATCGCTCAATCCTCAACCCTTAGAACAAGGCAAATTGTACTACCATGGGTTGTAGATCCCACACTTCCAACATTTCTTTTTGAAATTAAGCAATGTATAAACAAAGTTTTAGGGTGTTAGTGAAGTACATCATAAAGATCTTCTTGAATTCAGTGAAGGAGGTGATTACTCCTGTTGGGAGACCATTGAACCACCAAAGTGTTGACTCCCTCAGTGTGGTGAAGAGTAGGAAAACACGTTAGTCCATTAAAGACCTTTAGGAGGTTGACGAGGAGTCAAAGGAAGTGATGTGGTTAGACAAATCACTCTGATCCTTGTATGATTCTAAGGAAGAAAGTTTGAACCTTTCTTGTGGCTAAGCATCATAGACATATCATAAGAACGCATTCTTTGGCTAAAGATGGGTGTCAAGACACCCAGACTATCATCTAATAAATGGAGTAGACCCATAACTATGATGGTGTTGGGAGTCTTCAAGCGTTTCTTCCCCTTGAGATGCTTGGCAGCCATGGGGTTTGAGTTCTTGTTCCCACGGATTCTGTTCCTAGGAAGCCTGCTCTCTTCCTCAGAGTAATGCACGGGTCAACTCACTCTTTTGACCTAACATATGATCTCCAAGTTCATGAATCTGCTATTGCACAAACTACGATGTGCACTCCATATTTACATCATTTCTCATATGGGGTTCTTCCTCGTAGTATGCTCCTCTTCTTGTAGTTAGCATGATGCACACTTACCACACATTTTATGAAGCTAGATTTAGTTGTGTCTTGTGAATCACACCCAAGGAATAGAGTATACGGTGGGAGAAAGGGAGAGAATGAGAGAGAGAGAGAGAGAGCAAGAAAATACAAGAATTTATGGCAAAAAAGTAATCTTTTATTGAAGAAATGACCCCCACTTCATAGAATTTGGGGGTCCCTAGTGTACAATTATATACTTGCTCCTCTTTTAATAAGAGAGTACATGTTATTATGCCACCTTTTGTATTCATAATGGATATTAGCACCTTCTTCGTGTTTATAACCAATTTAGCACTTTTTTTATTCATACACTTAAATAGAGGGATTTGATGATTGGACAACATAATCGCTCTGCTGGGTGGAGGCCTCTTGTCAGCTAGAAGACATTTGGTCAACTGGTAGATCGTTGGTTGACCTTTTCAATAGAAAATTCTGAATAGAGATGCTCCTATCATTATTATAAACAAGATTGTCTGGTAGAGGGTGTAATCTCGTAATCTGATGAGCAGTCCTCCTTGGACAATGAGCCTTCTCAAAGGGTAAAAGAAACATTCTGTGAGGGGTCCTTTGGTCATTTTGTGAGGTGCGTTGGAATCAACAGAGAGAGCTAGTCATGAATGACTGTTTCTTGGTTGAGTTCCGTCTGCCTTCAATCAGATACGCTTCCATTCGGTCAGCTCAGAGTTATGATCGAAGCAAACGATGCTTGATATTTTTGTCTTTTGATTATCCCGATACAATGTCCTTTAAGTTTTATCAGTAGGACCCGCTGGACTATGTCATGTTGTCCTTCATTCCGTTGTATTTCCTCGAAATTTGTTCTGACACATTTTTTATGAACAACACAGAAATATGGGTAATTTGATATTTAAAAGTTGCACGAATACTTGAGTGGATTAGAAGAATTCATAAGAGATAATAAAAATGCTTTTTTTATTAAAATAAAAGGGGTTCAATATATGTCCAACTAAAGATATGTTGAAGATACAAGTCCAAAATTTTACTTCTTGAGATATAAAACTCAAATATACATTATTTAAAATACACTGTTCTTTTTGTCTTTTTCATTCTATATATTTCAACTGGTTTTATGTACAGTGAAGGAATAAAATAACAAAAAGCAAAATTTGTGAAGAATCTATCGGTTGGATTCTTGAGAATTTTCTATTTGGTCGTAGCATCTCAACCACATTTACATCATGCTTAAAGCAATTTAGACTGGTTTCAGTGGAACGCCCATTGTTAGGCAATATCAATTTGATGGAGCCATTATTATTATCCTTTGTATTTGCATGTCTAACATATAAACTTTACTCTTCATATTTATATCATCCAAATATTTCATGTCATATATGAAATATCATCATTTTAATGTTTATATAGTGAAAAACACATTTTTATGCATAAAAATTGAGCTTTAGGTGTTAGATATGTAAATACATAGGAATTAAGTGGAATGTATGTAAACTTTTATTGTTTCTTTTTTCTTTTTTTTCAGCCATTAAAACTGTCATGGAAGATGAGTTTTTAGCAGTGAAGAGGAAAGCTACATTTCTTTGTATTATTTTGGGATTCGTTTGAAGGAGCAACGAAGCTCATTTAAAAGCCATGTTTGCATAAAGGAGGAGATCTATGATCTAAAATGATGAAAAAATTGTTTTTCTTGTAAAACAATTTTGGAACATGCCTCGACATCCATCTTCTAAAACGAAGACTTATGGTCTGTTTGGGGCAACTGCAACTTGTTAAAAAACTGCTATGCAGCAGCAATGTTAGAAAACTGCTGCGGCGAAGCTTTGTGTTTGTATGTTTTGTGTAGTTTTGCAGTAGTTGTGTTGCAATTGTTTATGAATAAATCTTTCTGCCCCTGCATTATATTGTTATTTATAACATAATCAGTCTTGATTGTGCATCTATACAATAAAATAAATATCCAATTTAAATATTACATAATAGAAACAGACAGTTCACTAAACAGTGAGTAAAACAACAATCAAAAATAAAATTAAAAAAAATATTAAAATAACAATTAATATTATCATAATATTACTTTGAAAATGAATGCAATTAATTTTACCTCATAATCTCTCCTCCAACAAAAGTCTTCACGTCTGATCACTAACGGCAGTGGAATCATCAAATCAATTGGCCCACCTAAAGAATTCATTGTTCTCTGATCTATTCATTGGACATCTATAAAATTGTCTCTCATAGCTATGCTCTTATTGCAAAGTAAGTAGAGAACACTGCAGTCCACAGTAGCAGTACAATACTCTGAAGGCACTGGAAGTCCTTGAGCTCATATTTTTTTGAAGTTTAGAGCCACAAAACATGGATCCTTATATGCAATACTAGTAAAGAAGAATAATAAAAACACTTAATTAAAGTTTTATAAATTTGTGAGGTCTCATAGCACAAAGTATAAACCAACGAATAATATGTCCCTACAAGAAGACAATGGACCTTAAAAAAAGAGTTCTTTGTTGCCTTAAAACCACATAGTATCGAGCTAGTGTGTGTCACAGATGCATATCACCAATAAAACGCTTTAGAAGAATCCAACCGTCATATATTTGAAAAAAACTACAGGAATTTAGGTTTTTTTCGACGAACATAATTTGTCGGTTGTGATAAACAAAAGCGTCAATTTTAATGTTAATGACAGTTTAACAACGATTTTAAGCTTGTAGGAAAAACATTTGTGGGTAGATCCAAAATTGATCGATATTCTGATAGTATAAATTTACAGATGGTTATTCGAAAATTTAATGTCATAGTTTTTTTGAAAAAAAATCTAGTCTATAATCGTCGGTAAAACACTTGTGGGTAATTCCAACTCTGCCTTTAGCTCGGCCTCCATGTTGGCCTCCAACTCTAACCTCATCTGAGAGAAACAGGCCTCCATCTCAGTAGAGAATTTTGTAACACGCTTGAAGATCCCCTCGTCCTATGCAATAGAGGTAGAAGCTGCAGATGCACTGGAGGAGGGCCGAGTCATAAGCAATACTCTGCGACCCAAGCACGTACACACGACCCTGCTTCTTCACTCCAGCAGCCTCCTTCCACAGTTCGTACTTGGAAAGATTATGATCGCAGATCGTAATAGCTCCCAACGCCTGGGATCGGCTCTCCTTCAACTGCTAGAATCTCTCCTGCAAACAAAAGAAATTACATTCAATTAGAGTTAACTTATATTAACATTAGAATAGTTTAACTCGTCAATTACCAGAGTTGCATGAAATTTGTCATCGATCTAAGATAGGTCAGACCGCCTCCCATGGGTGAGCTCAGGTACATCGACGGTGGAAGGCTTTCATCTAATCTCCAAAGCATGTTCATAAGAGAAAATTTTTAAAATACATGTTCAAATTTTAAAAAATAATATAGAATAAATGAAATCTTACTGGCCTCCACTTATACTCCATATGTGGGAGTGCCCCACTACTGGGAGGAACCCATGCCTTTACAGTCTTGCCGCCAGTTTTGCTTTGCCTGCTCCCTATTCTTTTGGTAGTCTAAAGAATCACAGGTCCTAAGCGGTGGGCATAAACAATGTCTCTGAGCCACAGAGGACGATGTCGTGATTTTCGAATATCGCAAACATGTCTTGGAGGCGATTGCTGCCCTTGTGCTTGAAGTAGCGTCGGATCTGCGTTTCTTGATCAGGACACAAGGAGAATTATTTCTACAAATACTACATGGATTATGCTTGATTGATAAATAAAAAAAAACCTAAATTACTTGTGAAAAATACCTACCACTAACTCCCTAAACTAAAGATCTCAAATGGCCATCAGAATCTCCTTCAATGACAAGTATGCTAAGTTGGGTGGTATAGCCTTAAAATAACAGTTTGTTATTTCTATATTCACTTGAAAAAATAAAAATATTACCAAAATTATCTCAGAAAAAAAACTCACATGTTGTTGACAGGTTCGATGTGATGGCTACTACTTGTCTACTCCTACTCAGTAGAGACAGTGTGGGCCTCTAATACACTCAACCCCGCTACAATCGG